>JARJHM010000304.1:0-353808 GCA_033356055.1 Carex pumila
ATTCTGAAATGTAAAAGAAGAGAGAAATGAGAGAAAAATATATTGTCATACAGGAAGCAGGAACTTAGAAAAGGACTAAGAAAATTCTTGGCTTATCTCCTTTTTATTGGCCCATGTGGAACTACTTAACATGACAACACTAGATATCTACTGTTTTCTAACACTATACAACAATTGGTAATTCTCTGTTTAACTAGTTTAAAGAACCGTTCCATTCTCTTTAGAAAGAAGAAAAATGGAAGGTTCCCCATGTTAACACGTTAACATAGCACAGAAAATAAAATCTGACTCGAGCTGAATAACACACCACACTTGAAACCCAATTGAAGAGAAGATTTATGGGGTGCAACACCCCATGTCCTTGTAGTTGCCCATTAATATGGCTATATTGCATTACTGATTTTTTTAACTATGAATAAGAAAATTGGATAACATTACCCATCTAAGTTTTGACCATTATACCAGGCTCCTCTAATGCCAGAGATAAACAAGACCAAAAGACTTTGATGGCTTATGGCTTCCATCAAACTGAGTTTAAAATCAAGTATAACCAGAATCAGTTAAACTAAATTCTTGAATCAACCAAACTCTCGACTGACATAAAATTAGATTCAGTCCAGAATCTGAGATCATCTAAATTGCCCTGAAAGCCGCGCCCCCCCCCCCCCCCCCCCCCCCCCACACACACACACACACACACCCCAAAACCGATCCTTTTTTAATAATGAATGAATCAGATGGCATAACAAAGAGGAACCAATGCAAATGAAACCTGACAGAACCCGAAAATTTAAATCCTTGGTGACTTGAACCAGGTCAAACTCTACCAGTTTGCTACCTTGATCTGGGTTCCCAACTTCAGTCTGACACTAAAATACCAACCAGCTGCAAGTCACCAAACAGTGGTCTTATCTACCTGCATCCAACTTGTACAGATAATTTGGCGCTGCATTTTTGGCCAAGGACAATGTTACCTCTTGACAGGTCCATCTGGATGCAAACCTATCGCGTCCAGAGTACCTTTGTCCATGACAAGTTTGAATTTTCTGTCCAGCTTAGTCTCTAACACATCATCAACCTAGTAAAACAAAAAATATCGCATTACTAAAAAAACTTCTTTTCTATATAAGTTTGGATATTAAACCATACTTAGCTACTAGGTAATGGCACATGCAATATCTAAACCAATCTTTATTTCTTGTTTGTTTGTGTTTAGAACTTTAGATGAAGTATAAACTTCTTTGAGCACAAGTTCTCAAGTTACCGGTAGTTATTATAATTGCTAAAAATTATACGCACCAAGAAATTTATGTTGGTAAACCCATCACGAGTAGCTATCTTCTTTGCAAGTTCAATTGCACCTTCACTATAATCCGTTCCAGTTAAATCTGAAAACCTGTCATGCGACACCATCAACAAATTTCTATGCACAGCAAAAAAAAAAAAAAAATCCAAACCTCATTGAAATTTAAATAAATGAAGACTTGTAACCACCATGACACTAGTGGGTAGCATGTACCTCCCAGTAACAAGAAAAATCCTACACCAACACTACCCATAAATTTCACCCAGAAAGCTACCGTCAAGTTGGAACAACCAAAAAACCCAGCTAAGCAGCCGGAATATCATACCCTTGTTTGGCAAGTGCTTGTAAAAGAAGGCCATTGCCTGTTCCTAGGTCAATTACGCTCCAACTTGACATTTCTTCAGACACATTCCCGGTTTCAGTTTTCATGCAAAGATTTTTAGTCCATGAGGCAATGGTATCCATCACTTCTTCTCCAAACCTGATCAAGCATCAAGTTCAACACACATATACATATTATTACAAGCAACAGTAGGGAAAGATGCCAAATTAAACCAGAATTAAGAAAATGAGCTCAATAGCAACCAAATTTAGTATGAAGCAACCCCATTGTGCAATGAAGCCTATATTATCCTCAATGTAACTTAAAAGTTAAAATGGGCAGATAAAGCAAAGGTAAAACACAGCATAACAATGCCAGGGATTAATTTGGTTGAACCATTAGCCCAAATATATATCAATCATCCAGAGGGAATAAATTGAAATTATAGTAGTACAGAGACCTGACCAATAGAGTACATAAATACTGGTACTTTGATTGATCGAAACCAGAGAAAAAGTGCACTGAAAATGTGTTTACACTAAATAATTGGTCAACATCTTATCATTGTACTAATAGAAAATCCCAACTAATCATATTTCTTGTGTCCCTCAGAGCTGGTTGTAATCTTGGTTGAGTACAACAGAAGCATTATACCTCAATGCACCAATTAAACTCAGTTAGGTAATGCGGTGTTGCAAATTACCCCCAACCTCTTACCAAATCTACAAGTACGTAAAATATATCAATTTTGCAATTAACTTGCACCATTTTTCTTAGGTAATTTAAGAAGCAACTCAATCAATACAAGGCTAATCCAATCAAACAACTATTTCTAATATGTCCATACTAAGTTACTAACTAATTGAAAACTACTATGTCAAGTTCATGTATATTGCGGCAATGACCTAAATCCACTTTACTTGATTTAGTTCAACTTGTGTTTTGGGTATAAAAGAAGCTTTCTAAAGCTTTAGAGAGAAATGCCAATAATCACCAGATATTCCTAATATCTAGAAAAAGTTAAGTTCTAACTGTAGACATGATAAGCATCAGGTGTAATTTAAAAAAAAAAAAAAATGTTTGTGCAACGTGAATGAGCAAGTACTAAATAGAATACCAGACTTCTCCATGATGACCATGCAATTGAAAATTTGTGAGGTCCTCAGCATAAGATGAATCCCAATAGCTCTGAAATCCAAGAATTGAAGCTTCTGCCTCATTTGCATCCGATTCGTCCTTATCAGAACTACCCAAAAAAAATATATATAAATTGTGATTGTAACTTTTCTGCTGTGAGAGGGTATGGCAAAGTAGCTGTCTGATAATTTTTTCTATAGTAACCTTCACTTCTATAAATTAAGTAGGTAAGAATAAAAGTCTCAGATCAACAGGTTCTGGTAAAACTTTCAGCTAAAACATCAAAGTAGCTTTTTATACTTTGACAGCAAATACTGAACGAATTGAATCCAGCGAATTATACCAAAATGTGGGGTTGGTTTTCCCCCAGGCCTTGCTTTTACTGAGCGTGAGAATTTATAAAGATCTCAATGCTGATATAATTACACAAAACATCCATTTTCACGATTACCACCTATGCATAGTTTGTTTAACTCAAATGCACTTGAAGGATCCATGACTTTTACAAAGCATATTATCTAGCAAACCGCAGTATACCTAAAAGAATAAACCCTACTGAAAGCAAATCGAATCAGATCACATTACTCAGGCAACAGAACGGTTGCTATCAAAGAAGAAGAAGAACCTGTAATCGGAAGCTGTGGCAGGGAAGGAAGCGGCGACGTCGGCATCAGCCTGGCGCTGGTCGTCGTCGAGCGCGCTGCTGCCGTAGTCGCTCTTGACGGACCACGAATCCGCCGCCACCGACCGCTCGTCGTCGGAAGCCGGCGCCGGAGCAGCACGAGTCTCCTGGATCAGATCGCTTTCTTCCGGATGGAGCCTCATCGCCGCCATTTCTCTGACCAAAACAAAGCTCTTGCGAGACAATAGCAGAGAAGAGACTGTGTGTGTGTGAAGAAAGAGAGAAGAGAGAAGAGAGAGAGAGGAGATACGGAACCTCGTCTTGAATTCAGATCCTCTAGGTACAGTAATAGGAAATCTTGTACAATTACACGAATCTTGAAGCCTAATAATACTGCCCTCTGCGGTAGCGCGAATCCCGAAGCTGATGGATGTTAATCTCAAACCGTAAAGTAAAGGGAATCTTTTACAAGTAATGGAGAGGATACTTGTTCGTCCAAGTTTGTCGGAAATTCAGAAATTTTAGTAGGCAGCTTTTGTAAAATCGGTTTCTTCATTTGTGCGGATCTCATTGGATGTCGATCTCAACCTTACATTACAGATCTAACGGTTGACATCAACTAATATCGTATCCCTTTTGAATTTTAACTACACGTTACCTGTCTGATTTTGTAATATTAAGTTAAGATTCCCTAAAGTAACTCAAATATTGAGTTTAAATCTGAACCGTCCGATTAGATTCGGACCAATCCAGTCCAAGTTGAACACAACTCTTATATTCATGCAGTTCTGATTGGACGGTTCAGATCTAAACTCAAAAGTTGAGTTACCTTAGGGGATCTGAATTTTCTTCATCATGTAGAATAAAGGATTTAGTCCTTTGTCAAGTTGTCAAATGTGATTTAATTAAACTGAGTTAAGATAAAATAACTTGAACTTTTTGCCGACCTATTAAAATAGTTTCACATTTAGCTCGTGCATGCAGCATGCGGCTTATTAACTTATTTGTCCTTCTCCTTTTTCTTTTTTCACGTGATCTACTTCTGTTCCTTCAAAGCCCATCTTCGCTAGAATTCGTTTCCTCTGAGATATCTCAAACTTTGCGTGACTTTATGGAAAATCCTAACTGTTTAAATACATTCTGCACTGATCTCAAAGTAGACATAATATTGACCCCCAACATCACCCCCGAATAGGCACCGGACACGTCGGTCACGCAAAAGTTGAGATATATCAGAGGATACGCACTCTCTTCGCTAAGGCCTCCCTCGCCCCAACTGCACTAACAATTCCGAAAAATAGCCATTTTTTTGTGCAAGTGCAACTATTGGTTTAACAGTCGACTTTGTTTTCTCCTGAAATTTTTTTTATCCTCTCTAGATATTTAATTTGTAATTCGAATTAAATTTAGTGTTAAAATCAAAATATTTTTTTTTGAATTATAATTGATAATTAGAATTATAATTTAGAGCATGAGAAATTACAAGTTAGAACATTAGAAAGTATAAATCAAGGCATTGTTTTTTTTTATTGAGTACTCAATTAGTTAATAGATTTAAATCCAATTAGTTATTTAAACCTGATTTAATCTTCTAATGAAAATTTTAGATTCACTCATGACTACAGAGGTTGTTTGTTCGTGCTTTTGAAATAAATAAGCTAAATTAAGAATGCTTTTAATTTACAGTGTCTTTCTTTCTTATTTAATTTCAGTTTTTTGTTGTATGCAATATAAGAACTACGGGAACAATTTGAATAATACATGATTCAATCTTTGTATTGAAAAATATAAGTCAAAATATTTTTTTTTTATCAAGTACCTAATTAATTAATGAATTTAAATCCTAGCTATTTAAATCTGAATTGATATTTTTTTTTGTCCCTCTTAGTGAAAATTCTAGATTCACTCCTCACCGCATAAATTGTCTATTCATGCTTTAAAATCAAGAATGCTTTCAATTTGCAGTGTCGTTGTCATTGTCTTCTTCTATGATTCCTTGATAAGAGTCATTCTTTCTTATTTAATCTAAGTTTTTGTTGTATGTAAATACAAGAACCATTGGAGCAATAATACATGATTTTACAAACTATACCAACACTTATTTGTAACTTGAAATCATGATTTAACTTCATATCAAATAACTCGAGCTAGGGCTGGAGTCATATTAAGAATAAGATCAATTTTCATTATTTACAATATTTTATAGAAAATTATATATAAATACAAAAAATTAAAAAAAATAATGAAAATTCATTGATCCCATTTATACAAAAGCATGAATAGACACATACATGTACTTTCAAGTCTCGACTATAGCATGAGATTTTTTTTTCAATAGAACTAATTTTAATTATCTTAACATAATAAGAATTATTGAGTTGATAAAAAACAGTTCCACTGAGAATATGTAGAAATGAACAATGCATATTTTGTACAATAAAATTTAAATTCTCTCTCCACCGATCTCCAGGACTGGTGGAGGCGTGGAGCTGTTTTTTATAAAAAATAAATCAATGGTGCTTGTTTTATTAAAATTAACTCTATTTTTTAAAAAAAATTAGCGTTCCACCAGGCACGTACTTGTACTTTGAGATTCGTGCAAAGTTAAAAGAACGGTCCGGATTCACTAATTGTCAAAATATTTGTTTTAACGGTAACTGGATCCCAGTTACGGATTCCCCGTTTCGGATGGCAGATTCATCCGTCTACACAAAACAAAACCCTAGCGTGTCATCCAAAAGCTAAACAAAAGCAAGGCTAGTAATAAATAACCTTTTCAGCGACGACCTCAATCCAGTGAAGTAACTCAATTTTTGAGTTTTAGATCTGAACCGTTCGATTAGAATCCGAGACAATCTATCCGAAGTGGAACTCACACATCCCGAGCAACGAATCTAAATTCTAAGACGATCTAGAAACGACAGATTCAAATCGGACGGTCCTAATCAAAACACAAAAGTTGGGTTACTTTAGGGATCCGGACCCGTCCCTGCCATCACCATCCCTTTAGAGTTTAGACCGAGCCGACTTTCTCGTCTCCTCCACTTGCGACAAATCCCTGCTCAGCTCCCAAGGCCAGTCGCGAGCTCCGTCTCTGCGACCTCACCTCCGGCATCACCACCAAGCGCTTCATCGGACACTCGAAGGACGTGCTCTCTCTCGGTTTCTTTCTCCATCGACAACCGTCAGATCGGGTCAGCTGGAATACTCTTGGTAATCTTATGTGAGAAATCTAATGTAGCCTTTTTTATGAGTGAATTATAATTACTTGTACAGATGTTCCCTAAACTATTGATCATAGAGTAAGAGTTCAGATCCCTTTTGATTTGAAATAATCTAGATCTCTATGGTTAATCAACTCTTAACAGGATGCCAAGGGCCACACCGAGGGGGTAAGCTGTGTGCGCCTCCCCCAGCACACACCAATAGGTATTGGCTGTGTGCCGCCACAGAGGATGGTGTGAAGATTTGGGATTTAAAGAGCAAGAAAGTAGTGCAGGATCTCAAGCCTGAGGTTCCCACGAACAAAAAAACAAGGTCAGTTTTCTTTTTCCTGGTCACTGGTTTTTATTATGTGTTAAATTTTGTTCTGTTTATGTTGGGAGTGCTGCTCAGCTTTAGTAGTGGAGCAAAAGGTGAAGTGCTGATTGAAATCTGTCGGTGGAGTAATGAACATCTTAGAAAGGAATTATGTTTTGTTCGTTGTGGAAGTAATGGGTTGTGATTTGTGTGTTTTCAGTAACAAGTCATTTCTGATACCCATGTATCTCATTTGACTTGTTATTTAAGTTGGTTTGAGCTGGGTTAACAGGTAGGTTTTCTGGTCATATTTAAATCTGGATTCTAGCTCTTTTGGAGGTAACCAAATGAACGGATGTTCATTTGGTTGCCTACAAAAGAGCTCGTGTTCAGACTTAAATAAAGCTTTGACATGTTGTACGTTATCACAATTTTAAGTGATAATGCTCAATTAATGTGAGGCTAAACTTACTGTTTGTTGTAATCATTTTCTTTTCTCAAAAAATTATATTAGCGTTGAATGGTATGGATTGGGGCATTTAGCTATTCTGAAATTTGTCATGCTTACTAACTTAAAAAGAGTTATGTACATGATTAATATAACAATTAATAGCTTGAAGTATAAGTCTTGTGGTAACAATTCTTGTGTCCTCATCATCTCCCATGTGAGATGCACCAAATGTCGTTGGATTTAGGGTTTCCGGGGCGGGTGGGGGGGGGGGGGGGGGGGGGTGGCGGGGAATTTGCTCAGTATGAGTCTCTCAAGGAACCCTTTTCTGTCAGGTCAGTGCTGGACATTCCTTAACTATTAAGTGATGTGTTTGTCTCATGTAGTAGAGTTCCTTAATCGAAAGGTTGTATTTATTACATCATTTTGTTTGGAAGCATTGTTTTTCTTATCCGTTATCGGTTCCATTTTATTGCATCATTGGGCTGTATATTATAACACGATCCTTGTTTTGTACTAGCCTATTTTTAGCAAACACAGAAGTTAAAAGCTTGAATTCCGAGGTTTCAATTTCAGCAGGGCCTAGCTAATCAGTCCGCATCCTCTGCATTAACGCACCTTTTGAGTTTATCTCCGGACCTTCTGATCAGAATTTGGGCCAATCTGACCCATGCTTTTAATGCACGGGGCCCTTTAATATTTGTGCGGATTTAAATAGGACGGTTCAGATTTAAACTCAAAATTTGAGTTAACTCACAGGATACGAATTCCTAGCTAGTCACATCCTGATGAAACTTAACAGTCAATCAGGCCTGGTCCAATGGCTGTCGGGTTATGTTGGGTTGGGCCAAGAGTCGGGCTAGACGGAGTTCAGACAATGCCTCCTAAAGTCATAGGAAAAATATTAGGTGTATATTTTTGCATTAAATTATGCTGTGGTACTTACTATTCTGGTTAATGTTTACTGTATTAGTTATTATTATCATCATGCTGTATTGATGGTTGCATTAAATAACTGTTGAAACATTGCTCTCGAGATGGAGATATAATTTAGTGGGAAGTAGTTAATTACCATAGAAATACAACAAAACCTCAGTCCAGCTGTGCATAAATGGGTTAGAAGAAGTGTATTACGAGCTGTTGATCCGGTGCCCTCCATGTCTCCAATCGGTAATTTTGTTTGCAAAAATGTTGTGCATGTAAACTAGCTAAGTGTTTACATGCACAATATATTTGTTAATGTAGCTACTGGATGGAGGGTATGCTGGGTGGATGGAACATTTTTCTTAGAGCAATGGTTTCTTGGTCATTACTTAGAATAATTGAGGAAGCGAGGAATGATTTGTGGTAGATTGTATTTTTTTTTTACTTCACCTTAGAAAAGCGTCAAAATTTTAATATCATAACATTTGTAATTTTGGAAATAATTGTCTGCCATGCTTATATATCTAGAAATTGGAAAGTATAGGCCCGCATAGAACAACAAAAGAAGTCAATAAAAAAAACAAAAGCAATGTATTTTTTTTTATTGACTTCTTTTGTTGTTCTGTGCGGGTCTAAACCCTAAACCCTAAATCCTAAACAAAAGCAATTGGAAAGCATTGGCTCATTTTTAAACTGTTCTTCTGGTGGTGCAATTGCTTTTCAGCTATTGCTTCTAGTTCATTTTATTTTATGTAGATGCTGTACTGGTACAAGCTTGGCTTGGAGCATTGACAGGACCATTCTCTTCACTGGTTACACCGGTCGAACAGGAAAGATAACTCATTAGTCGATCAACAACTATGCTTAATTTTACAGTTTGTCGAACCTGCCTAAAAGCGTCTCTCCCCTAGTGATTTGAAGGCATTTGTTGCTTAGTTCTTAGCTTTTCTGATGCGCCTGTGTAATTTTAAGTTTACACCATTATGGGCATGCAAATTTATTAACATTTTCAATTTGAGATAAAAATAAACAAGTGATCATTGTCTTCATCCATTGATTTAATTTGCATGATAATTGAGTAATTTTGAAGTATACATGTGGAAGTATTGTTATTTACTGCATATGCATTTTTTTTTGGCAAACAGTAATAGATGCTTTTATTTTTTTGTATTAACAGAGGACTATAAAAATATGAAACAATTCTCACAAATCTTGTCTTTAACATATATATTTTTTGTGTAAACAAATGGAAATTATTAGAGGTCTGAAATTGGTAACAAACTTTAAATGGGTGTAACATGAGAAACGGATAAATATATACTCTTCATTCCTAGTGAAGCAAATTAGTCACATGTACGCTGGCCGTTCCAATCTATTTCAGACATGATTTTTTTTCCGGTTTTTTTATAATTCAATTAGAATAGTTAATCGTGTTAATTAAGTGTTAACTCTGACCGTGATAATCCATAACGGTCAGAGACCGTGATTTTCCATCACGTTTTCTCTATTTATCGATAAAAACTAAAAGCGTTATCTAATCTCAATATTTATTTAATATATTTTCTATTAATAAACATTTCGGAACGGAACTTGCGTATTGTATGACGTGTCAATTCAAGTATCAATGAAAATGAAATGTTATATTATAATATGCAAATTAATCCGGTTAAGACACGTTGTGTGACTAATTTTTTTAACAATAATTTCTTTGTTTTAAATTATTTTGTACATCTTTGAATTTTTTAACATTCTTTTTATTTATTGTATGAACTAACTTAAAATTTGAAAAAAAAAATAATAATTAAGCAAAATCAGTAAAGTCGTGAGTGATCATGCCACATGTAGATTTAAGAAGAATGGGTCCAACTGACACTATTTTGTTGTAATTAAATATGATTTTTTTATATAATTTAAAGTAAAATGTCATATTACTGTAAAATGATTTTCATTGTCTGTAAATTTTTTTTATATGATTGATTTTCATAAACAAAACTCTGCTTCTGACCATATATTACTGTCTTTTACTATTTAAATCATACTATCTTATATTTTTTAAAATAAATGTTAGAGTTCATATTATTCAATTATTTAATATTTGCAAATAAATAGAACTTTCTCCATAAATATATGAGGGTTCCAATGCCTCATGCCCTTCATAACTCATATTTTATATTTTCGTTTTTAAAGTCTAAATTGTCTATCTGAACCATTCAACATGAAATCCATACTAAAATAGAGTTGAAGATGAAATTTTATAATTTTTGAAATTTTTTTACTATTTTTTAAGATGGGTAGAAAATTACTATTTTTTTAACAGTCCAAAAACAATAATTTTGTACCTATCTTAAAAAAATAGTAAAAACAAATTCACCTAGAAATATTTTTGCATACATCTTAATATTCGAAATTTATCAAGCAGTAGTGCATATAATAATGTATCATTATTTCTTGCAAGAAGCAGATTTTGAGTTGATTTTCCAAGATAATTAATTCATTTTTAAAGTTATTACTATGCTCAACTTATAAATTTTAAGATTTCAGATTTAATTTCATGAACTCGTATAATAACTCCTTTGAAAATGTCACCAATTAATTATTTCTTATGAGTAAGGCTCCGGTGCTATGGGTTGCATAGAGTGCTACGGTGTTACGGTTCAATATTTGAGTTTTCAAAATCTTAACAGTCGATCCGAACCCTTCATCTTGTTCTCCATATTGATATGTGTTTGGAGACCAAATTTTACATTTTTTGAGATTTTTTTACTATTTTTTAGATATGTAGAAAATCAAATATCTGAATAGTGCAGAATTTTTTAGATCAAGTGATTTTCTACCTATCTAAAAAAATACCAAAAAGTTTCTAAAAAATGTATAATTTGATCTCCAAACACATATTAATATAGAAAACAAGATGAACGTTTGAATCAATTGTTAAAATTTTGAAAACTTAAATATTAAACTGTAGCACCGTAAACCTCTATGCTTACTCATTTCTTATTCTCACAGAAAAATTCCGAGGTTTTCTCCTCGAAGTTGTGCATGTGACGTTGTGATGCCTTTTCTATACCAAACATAGACTCATTCAAAATGAAATAATGCCACCACAACACAAACATGTGAAAAGTCTGAAATGCCCCCAAAACGTCATCCATATTTATATTTGTGACCGGGGCGGAGCCAAAAATTTTACACAATTTTATATTAGTTTGAATGTTAAATTTATTTAGAAAAACATAGAAATAGAAACCTATTTTAAAAAATATATAGGGTGAGAAATACTTTTATTATTTTTTCAATCTCAAGTATATTTTTATATTTTTGTCTGAAAAAAAAATATAAAAATAGAAATAGAACCATATATATTTTAAAATATTTTAAAACATGGGGTAAAGGTTTCTCTCCGACTTTATATGACTTCGTCATTGCATTGTGGAAATATTGCAACTAGTCTTCAAAGATTTAATGGAAAGATAACAAAAAAAAAAAAATGAGGCATGCAAATTGTGATAGTATGTTGATTGCTTATGTATCATTCATTTGCCAAGTCAAACAATTGTTGAATGTTGAGTGTTCAATTTGCCATATATGCATCAACTTAGTTGTCAAACTAAACAGAACATGAAATGATGAAATAGTCAAATATGTACCAACCTTTTTATTTATATATATATATATATATTTAGTTACGACTTCCTTTAAAAAAATATATATAAAGTAAACGTAAAAGAGAAATAATTTTGTTTGTCAGACAAATTTTAGCTTACAGTCGTCTGTCTTTATAACTATTACTATGACGAATAAATTCTGTATAATTTGTTAAGTGTGAACAAGAGTGACTCTATGGTACTATGCATATCACGGGTTCTTATCGTGCTACGGCTCTATATTCGAGTTTTCAAATCTTAATGGTTGATCCGAACTGTTCATCTTGTTCTCCATATTAATATGTATTTGGAGACCAAATTTTACATTTTTTGAAAATTTTTCACTATTTTTTTAGATATTTAGAAAATCACTTGATCTGAAAATTTTGGACCATCCAAAAACAGTGATTTTCAATAAATCTAAAAAAATAGTAAATTTTTTTTTTAAAATATAAAATTTGGTTTCCAAACACATATTAATATGGAGACCAAGATGAACGGTTCGGATCAACCGTTAGAATTTGAAAACTCGAATATAAAGCCGTAACACAGTGCCAAATCGTAATATGCATAGCACCATAGACTCACTCGTGTGAACAATATATAAATTAAATTTTGTATATAATTCTCATCATTATGAATAAAGATGACATGGCACGACAAAATTGTTAAATTTCGGAACAAAATTTTGTACACTATTTTTTCCAGAAAATTAAATTGAATGTTTGAGTCTTTATTTTCAAGATATAGATTTGTGCATAGTCACCATTTTTTTTTAAGATAAAGATAAAAGTAAAAATAAAGAGCAAAATTTTCATTTAAATATTCATAAAACAGTTCTCATTCAAATTTCGATCCTGTAAAATTCCACATAACAAATCTTGTCTGCACAAAAATAATGTTTTATTCATAAAAAAACTCTTTATTACTAATTATTTTTTGCAACAACTTGTATTTTCAACCTTTGTTTACATTCAGAATTCCCATATTTAATTAATTGTCGTCATAGTGTTTTTACTCTTCAAAGGTTAATAATTAATTTGTAAGAAAATTATTTTCGACACAATTTGCTTCACTTATTCTTCAAAGATTAATAATATATATACTTTCAGAGACATCACAAGGTTTGCAAAGTTTCACTGATGAACATCGTAATAATTGTTATACTAAAAGGGGCACCTCTAATTGAACAAAAACTGAAGATAAATTGCAATTGAAAGTAAATAGATGAGTTTAGAGAAATTGACACGCGGGATGATAACGGAGTTCGGCAAAACAATGGCCTACGTCTCTGGGGCGTCGCAACCTCTTTCTAGGTGCGCCTTTCTATTACCCAATATGAAAGGATTACAATTGTGAACCGTGAGCCCTTACAAAATGGGAAGTCACGGCCAACGAGAGATGAGTGCCGGCGAGCCCTTACAACCAAGGGAAGTCACACGAGCAACTCGAGGTTTGAGCCAGCGAGCCCTTACAAACAAGGGAAGTCATACAAGCTACTCAAGAACAAGAGAAACACTCAATAGATCACTCTAACCTAATCTAGATCAAGATTAGTGAAGTAGATTTGAGGTTCCTCGAGGGATTTTGAAGTTTTAAGCTCTCACAACAATGGAGTAGGCTAAGCTCTCAGAAAATCGCTTTTTTTAAAATGATTAGGGTCGGCTGAGATAGATTTGAAAGTGATCCCTTCAGTCTATTTATAGTGGCAGCTCAAAAATGAGCTGTTTGACATAAAACGTTACCAACGTTTTATTAAACGTTACAACGTTTTATTCAAATGCGATTTTAGGGTTTTAAATCTCTGACAGCTTAGTAAAACGTTACCAACGTTTTATAAAACGTCACAACGTTTGTATAACGTTATAACTTGATTCTTCTTTTGATCAGTTTGTTGCTACTAATTATTATAAAACGTTACCAACGTTTTGAAAACGTTCATAACGTTTTATCCCAATTTAATCAACCTCAAACATACTTTACCAAGCTTTTGATTTTACAATTTGTATTCTTGATAAAAGTCTTCGTGATTTCTTCAGTCCAAGCTTATTATATCGCAGTTCTTACTCTTTTTGGACCTATATGTTCTCAAAAATAGAAGAAATCGTAAAATTCAATAATTGTATGTTTTTGCAAATTAGTCAAATAGACGTAAAAGATTATTGTACGAACAACAATAATATATATTTTTTTTGTATGCAATTACAAAAAATTAATATTAAACATATTAAAATTAATCCCTTTTTGTTATAGTGAAGAAAAGAGTAAGCTGTTGTTTTCCCACAAAAAGAGTATTTGCATGATGATGAAGCACTTGGAGCTCTGAATTATATACTCCTAATTTAAAGCCATTGAATATGTTTTTTTTTATCATTCTTTCTTAAGAGATCAAATTTAGTACATTAATGTTCCTGTCTATTATTTGGTATGAATTAGGCTTTTTTGGGGACATAGCCATCTATTTTTGAAATAGAAGAAGTTCCTAATTTCTTTTACCAAGTCAAATCTGCACATGTGACATGTCATTATCACAATTAAATTAACAAATAATTAATAGAATAGAATAAATCACTAATCATAAAACCAGCAACATCACTATGTTTCCATTGATTCACTGAATAATAATCACTACCATGTCTTGTTTACCTAATTTCTCCAAGAAATTATCATCTCCTTCTACCTTAACTTTAATTCTCCTCTCTTTAATTTTTCTTGCTCTCACTTTCTTACTAATCTTACCTTCCAACTTTCATTCTCATAATCTATCCTCTAATTGCAACTCACCACCTGCCTCCTCCTCCTCCTCCTCCCTCAAACCCGTCTTAACCGGCACCACAAAACCCGATTTCCGCCTCCTCATAGGTATCATCACCTTACCAGACCGGTACGAGCGCCGTCACCTCCTTCGCACGATATATTCCCTTCAGACATACAACCCCGCCACCGCTCATGTGGATATCCGGTTCGTCTTTTGCAACCTGAAAACCAGGGAACAAAATGTGTTTATAGCGCTCGAGATCATGAAATTCAACGACATCATCATTATGAATTGCACCGAGAACATGGACGATGGCAAAACCTACAAGTTCCTCTCGGATGTTCCGGATTTGTACCGTGACCATCCGTACAATTACGTCATGAAAGCAGATGACGATGCGTATATCCGCCTAGATAGCTTGGTAGAGTCGCTCAAGGACAAGTCGAGGGTTGACATGTACTACGGGCTTGTGATGCCGTGTGACAAAGAGAACTTCTTCCCGTTCCCACCGTTCATGTCGGGGATGGGATACGTGCTGTCGTGGGACCTGGTCAAGTGGATGGCCCAGTCGGATTTCCGGTCGGATGATACGGAGGGCGGACCGGAAGACATGTGGACTGGCAAGTTGCTCAACGAAAATGAGAAAGGAAAGAATAGGTATGATTTATTTCTCTTTTCTTTCTGTTTATGTTTCTTATTATTTATTGCTTAATTATCGTTTTTATTAATTCTCTGCATTATTTTTGTTTTTAATGAATTAATTATTTGCGTCGCATAGTTCCCTGTGTATAGAACCCGCAAATGTTATTCATTTGGAATTTACGAGAAGAATGAAAAATTAATAATTGAAGTACTCAATTAATGTCTTTGTTCTTTGGCCTCCAGCATCTCCTATTAATTTATTATTTAATTACAAAAATTGTAAAATTTATATTTCAAAATAAAATTGTTAAATTTAATTCATATTATTCATTCTGCATGTATATAAAAAATTATTATTTATTATTTTGTTATTATATGAATTAATAAACTAAAGAACAATGTATTTTGAAAAGCTCTTAATAACAATTCAAATAATAGATTTAAACAAAATGATAACAATCTAAATAAAATTAAAATATTATAATCTTAATTTTTTACTTGCGCATAGAAAAAATAACATATCTAATAGTTTTATTTTAATATTTAAATTTAAAATTATTAAAATTTGAAAATTTGACATTAATTTTGTATAGGATCAAGTGTTCAAAAGACATTCAAAAAACAAATATATTAAAATTAATTTATAAACTTTCTAATTTTGACCACTTGAATTTATACTAAATTAATTTGAAACTTTAAAATTTTTACATGTAGACATATCACTTGTAAAATAGAATGATATCAACAATTAAAATTTTTCATTTAAAACAAATCCAATAGATTTTAAAGTTGAGTTTAATTATATATGTTTGTTATTATTTATCCATTAACAGTTGAATGATGTATTTTCTTCCTGTTTTCCTTTGTAATTTATGTCCTTTTTTCTCTATATATGAAATCCCTTTTAAGAAATATCCTGGTATTTTCGGTGCATTTTCCAATCATATACGTATGTCTACCTAAACCACTAAATCTATATACGTGTCATGACACACATCACACGTGTCACTTTTTAAATGGGTGTCATTGACCAGACCAATGACTTTTAGCTCTAGTAACTAATTAATTAATTAATCATTTCATTATATAATTTTAAGAATGATGTTATTCAGTTATTGATTAGAATTTTCAATTTGTTTGGTATGTGTATTTTATACACAAGTCCTCCGAATTTTGGCATTTACTTAATTTACTTTTTGGCCATTCAAGTATAATGAAATATAATTAGCCTTTAGCCATTCATCATTTTCACTGGTGTATTAATTTATTACTTAATTTACTTATTTTTAATTGAAATGAAATTAAATTAGGTACAATAATGCGCCGAGGATGTACAACTACAAGGGACTGTCACCGTCGACCTGCTTCCGGCACGAGTATGTACCGGACACCATAATGGTACACCAGCTTAAGGAAAATAGTAGATGGGTTGAGACACTTGACTACTTCAATGTAACATCTGCTTTGAAGCCCTCCAAATTTTATCATATTGCATAACTTGCCTTATTATTATTTTTTTGTCCTTCATTGCAAGATTCTTGTATTTATTGGGGACAGATTTAAAAGGGAGCTCATGGTGGCTAAATGCTCCTATAATTCAAAATAATTGTAAATTTAATGTGTAATTAGTGCAACATGTGTTTAATTAAAGTAACAAATATGTCTGGTTCTAAAATGTATTTGATTGAATATCATTTTCTTTTATTAAATTATAATTCTGGTTATAGTAAATTTATGATTATGTCCCTATATTGAAGAATCCATATTTGAAAATTTTATTATGAACAGTCTTTTTGTATTGTCAATCTTGGTCCTATCTAGGGCTGCTTGTGAGTAACGTTGAGTCTGAGTTGTTAATCTAATTTTGTGTCAAAAATCCTTAGATTCAACTCGCGAACAACTCGAGTTGACTTGTGACTCGTAAATAGTACATAGTTTATCAAATTAAAAGTTACGTATCAAAATAAAGTCTAACAAAATAAATAGTACATAATTTATCAAAGAGGAGGGTTCAAATGCCTCCATTTTTTGTGCCTTCATCATGCCTCCATTTTTAAAATCTTAAATAACTCAAAGTTTAAAACTTAAATGTCAAAATAAAACCGTTAGATGTGATCTATGTTATTTTCTCTATGTGCCTATAAAAAATTATCACATTTTGATTTTGCTTTTATGTGAATCAATAAGTTAAAAAATCAATGTCTAGAAATTATCCACATTAATATACATTTTTACAAGCTCAAGATGACAACCAAAACAAAGTTGAAATGTCATAATTTTTTACACTTGCATAGATAAAATGATGTAGTTCATATCCAATGGTTTTATTTTGAATTTTAAGATTTAAATTTGAGTTATTAAAGTTTTTAAAAATAGAGGTATGATGGAGGCACAAAAAATGGAGGGATTTGAACCCTCCTCTTTATCAAAATAGTACACAATTTAAAACTTTACATAAAGAAATAATGACATATACATAATTAAATAGTCCAAAATTTACTAAGTTATTAAATAGTACAAAGTCTAACAATAAAAATTAAATAGTTTACCATGGCAATGAGTTAACTGAATTGATTCCGAACCGAATTAGAGGCAACTTGAATTCAACTCGTGAGCCAACCGAGTCAATAAAATCGAGTCAGTTTTGACTCAAGTCAATTTCAACTCGAATTATTAACGAGTTGAATCTGAATTTCTAAGGAGTTGTGAGTTATGAATTTTTTTGTGCACCCCTGGTCCTATTGTATCATTCGTCATGTAGCATTTAATATGAGCCTATTTATACTGTCAGTTCACAGGCTTTACCAGTAAGGCCTGCTTTACTGTAAGGTCCACTGGACTTTTGGATCTGTTACATCTCCATCCAAAAATTAATCGTTTTTTTTTTTTTTTCTTTTTTCATTGATCAATTATTCAACTGCCTTTGTATATTCTGACATTTAGAGTGGAAAAAATGACACGGGGGAGCCATCTCTATTACAGAAGACGAAAGATCTGGTCACGATACGACACAATATGTGGTTACGCAAATTACATGTAATTAGAACCGTTAGATCTTAATCAAATGATGAATCTTGAATAAACTAACCTAAATTAAAAAAAAAAAATTAAACATGACTAATAATGTTTGAACACGACACATTTGAGCACGACAGACGCAAACATTCATATGCCGGAACCATCTTTTAACATTTTAATCACAACATAGCATGTAAAAAATTAACTCGATCACGGTACACCACGTTTTCTCAATCTCTATTCTCTAGTAATCACATCTGTCCACATAGGTTGGATTCCGTACATTACATGCATGCCATACTTTGTACATTATAGAAAGTTGAAACCACGTAGTTTAAATTGGAGCCTATCAATCGCTTTCTAATTTTTAAAAAATAAAAGATTAAGCATTGTCATATGATTATTATATATGTGTGTCTTTTAGTCTTTATACTTTATATATGGATCTACCTACTCAGCTACTCTTGATATGCTTCCTGTATTAAT
This sequence comes from Carex pumila, assembly GCA_033356055.1. Taxonomy (NCBI): domain Eukaryota; kingdom Viridiplantae; phylum Streptophyta; class Magnoliopsida; order Poales; family Cyperaceae; genus Carex; species Carex pumila. Next base: position 18,827 of record JARJHM010000304.1, read on the forward strand.
ATTTGCAACGCCAGCTGAGTTCTGATTTAAAAAATAAAAGAATAAAGTCAACCTGTCAGAGATTCTTCCTCGTTATCCAGATCTCCTATTGAGAAATTAAGGCCTTATATATAAAACATTCCTCACAGAAAAATTCCTCACTAGATGAAACTTTAAAGATCAAAACAAAAGCCAAACAAATTAAAAAAGAAAAGAAAAAAAAAGAGAGAAAGAACAAGAAAAGAGATGTCATTTCATGTTTCCTCTAAGAGATCCTCCTCCTCTTCTCCCTTATCATATCTCCTCCTCTTATCTCTTGTGGTGCTTGTCGCATTTTTCATTTTCTATGACGAGTACTTTGTCGCCCCTGCAGCCACATCGGTCGACGTCTCCCTTGCCACGACTAAAAAGACCAGTATCACTGCCATGAAGCCTGAATTTCGACTGTTTTTAGGAATCATTACAATGCCCGAGATGTACACACGCCGCCACCTCCTACGGACCCTCTTCTCTCTTCAGACATATAACAAATCAGTAGCTCACATAGACATCCGCTACATCTTTTGCAACCTGACGAGCGAGGCGCAGAGAGTTTATGTAGCAACAGAAATTATGCTGTATGATGATATCATCATCTTGAATTGTGAGGAAAACATGAATGCCGGAAAGACATACAAGTTCCTCTCTGAGATGCCAAAGTGGTACAGTGATGATCCATATGACTTTGTCATGAAAGCTGATGACGACTCGTACATCATACTCGAAAAACTGGTAGAGTCGCTGAGGGACAAACCCAGATTTGACATGTACTACGGGCTCAAGATACCATGTGACCAAGAAGAGTACTTCCCGTACCAGCCGTTCATGGAAGGAATGGGGTACGTGCTCTCGTGGGATCTAGTTGAATGGATCTCCACCGATGAATTGCCGAGGAATGATTCCATTGGTCCCGAGGATATGTGGACAGGGATGTGGTTCAACAAGGCCAACAAGGCCAAGAATAGGTATATATATTCTCCTTTTTTGTATTATTTTGAATTTCAATTTGATGTTCTTAACAGAATTATTATTACACTGTTATGAATAGATTTGACATGTCACCAAGGATATATGACTACAAAGGAACTGCTGAGACAAACTGCTTCAGGCATGACTTCATACCAGATAGTATACTGGTACACCGCCTGAAGAGGGATTTTGAGTGGGTCGACACGCTGAAATACTTCAATGTTGCATCGAGATTGAAGCCATCTAAGTTCTATAACATAGTCTTTTCAAGTCTTCCTTATTAAACTGTCTATAATTGTTTCAATTCTTTTAATTTTCTCTTTCAAACCTAGAAAGATTTACTTCCTTCTTCCCTGCAATTGCTTATCAACAACTAGACATGACTAGGTATCAACTTTAACAGCGACTAATCAGCTGTTCAGATTTTTAGTTTTTTTTACCAGAATATGTATAAATTGTTTATGATTGTTCAATGTCCAAGTCAAATGAAATAATAGTGTTAATTAAATACATTGCATTTTTAATCCAAAAGGGACTCGAAAGAGCACCGTAGCCTATCGAGACTTTTATTTAATGAGAAATAATTTCCAAACTGAACTGATACTTTCAAAGTACAAGCTGAAATAGAACATATAATTAAAACATTTTGTACCTTTGAATTAGCCAAAAAAAACTACCAAACTGATAAAAAGAAAAACTTAAGAGCTATTAATTAAGGGTTGGTAACCCTTGAGATCGTATAAGCAGAGATCACATACCCATAATTTTTTACTATGAAGAACATCATTAGAATTTGAAGGTGCATTAGAATTATCCCAATCACGCCATGATTTCTCTCCCAAATCATTCTTAAAAACAATGGAAAAATAAGTAACAAAATACCCTAATGTGTTATTTTGTAGTACTGAGGGAAGGAACCTTATGCATACCAGAGCATTTTTTTTATGAGCAGTGTGACAACAAAATTATAGAATGGTATTCATACTTCCTAATTTGGGCCTTATATGGGCTGCTGAAATTTTGGGTTATGGAAGAGGATTTTTAATAGCAAGCAAAAAGCCCAAATAAATAAATAAATAAATGCTTCTAAGTTCTAACATAAGCAAAGGGGATTGCCAAGTTGCAACATTATAAATCAACAAGTAGATAACTATAAAATTTGGCTCTTACAACTTGATTTAATTATGAACACAGAACAATAATTGGAAATAGTCTTACCATATGGGTATGAAGAAATAAATCACTTTCTTCAACTACTCTCATGGAATGTTCAACGGCACGCTTCTTTTCTTGCAACAGGGGGGGGGGGTTGGTATTTTAAAAACAAAAAAGAAAAGTAAAACAATAATGATAATGACCTCTTCTGAATATTTTACAAGAGTGAGGCTAGGGTACTTGCGTATATTGCTCCGTACTACGGATCCGTATTTTGGTTTTCAAAATTTAAATAATCGATCTGATGTTCAATATGATTTTTATATGAAAATGTAAATGCAAACTAATATTTTAACTTTTTAAATATTTTTTACTATATTTTTTAAATAGGTAGAAAATCAATACTTTTGAATAGTTTACAATCTTTTTCCTCAAGTAATTTTATATCTATAAAAAAATGGTACAATTACAAATTTTGAAAAATATAAAATTTGATTTATAATATGTAAAGTTTGATGTGAAAATCACTTTGAACAATTCGGATCGAATATTTAGACTTTAAAAAAAATAAAAATACTAATTAATCCATTGTACGGACTAACTTGATTTGACCATGAACCGAACAATTATTGAAAATATTATCATAAAATGTCATTAAAAATTATTAAAAAAATATTAATAAATTAAACCAGGTCTTTTCACCTATTCTCATGAAATGTTCAACAGTAAGCTTCTTTTCTTGCAACAAAAGAGGAGCCAAAAAAAGAAAAACAAAAACAAAAACAAAAAAAGAAATGAAAACAATAATTTATTACAACGACCTCTTCTAAATATTTTACAATACAAAGATAGAATTATGCTCTCCAGCTAAATTTTATGATTAATTAAGTACTCAACCACTCTTTGTTCCAAAGTCAAAATTAGACAGAGATGCTTTCTGTGTGTAGGTTCCAATTCAATGCCTCTATCTGGTTTTCAACAAAAAAAAATAGAAAAAAAGAAGAAGAAGGTTTCCAATTCAAGTTGTTGTATACAGCTTCATTTAAACAGGTCCCTTGATTGAATCATCAACTAAAACAATCAAACATGTCATTTCCTCTCCTCTCCAAGACCTCATCTCCCTCTACTCTAACCTTTGTCATTCTCTCTCTAGCCATAGTTGCTCTTGTTTTCATCACCATCTCACCAATCAACACCGGGTTCTTGACATGTTCCCGACCCATTTCGGCCTCCTCGGATATCTCTGTATTGACAACCCATGAAACAACGTCGAGTGCTGTAAAACCCGAATTCCGCATGCTTCTAGGCATCGTGACCTTACCTGAGATGTATGAGCGTAGGTACCTCCTCCGCAACATCTTTGCACTTCAAACGTATGATCAGACGGTTGCGCAGATTGACATCCGTTACGTCTTTTGTAACCTCACGGATGACGAGCAAAGAGTGTTTGTCGCACTAGAGATCATGCGCTACGACGACATAATCATCTTGAATTGCAAGGAAAATATGAATGATGGCAAGACCTACGCATTCCTCTCTAGCTTGCCGGAACTATACGGCGATCAGGCATACGACTTCGTCATGAAGGGAGACGATGACTCGTATATCATATTGGACAAATTGGTTGAGTCGTTGAGAGACAAGCCGAGGGAAGACATGTATTACGGGCTCCGGATACCGTGTGATACGAAGAACTTTTTCCCGTTTCCTCCGTTTATGGAGGGGATGGGGTACGTGCTTTCGTGGGACCTGATCCAGTGGATCGCCACGTCGGATTTGCCTCGAAAGGACAACATCGGGCTCGAAGACATGTGGACCGGGAAATGGTTCAACATGGCTGGGAAAGCCAAAAAAAGGTTTGCATCTGTGTATAACAATTTGTTTGTTTTCTCTCTGTCTTGGCTTTGATTGTCCATTTTCATGGCCTAATTTTGATTTTAGTTGCCTGATTGCGTTAGAACCTTGCAATTCAAGACAAATTATATAAATATCTCTGACAATCTGAAAATTAATTTTGATTTTAGACCAGACAGTATACTGGTACACCGTCTGAAGAAGAATTACCAGTGCGCTAATTTTCACGGCCTAATTTTGATTTTAGTTGCCTGAGATCATGTCAATTAGACAATTACAACACCATGCATAGTTCAAAAAAATTCCATTGATCAGTCTATTCATCATATTCTGACAAAACTTTAATTTTGAACAGATTTGACATGGCGCCGAGGTTTTATGATTATTTAGGTAATGGGGCCAAAAATTGCTTCAGGCATGAGTTTATACCAGACAGTATACTGGTACACCGTCTGAAGAAGAATTACCAGTGGGCTGAGACATTGAAATATTTCAATGTCACATCAGAATTGAAGCCTTCCAAACTCTACCACATTCCTTGATTAATTAAATTAAGTTATATATGTATTTTTTTATTTTTCTTCATTACTTGTAAAGAGATAAGCAAGCTACAAAAAGTTATTTATTTTAATGTATGGATAATTAGGCACTCTTTTATTTGAATTGTAGTTTTTGTAATTTCAATATTCATATATTTTGTGAAAATTAATTTGGTTTCCTAATTACTAGGAGCAAGCTACAAAATAAAAAAAAATCCTGTCTAAATTGGATTATTGGATAACACAAAAAAAAAAAATTATTGTGAGAATAACAAACAAAGATGAAAATTGCTCATTTTAAGAGGGCTAAAATGTACATGTTTGCATCACATATTAAGAGAGATATTTTGTTAGCAATTAATTTATTACGTGACAAGTGACAACCATATATAATAAGTTAATAACAGATTCAACACTTGTCTACACACATTTTTTTATGATTTAAATGTGTCATGTATCAAATTTGATATAATTTGAAATTGTACTTTGTACTCCGTAGAGTAATATGAAGAGCCAAATAATTTTTTAAATTTAAATAATATTAAATTTATACGTAAAGACTCTCGAAAAATTCTATATTTTTTTTAAGAACCGCTCAGAATAATTTAGCAAAGTTATGCGGGTAGATGACTTAAAATTTATTTACTGATACAAAATGGTCCAATTATCAAATATTCAATAGCTTTAATTTTGATAGTATTGTTTATATTATTTATAGAAAATGAATGGCGAGATTTAGATATTTTTATGTATAAATAAAATGTTAATAATTTTTGTTACGATGAAATCTTAAGAAAAATTAGGAAGTACGGAGTGTCAATATTTGTCGGATCTGAAGAAGTTGAAAGCAACTTGATGTTTACATTTTTTTATTTTAATTTTTAATTAAGAGGTGTGTTAGTTTCTACTTTCTAGTTGGTGGAGGGCATGTCTTGATAAGGTAGATTCTTTCCTAAATTTTATTTTGCACTTCACAATATTTTTCAGAAAAACCCTGTACTATTTGTCAATTTGACAACACAACAAAGATATTACTAAATTTTGAAGCACCTGGTGTTTATTATATCTCCATTATTTGGTTGCAACATTTCATGGTAATTTTAATATATTCCATGGTTATATTTTTGTCACATTTTTATTTTACTAAAGTTAGAAGATCAAGTCATCCAACTAGCTTAATATTCAGGGGTGGATTTATATATATGGTAGGGGGTGCTAAGCCATCCTATAATTTTAAAATTAGTAATTATGTATATTAAAAGTTAGTTGAACTTTTGAATTTTTTGAACTTTTATATAGTCTAGCTCCTCTCATAAAATAACAAAAGTGTGTTGGTAATCTAGTGGTTTGAGCTCTAGTTGGTGTGTGTAAAGTCATGGGTTTAATTCCCATTGACCACACTTTTTTGTTTTTGTCTTTTTCACATATTACATTTTATAGATTAGCCCTCCTATTCAAATTTTCTAATTTTATCCCTGTTAATATCGAGTCTGGCTAGTATAACATCGATGTCATATGACACTAACTTTAAAATCAATTGAATAGACTTCAAATGACTAATCCAAACCATTCAAACCGATTTACTTTATGAGTGATGCGTTTACATACAATTTTTTTTATACTTTCGTGTTATTTTAGTGTCAAATCAAGCAGTATAAATATTGAAAATGAATATATTAAAATTAATTGGTCTTGGCTTTGAGGAAGAAAGCCTTAGCTCCGACACCGCTTTAGTAGTATAAAAAAAGCCGACAAAGGTTGAGTTACTTAAAGCGGTGTCGGGTTATCAAATATTAGCCTTAGCCCTGACACCGCTTCAACATCTATAAAAAAAAGAATACTTCTTTAATTAACTATAAAATACATCTTTAATTAACTACAAAATACATATTTTAATTGGTCCGGCTAATATTTCATAGTTAATTAAAGATGTATTTTTTTTTTTTTTGTGATATAGAAATGTGATGCTTTAAACTACCAACTTTTATTTAATTGTCTATAAAATTTCTATATAATCTTTTATATCAAAGGACATGTGTTCTTGTTCATTAGAACAAAAACTAGTTCTAAAATATGTTATTTTTGTATTCTTTTTCCTTCTTTTGTGGTTGAAAACTTGCAGACAAGAAAGAGGTTCCTACGGAGCAAAGAAGGTATTATCTTTGTTGTTTAATCAGATCTAAACATAAATATTATTTTAAAGTTTCAACAATATTCACCAGCAGTAGCAGTGGCAGAGGTACATTGAATCAAGAGTAGGCTGTCTACTCTTGGATTTTAAAAACCATGTATATATATATATATATATATATATAGAGTTGGGCTATGGTGCATTGCAATGCATGGAGGGGTTTGTGCATTGGACCATAAATCTAAAATTCAAAATTCAAATGGCCGATCCAAACCGTTCATCTTGTTCTACATATTAATATGTGCTTGGAGACCAAATTTTATATTTTTCTGAATTTTTTTACTATTTATTAAGTATTTTACAAAATTGTTGATCCAACGGTGGCTGCTAATTTTACTGTTTTGTTAAGCCACCATTGAATCAACAATTTTGTAAAATACTTAATAAATAGTAAAAAAAAAACAGAAAAATGTAAAATTTGGTCTCCAAGCACATATTAATATGGAGAACAAGATGAACGGTTTGGATCGGCTATTTGAATTTTGAATTTTAGATTTATGGTCCAATGCATAAATCCCTCCATACATTACAATGCACCATAGCCCAACTCTCTCTCTCTCTATATATATATATAATCAGGATGTTGCCTACTTTTGAAGAAAATTTTGTGTACTCCTAAAGTCACAGGAATCTACAATCCACTGGTCCTACCAGTCAAATTCTGTGGATACCTCTGATAAAAATTCCAAACAGTAAACTGACTAATGACATTATTAAACTTGTTATTGAAGCATATGCTAACTTTTTTTATGCTATGTTAATACAAATTGAAGCATATGCTAACCCTTTTTTTCCGACGATTTCTTCAAATTGAATAAACTATTAGTTTTTTCTTTTTTTGCAAGCTATTAGTCTATTACAAAGCCGATTAAAGTATATGTTGCATTGCTGGTTGCTCTTTAGAGTTCTCAAAACAACATTTACTAGTTGCTTTCGATGGTTAAAAAAGAGTTCTAGTAATTTTGACAAGGGAGGGGTTTTGTCCAAAATCTCATTCAAGACTAGACCTAAATTTGTACAGATATTTAGATTCAAGAAGCTATTTAAATTTATTAATTTTAAAATATATTTGCACGAATCTCAATGCAAATCAGACGTTTTAGTTAGCTTTGGATGAGGCTTTATCCAAAGCTCTTTGGACAAAACCCAATCCCTTTTGACAAATATTTCATTAAATTGTTAGTCTTTGGATACTGAACTCGATAAGAGGAAATAGTGAAGAGAATGCTATGGTAAGATCATATTATTTTATACATATCAATTTAGTAGGCTCAAGATCGATGCAGGAAGAGATACTGAAAATTCTGTTTCAACCAGTACTGGCAGCAGCGACCCAGATATGTAAGATCAATGTGTGGTACACTGGATTGTAGTTCTCCTGGTACCAGTAAATGAATTCATGATTTTTAAAGCTATACTTTTATCATGCTGGAGAAACAATTAGCTCTGAATTTTAGTAATTTTTCAATTTTTTGTTGTAACTCAGAAATATCTATTGTTTTTAATTGCAGTGGAGAAATTGACCTACCTGACAGCCCATTCACATAGAGATATCTTTCAAAGCAATATTTTGAAATTACATAGAAGAAATAATAACGATAGATCATAGGAGTTATCAGAAGACTCTAAATTTTTTTTAGTGTTGTAAAAAGGCATAGTAAAGAAGCTGAGAGAAAGCAGTATACCTGAGAATACAGAGTTAATGCATGAAAAGATAGTAAAGTGCTGATCGGATTCTTTTTACAATATGAATCCAATAATCGATATCGGAATCTCGCATGGACAACCAGAAATGGAAAAAAAAAAAAATTATGCTTATTAGCACAATTCATTGCATGCTAAAACTAGAGACAGAGATAAGAGTGTTGTATTGAATCTGATTTTCATTAATCTTGATTGAGTTTACATGTACAGCTTTGCTTGTATTTATAGACAATGTTACATCTTAACAATCATCTAATCATAGCACTAACAGACTCTTAACAGCATAACAAACTTTCATTCCTAACAGCCTAACTAACTTCTGTTGGCTGGTAAGCTGCTGGTATATGTGTTTGAAGTCCCTTCATATGTACATATTATCATTTACCAAATAAAGAAACTAACAAAAATTCCAAGACAAACACAGAAAAGGTATCAATAATAACAAAAATTTAGCATCTTGAATTGCCTCTTTCACCTTTTTCACAAAGATAAACCCTATGAACAACCCAGTGCGTACTAATGCTTCGGTGTGACCTCGATGCCATGTACAATCAACCCTCTCTTGAAATAGGAATTGCTAATCTCCATAAAAAGACATGCCAACCTCTCCATAGATCTTGTCACCACTATCAAACTCTCCCAACTCGACCTCCGACCACCCGTCTGGTCTATCTCGGCAATGTCACCTTGTCTCTCTTCTCCTCAATTTCCTCTGACAGAGATCCATCTCAGAGGCTCACCAAATAGTGAGACACAATATCCCCAGCAAGGGTAATTTTAGTTGTTTGAAGCGGGTAGCTTGCGGCCCACATGCCATCTATCAGTTTGAAAATAAGATAAGTGGCATATTCAGCATTTAAAGTGAGAATTCTGCTGTCTATCTTGCCACAAATATCCAGCCAGCATACCTAATTGAGCTCGGCACACTCGCTGAACCTTTCAAATATATAAAAGAAATAACAGTCTTAAATAAATAAGAGATAAATTATCTGTGTTATATGATTTTAGGCTGCTTTCTATGGTAGATATAACCACAAGCTGGAATTTAATTGGCAAGTATTGAAATGTAGTTTGTATTTTGCAATTAATCCTATTCTCTATTCAAGCACAATAGAATTGATGATATATATTTTTATGTGAGGATATGGAAGTTCATGTTTCTCCAATGGTTTTGTACACTTTAAAAACTATTTTGGTGTTAATGAATTGTCATTAATCAATAATAAATTAAATTCACCACATGACATGAACTGTCCAATCGAGTTTATAACGAAATGTCAAAACCATTGGTAAGCATAAGAAATCTTCACCGTCCCTACTGCAACAATTGAATGCAATTGTTTGTTCTGTGTAGTGAACAATTACCAATATAAAAATATGAATAATGAATCAAATTTCTCAATTCTCATCATCTAATGGAACCAATAATGAACTGGTAAAAACTATTCACCATGTCATACAGAATCTGATTGTAACCCAAAACCCAAATGTAATCAGATTCAACAAAATTACCGAAACAATATCTAATAAAGAGACTCAACCACAATTTGAAACAAATTACCACAATTATTAAATTTTGAAAATTATGGGTTGAGAGAGAGAGAGAGAAAAGAGATTACCTGAGTTGAGAACTCAGCGTCGAACGATTTGAAGGTTCAAGGATTAGGATTTCTGAAATCAAGGCACGAGCTCGAAGGATGACGACAGAAGGAAATGAGAGGCAACAGGGAAGAGTTCTCCATCAACGCCATGAGAGTCGGAGATGGAGGCGATGACAGTGAGAATCTCCGACAGCGAAGAGTTATTTCTCTTTGTTCTACGCCTGAGAGAAAATGAACTAGCACGAATCAACTAGCACGAATCTTAATTAGATCCGACGGCCAATTCACTTATGGGCAGGATTTTCCTGCTCACTTGTGGGCAGAGGATTCGATTACCATATTAAAATGGGTCCGGCTAACAATTTATGGTTAATTAAGTATGCTAATTTTTATTTTTCAGGTTGTAAGTAATTCAAATTTGAGTTTGGAATTGAGACCATTCGATAAGAATGCAAGCTAATTTAGACTAATTTGAAAAATTTACGAGATTTAATCTTCGTCCGATTAACAAACGAACGGTTTAGACCTGATTTTTTTTTAAAATACCATAATAATAAAAAAAAAACCAAAACACTTCCCGTTTTGGGAGAATTTCACTTTTATCCAAGCTGAAAATTGGTTTTGTGGTCATATTTTGGAAATACTGCAGAGTCAATCAGTGACCCCACTTTATATGTTACAACAAATCAAAACATCTCTGTGGCCCGTTAAGTGAAGCCGCAAATTAGCTCTGTAGCCTGAATAAAGATTAAAATTTTCAAAACGGACGTGTTTTGATTTATTTTTATTATTATGGTATATACAAAAAATTTCGGGATTTTAGACTACTAACTTTTGAGTTACGGACCTTAATTCGAACAAGGAAGAAGTTCACGCAGAGGCGTGATATCTTTTGCTGTTTTATCAAGATTCACACAAGATCAATATCCAATGATCCGCAAATATCCATATTTCTCATTCGGATTTCCAGCAACGCGGTTGGTACAGTCCTCTGTGTAACGAATCATGCACTCTATGCGGTCTTGATCCCCTCCAGGAAAGGGAGTTTGTAAATACCAACTTTATATTCAATAAAGTTTTTTGACATCCTCTGCCATTTCATACAAAAATAAAATAAAATAATAAAATAAAAACTACATCCGGTGAAAACTGTGGTGCGTTGTGCATCGAGATTGATGGGATCTAGACTGCCCGATTCCATCGAGATTTGTACGTAAAATTAAAATTTACAAATTGTCCATAAATTTAAAAATAGTATGTGAATCTCAATGCGGATCAAATAATATTGATTGGAAATCAATCCGAACTTGATTCAGAACCATGAGGTCAGCTCGAGAGATCTCAGCCGCTAGATTTTTTTAATAGATGGAATGACGATATATGGACCGAGTTCGGATATCCTAAAGGAGCTGAAATTTTAAATTTGGATCCGAATTTTCTGATCAAAATCCGAATCAATCTAACTCCAGTTAAAAATCCACAAGACCCTTTAATATTAGTGAAAATATATGACACAGATCTCAATTTTATCAAAATTGGGGGTTATTTTACAAAATCCGAATTAAATATGAAAACATAAGGTCGACCCGAGAGATCTCGGATCAAATAATATTGATTGGAAACCGATCCGATATTGATTCAGAGCCATGAGGTAAACTCCAGAGATCTCGGCCGCTAGATTTTTTTACTGGATAGAATTGACGGTATATGGAAATACACGGTCAATCCGAACTATCTGGACCGTTGATTTTTTTTTTCCCGAAAGGCGACGACTGGAGACGAGGGTACCAAGAATTAACCGAAAATAGTAAGAAAATAGAAATTGAATATGGTTTGTTGTCAAAGTCAATTGAAATATTGTTTTTTTTTTGTTTGGTGTCGATCGAGGAATGTTCCTCACATATTCAATGGCATGGTACAGATAGATGATTATGATTTATTATGAGTATAATTTTTGGGAATCATATAGTAAAATTAAAATAACATCACACAATTTTAAAATAAAATGACGGCTTAATTTTACTGGTTTTCTTCATTCACCAGCATATAATAAAACAAATAACATTTTTGCTGTTACAACCTCACATAATAAATAATTGAGGTTAAATCATCTTTGAAGCATATTTTTGCTTTTTTAAATAAGAATCAAACTCAAACTTCTGATAGATATCCATCTTCTTTTTTTTTTTTTTTCCTTTTGATTTTTAAAATTATACTCTGACAATGTCAGAGTAAATTTTACACTTTAATCCTTAATTTATCAGAATTACAACCCGGTCTCGTATCACTGGTACCATGTTCAAATTGTAAACAATTAGTCAATGGTTTGCACATTTTGGCATGAATCAAACTTTGACCAAATAAAGGATTCATTAAATTGAATGAAAATTAAGTTTGCTTAAATTAAGCGAACTTATCTTTCCATATATGCTGCTTAAGTTTATTTTAATCATATAATCCTTTCCTTTCCCCTGTAATTGACCTCTACTCATAAACAAACTAGATGATTTTCATCCCAAGCAAAATACATCACAGACCAACTAGTTATTATAAATGTTGGGGGCAATTTCATGTATATCCCTCAAAAGTTTCAATATTACGTATTTATTCCTCTAAATCAGTAATTACATATTTATTCTTGAAAATTATACAAACTCACATATTTGTCCAATCTAACTCTATAACTCAGGCAGAATAAAGAGATAAAAGGACATAATGGTCAATATATTATTAATTAATATTGTTAAATAAATTTTAAAGTTAAAAAAAATATTGTTTAATTATTTGAAGATATTTGATGTATTATATAATTAGATTGGACACATATGTGAGTTTGTACAATTTTCAAAGACAAATGTGTAATTACTAAATTTGGAAGAATAAATACGTAATATTGAAAATTTTGAGGGATATACATGAAATTCCCCCTAAATGTTGAATACACAACACACAACTTGATGTTACCTAGGTTGTATTAAAAACATTATTGACATATGCATGGATTGTATATAAATTTGTCATTAATTGTTCATAGAGTAGCACGTGCCCAATTTTGCTCTACATTTCTTGTCATTGTCTTTTCATAAAATATTTCAAAAAGCTCATAGAAACATAAATTTTCCTCTTTTAAAAAATGTGCTCTTTCATAGTATTTTTTTTTTACCTTGTTTATTTTTGATAGAGTGTATCTGTGTATGTATTTCTATTTGTCACCAATTAATATTTACCCATTATCCCGAAATTTTTTTGTATACCATAATAAAAGAAAAGAAAAAAAAAACAAAACACCAAAACAGAGGAATTCCAACTTTATCCAGGTCGCAGATTGGCTCTGCGGTCCCATTTTGGAGGAACCACAGAGCCAATCTGCGTCCCCACTTTGCATGATACAACAACCCAAAACAACTTCTGCGGCCCGTTAAGTGGAGCTGCAGATTGGCTCTGCGGCCTCGGTAAAGTTGGAATTCTTCCAAAATGGAGGTGTTTTGATTTTTTTGATTTTTTTTATTATGGTATATAAAAAAATTTCGTCCCATTATCAATCTATCTTATTTTTCTTAATTCAACCCTTGTTGGTCAAATTCCTACAAAGAAATTTCAAATTCAACGGCGTGCCCGTAGCACACATGAATTTCGAATTCAAAATGCGAAATTTTGATTCTAGTGTAATATACTTAATTAGAAATTATAATTTTAATGATGAATTGTTTTATAGACAAATTAATTCAACCAAACTATAATATGCATCCATTGACCTCTAACTAAGTACTGTTATTATGTCACTGTTATATATATATATAAAAACCAATTGACCTATTAATTTCACCGAGTTGCGTGTCAATTTTAATTTAAACATCTTTGAATTTTCCTTATATTCATTCATTCATTCAACCTCAAATCCCTGTCAAAGAGAAAAATGAAGGATATTGCAATGATGCAACCTTTCTTCTCTAAGAATCATTCTTCTCTCTACCTACTCTTGCTTCCATTTTTGTTTCTCTTTCTAATCTTCTTCGCTGTCTACCCGAATGATCTCAAACTACAGTCGTTCTTCTCGACATGCGATAACCATGACGTCTCTTTCGTGGATCCCGTCATTGTAAAACCCGATTTTCGACTGTTGATCAGTGTCTTTACAACTTCTTCGACTTTCGAGCGGCGTCACCTCCTACGACTTGTCTATTCCAAGTCGATGTGGCCAGCTAACAATGTCACTGATTATGTCGATGTCCGTTTCGTGATGTGCAATATCACGAACGAAGATCACATCACCATGGTCGCACTCGAGATCATGAATTACGGTGACATTATCGTTCTAAATTGCACCGAGAATATAAACTCCGGCAAGACTTACAACTATTTTTCTAGTTTACCTGACATCTTTGATCATGATTCGCCGTATGATTACGTCATGAAAACTGATGACGACACTTACTTGCGGCTCGATGCATTGGTGGAGTCTCTTCGCAACAAACCAAGGAACGATGTGTATTACGGTTTGGAGATTCCGTGCAACGGCACCAAGTTCAACTTTTGGATCCCTACGCCATTCATGACCGGCTTAGGGTATCGATCGATCGATATAATTGTATTAATTTTTCAATTTGCAAAGATAATTAAGTTAATTATATAATAAATATGTTGTATAATTGTAGATATGTGTTATCTTGGGACTTGGTGGAATGGATTGCAATGTCAGAAGTGCCGGTAAACCACACGACCGGACCTGAGGACATGATGTTGGGATGGTGGTTGAAGATGGGCGAAAAGGGGAAGAACCGGTACAACAATGCTCCGGTGATCTATGACTTTCGGGGACCCGACCAAAAGGGGAACTGCTTTCGCCACAACTTGATCACGGACACCGTGGCGGTGCACCGATTGAAGGAGAACTCCAGGTGGACAACTGTGCTCAACTACTTCAATGTCACTCATGGCATTAAACCTTCTAAATTGCACAATTTTAATTGACATTTTTTTTGAATGTTTTGTTTTATTTGTTTATGTAATAGTGCTTAGTAGCATAGATCTATATTTTATTTTTGTTTATTATATGCATTCATTTAATAATATCTGCGATAATATTTCAGATTTTATAAATGAAATTTGAATTTGATTGATTGCATTGGAAAATTATTATTTACAACATGAATCATTCAAAATTTGAATTATTTGGTCAAAAGTAGAAAAAAATGGCTGTAATTTGACGCACATTAATTCTAGTTAAATAATAAGAAATATATCTACATGTTATTTTTTTTTAAAATTTACTGATATTTTTCGTAATTAAAAGATTAATGTATGCTAGATCTAATTCATTTTAAATACTGTTCATCAAATAGTGTTCCAATGTAACGTTCTAACTTCTGAAATTAATTTCGGTAAGAAACTTAATTTCTTTCTATAATTTATTAAGAGGATCTACTTATATTCTTTTGTTGATAACACCGAATTATACTCTATATTTTTAAAATTCAAATAATTGATCTAAATCATTCAACGTGATGAATATATCAAAATGTGCTTTCTGATCAAATTGTACATTCTTTTAATTTTTTTACTATTTGTTAAGATGGGTACAAATTAAAACTCAATGGTTTGAAAACAACAATTTTGTAAAATACTTAATAATTAAATAGTAAAAAAAATTAAAAAAAATGTAAAATTTGATCTGCAAGCACATTTTAATATATTCATCATGTTGAACTGTATGGATCGACTGTTTGAACTTTGAAAACTTTGAAAATGTATGGTGTAATCTGATAGCACCAAAAAAGAGCGTAAGTGATCCCTCATTTATCAAAGAGAAATATTAAAGCTTATTTAATTTACAATGAAATTATAGAAATTATAATAAATTGATCATTTCTACGGAGCATAAAGATGCAACACATGGATTTGATAATTTTGTATAATTTAATCGTCCTTTCTTGGCGTGTGATAATTTAGTTAGTGGTTATATGCTACTTGCTACACGCTTCTTAAATTAATTTCGGCATGAAGCATTTCTTTTCTGTAATTTAACAAAAATAAAATTTTAATGAACTTACAGCTGATTTGGCTGAAAATGAAATCATAGCTATTTTAAAGTGCCAAGTTGCTTTCAGAGATATATTATTATTGCCAAAGAAGCGATCTGATGCCTGATGTATATTATTTTTATTCTTTTCATGATTCACTTAATAATGTCAGTTACAGTCAGAGGGATGGATTTAGAACTTTTATAAGGGTGACAAAAAAATATATATCGAATTGAATTTAAATAACTAATTGAGTTTAAATACATTAACTAATTAAGTATTCGATAAAAAATAATACTTTAACTTATACTTTCCAATACTCTGACTTGTAATTTTTGATTCTCTACCTTATAATTCTAATTACCAATCATAATTCAAGAAATTTATTTTAATTTTAACCCTAAATTTAACTCGAATTACAAAATAAATATTCAGAGGAGAGCAAAAAATATTTAAGGAGGGGGACAAAGTCAATCAAAACGTCTCGATCTCCACTAAAACTGAAAATTCCAGGGAGGGGGGGGTGCCGCTGTTGCCTCCCCTGAGACCATGTGGGTCTGCCCCTGTCAGATTAATTTAGTTTATTTAAATAGATGTCAACTAAATGTTAAACCAAAAAAAATAATAATTAATTAAGTGATTTTCAACCGGTTCCGGCTGAATTTCAAATAATGCTTTAATCTAATAACAGTACAATTCATTTTAATGACTTTATAATTTGAATTATTTTAATGATTTGTCATAGACTGAATTAGTCCAATGGAAGCTTAATTTGATGCTAACAACGAAGATATAATACTTGAATATTTTTCCAAAATTAACTTGTTCATTTCTACTCTTTAATTTTTTTTATTTTTATATAATAATTAAATATATAACTAGATAACTATTTCTGCAAAGTCTCCCTTCAAATATTCTTCATGTATGACGCACTGGTTTGGTCTCAACTTAAAATCATACTTTGAATACATCCAAGGGAAGGTAGATCGAGCCTGGAGCCACTATCATGGGGTCGATGAACAATTTCATACTGCTGAAAATAGCAAACGTTTCATAGAACACCTACTGGTCAGTAGTTGCTTCTTAATACTTGCGATGCTTTTCATAACAGACAATGAAGGGTACAAAGAGGTTATTATGGATGAAATAGCTAACCAAACTAGTTTTCCAGAAGATACAGACTTAGTAAATTTATTTAACTTTTTACAAGATATAGGGAAGATCAAACGTTACATGATAACCATGAACTACCAAATACCTTGGTTTGTTCTCGAAGCCGTATGTACAGAGCTTTCCAACATAGGCAACCTTTTAGATATCCCAATCCACAAATTTGCACTCACATGCCTTCCAGAATTTCCGAGAATCCACCCGTCTAAAAAGGATGGTGGTACAGTTCCTGAAGGTGGCTTCAAACATCTACTACACATCTTCCATTGGTCTCGAACCCTCAATGGGAAGTATACTATAAATCTAGCTAATAAGGGGATGGGCCAATTCCATATACCTAGTGTAACAGAATTGCAATTATCTCAAACTGTTTTCGTAAAGGATGAGGGCGGCTCTATTGATGTGTGTTACTCTGACAACAGGAGGGTTTCTGGAGTGATGCAATTAACACCCTTGCACCTTTTGAAATACAGCACTCAACTCTTTGAAAGTCTTTTAATATTTGAAAATCGTTGCTGGCTTCCGTTTGAGCGGACCTTCACGGCCTATGTTTTATGCATGGCGTGCTTCTTAAAGACAGAATCAGATGTCAGAGTATTGCGAGAAAATGGTGTCATCCCAAGCACAAGTTTAGACAACAAGGATGTTTTGCGTTTTGTACAAAAAATGAAAACTTTTATTTCCAGTGATCTCTGGATGCCAGATGAGCTGGTTTTTTTGGAGAAGAATGTGATGGCACATCATAAAAAAAGTGTCTATAAATTAATTGGAGAGTTCAAGAAAAGCTATTGCTCCAATACATGGATAATTATCTCCGTTATCGCCGACATCTTATTGTTTGTTCTTACTTTTATTCAAACCATATATGGTACGCTTAGCTACTACAAACAATGATTGCACTAAGCTAAGTATACACCTATATTTTTACATCATCTTGTATCCTTTTCTTTTTTTCATAATATCATGTATGCAATTTAAATTATGTGCGGACCGGTGGTTTATATTTATTCAACTAATTATGTTGTTTGTTGTGACATTCTGTATGTTTTGTAAAAAGAAAAATTCAATGTAGTTCATTTGTCATTTTTACCTTTGCTCTCGTTGTACCATATTATTTCACCTAACAAACAACTTATTAAACTATACAAGTATGTATGGATCTTTCTTTATGAAAATTGAACTTTTCTTATGAGGATCTACAATTAATTCCTCCCGGATCCTGAGTGTTTCTTCAAACTCACTCTGCGTCGATGATACCATCGTAGGCCAACTTAGCGCCCCACGAGTTTGCTATTAAAGGTGAATAAATCCTTAAAGAAACCCTCCGATGAGGTTTCCTCTCTCTCTCTCTATCTCTCTCTCGATGAAAGTTCTACAGAGGCTGCAAAATCTGGACTCAAAACTCTCAACTTTTCGGTAACCATTAGTCATAGGACTTTTTCATAGCCAGCTACGCTACTATGCACCCCATCTATTTCTTCTCTTTCTCTCTCACAATCAATAATTGTAATCTAACAATGATTAGTAACAATTCTTGAGTTTAGTTAAATAATCAATGCTACCTGACTGCACGTACATGTGGCTTCTTGTAACAGTCGTGTGTTGCTATCCAAGTACCAATATGATTTGATTTCTCGGACTGCCTTACCTGCACCTGAAATCATAATTTATTGTTATTGATGAGGAATCTATGTAGACAAAATATCATTAATTATAATATCTTAATTAAGTAGTTACTCAAATAATCAAACCGAATTGAAATAATATTGAAGTATTGATTGAATTGTGGATCTATATTTCAGGAATGAAGCAGATTGAAGAAATTAAGGCCTATCAAAATTTCCACCTCACCAATCGCCAAATTATGGATTAGGGGCCGGATCCTATCAGATAACGCTACATTTCCATATAAGGATCTGTCGGGAATTAATAAATAAAGCCTATCAAAATTATTAATAAATTTAAGAAAATGGCGAATAGAACTTCAAATAGTGAATTTGTGAACTCTAGTCTATTGTATATTATTCAAGCTTGCATTCCAAATTTTCGTCAAAATGATCCATTATATATAAAAAATTGAAGCATATATACTCATAAGATAATGAGTACTATATATCTTTAGATCGAAAAATATTGTTTTGATATGGCTCGCTGTACTCACCAAGAGATCTCCTTCATATCTCCTTCAATCGGTGCACCACAACGATATCCGGTGACTAAATGACCGGACTCCTGGATTTGGTGACTAAATAACTGAACAAAGTCTATCTTTCTGGTTATTTTCTCATTGGTCCAATTTCTAGATCCAGTGAGAAAATAATTAAAAAGAGGAGTTTTGTTCGGTTATTTTCTCCCCGAAAGAGACAGATTTCAAATTATTGTGAAAAGTTGGGTAGATTTTGTAATTTTGTAATTTTATAATTTTTTTGAAGATTTAATAAAAATTTCGGAGAATAGTGCATAGATTTAATAAAAAAGAATAATATTAATGTGGTGTTAAGTAAAAGAAAAATTAAGCAAGTGAAGTTTAAAACGGATTGTCACGACATGAAAATGGCATAAATGACATTATTTTGTCATTTCATTGTGACTAAATATATAATCATGGAGGCCTCATATGAACGAACTTTTTTTTAACCCTTGACCAACTAATAATGGTATCATTGTACACCCTTCACTAATTACGAAAGAAATTATTTACCAATGTTTAACAAATTAGGTACTACCATGAATAAGAGTAGAGTTCTCTTGTTTAAATTCATACAATACTCAGGGTTAGAAAGACTTTTCGTAACTAATTACATCTACATGTTGGATAGTTAATAATAGTTTAAGATATTTGTAGGAAGTATCTTACCAACCTTAGACACATGAAACAGTAGATAATCTCTCGGCGTATATCTTAAACAATCTACATCCGGTGTTTATCTACCACAACTTCTGGAGTCTTCAGCATCTGCAATTTCTACAGCATAAATTATAAAACCAAAAATGAATTTACCAGTAAGGAATGACAACAGCTAGTGAGAACAATCAAGAACAAACTAATAGAAACAATATTTCATCGGCTTACTGTAATAAAACCTGGTTTTCCAATTAATACATCTGTATTTACGTTCAGTAATGTTCCTTTTCTAACTGCAGTTTAACTCTTTAACTTCTCTAACACTTATCAACCTCCAAAAAACTCACAAGTCTAATACGTCTTCCTAAGGTAGCATGATGCAAAATAATAAGTACCTCGACAAGCAGATAGAACCGCTACAATTGGTAATTTAGCTCCTCTCCCTCGGTCCTTTATTTTCTGGTAGCATTTTTCTTCTAGAAAATTTTCAAATTCATGTTAAGCACAAGAGATAATATTCTCAATTTAATTGCAAACATAATAATATATTAGGCCAATATACCTTTTGAACATCAAATTTAAGAGAGAAAGCACCTCCTGGTATCTTTTTTTTATTGAATCCCCCCAAGTGTCTAACATTATTTATCGTTCTCCTGTCTTCTCGAGAGAGCTTGGCTAGCTGAAATACATATATAATAGAGCAGAAAGAGTTAAAAACTTGAAATTGATTTAATGGCAGTATTCATGAATAAGAAGATAACAAGATAACTTGCATCAATTTTTCCCCTTTGTCACCTTCAATTATAGAGTATATACTAATAGCATATGTTAAATCCTCATAACCTTTTCTGGTTCACTTCGATAAATCTCTTTTAGCAGAGATGCTTCGTTCGGCCCATCCATGTAACGGGGTCGTCTTGCAAATCAAGTCAAAGGAAGTCCAAACACTGTGCTGCTGGTCTGTCTGCAAATCAGGCCTAAAAACACATCAAGACCCAAAAATAAACCAATTCCTTTTACAAACAAAACTAGACATTATAATGGACATTATAATGGATATTGCACATCACGAAACGGACGTCGACATAATAAGTGACATTGTTAGTTGGCCACATTGACTTGGAGTAAACAAGTCGTAGGAGGTTAACGCATGTCGAGAAGAACGACTGTAGTTTGAGATCATTCGGGTAGACAGCGAAGAAGATTAGAAAGAGAAACAAAAATGGAAGCAAGAGTAGGTAGAGAGAAGAATGATTCTTAGAGAAGAAAGGTTGCATCATTGCAATATCCTTCATTTTTTTCTTTGACAGGGATATGAGGTTGAATGAATGAATATAAGGAAAATTCAAAGATGTTTAAATTAAATTTGACACGCAACTCGGTGAAATTAATATGTCAATTGGTTTATTTATATAATAGTGACATAAAAACAGTACTTAGTTCGAGGTCAATGGATGAATGTTAGTTATCCTTAAAGGATGTTATGTTATCCTTAAAGGATTGGTGTAAACTTTAAGGATGTTATGTTATCCTTCAAGGAGACATGATCACATGGCACATCATATAATCCAGGTGGGTCTCTATTTAAGTACTCAATTTATCTAATTTGAATTTGAAATTTTCATTTACCTTTTCTTCTTCTTCCTCTTCCTTGTCTCCTTGTCTTCCTTGTTTTCGAATGAAAACATGCCCCTTCGGGATCAATATGTCAATTGGTCAATGGATGCATGTTAGTGACGTAATAGCAGTACTTAGTTCGAGGTCAATGAATTATACTTAATCCGCTTCATTTAGCTTTTTTAGCCGCTTAATCCTACCGAACACCGGTTCCTTAGTTCAGATTAAAAACACCTCATTTAGTTTCATTTTGCCCGGATTTTAATCTTTTGTCCGGACTTTAAGGCATCCATACTCCTTCCTTTAGCTTCTTTAGTTTTTACTCATAGATTAAGACAACCGAACATCGGTTTCTTAGAGTTCCTTAAGCTCTTAATCCTTCACTCTTAATCATTTGTTGCTGAACTGTTTATTATATCTCCATTATTTGGTTGCAAAATTTCATTGTTATATTTTTGTCACATCTATTTTTTTTTCAATAAAGTTAAGAGGTCAAGTCACCCAACTAGCTTAATATTTAATTATTTATAATAAATTTCTGATTCTCCATTCAAGTTTCGAATTTGCAATTTTTCACACATAGTATAGTACAGTATCTTTGCCACTAAATCAAAAATTAGTTCTCAATTTTATCATATCTATTTCACAATAAATGTATTACTCGTACTGACTTAATTATATGATGTAATTAATTTGTAAAACAAAGGTAAATTTAGTGCTATAAGTTTTTTTTTTTATTTAGTAAACGTTAGAGATTAATCATCTATTACTTAGTATCCACAATAAATTTGTCATCCGATTTCTATTCGTTTTATGCAAATGGAGATTTTGTATAGATATAATTAGATTAGTACTGTAATTATCTATTTTGCAATTTTTGTATAGATACTTAGTGTACATATAAAACAGTATACATTTCTTAATTGGTCCAGCTAATATTTTATATTCTGGTTAATTAAAGATGCTATTTTTTGTGTTATAAAAAGATGATGGTCTAGACTATCAACTTTTATTTTTTTGTCCATAAAATTTCTATATAATCTTCCATCTCAAAGGAAATGTGTCTTTATCACTATATCAAAAATTAGTTCTCAAAGATATTATTTTTTTGTGATATATATATAAAGGTGATGGTCTAGAATACCAACTTTTATTTAATTGTCTATAAAAAATTTATATGCTTTTTGTATCAAAGGATATGTGTTATTGTCACTAAATCAAAAATATATATAGTTCTTAAAAATGTTGTTTTTTTTTTTTTATTATTTTCCCTTCTTTTGTGGTTGGTAACTTGCAGGACAAGGAAGAGGTTCATACGGAGCAACGGAGGTGATCTTTGTTGTTTAATCGGATCTAAATAGAAATATTATTTTACAAATTCAACAATACTCATTGACATAATAGTGGCGGAGACACATTGAATCAAGAGTAGACTATCTACTCTTGAATTTTGAAAATCATATATAAATCATATATAAATCATATATATGTATATATATATAATCAGGTTGTTGTCTACTTTCAAAAAAAAAAAATTCTACTCCTGAATTCATAGTAATCTACAAACACTGGTTATATACCAGTCAAATTTTGTGGATACTTCTGATAAAAATTATATACAGTAAACTGACTAATGATATAAACTCGTTATTGAAGCATATGCTAACCCTTTTTTTTTTTTTTTTGCCGACGATTTTTTCAAATAGAATGAACTATTAGTCTATTTATTTATTTTTTTGCAAGCTATTATAGTCTATTACAAAGCCGATTAAAATATATGTTGCATTCCTGGTTGCTCTTTGGAGTTCTCAAAAGAACAATTACTAGCTGCTTTCGATGGTAAAAAAAGATTTCTAATAATTTTGACAAATACTGGATAAATTTATTTTCTATTTTGAAACAGTTTTAAATAAATAAAACATATTACATTCGTTCTTTTCTATTTATTTAACCCAGTGTTATATATATATATATATATAGGATTATAAATGGATGATGGTGCAATTTCATAGAAGAACAAGAGCCTTTATTTCTTCTACTTATCTAGCAAATTGCATCGTTGTTAAGTTTCTTAAAATAATTTAAAATTAATTTATTCGACATAATAATTTTAATGTAGTGACTCTGATTGAAGAAGAATGAATGCATTCCAAATAGGAAATAGGAGATATTAGGGGCGGATTTTAGTACATCGGTGCTAAGCTATTTTATAATTTTAAAATTTTAGTTGTGTATATTAAAACTTAATTAATTGAATTAATTTTTTTTAAATGTTTTATATATATTGTTGAGTCTACCTCAATAAATATCAAATGTTTGCTTATAATCTAGTGGATAAAATTATATTTTATGATTGAGAGGATATGGATTCAGATCCCACTCACCACAATGTGTGTTCTATTTTTAGCTATTTAAAATAAAAAAAGCAAAATGTGAATTTTCTTTTATTGATGATATATAATAATGGAAATTTTATCAGTAGTTCTGAGAATTTATTCGCCGACAATCTTACACTCAGTATATTATTATTATTATTATTACCACAAAAAATGGTTCAATTATTAAAAATTTAACAATTTTAATTTTGAAATTTATTGTTCTATTATTTATAAAAACAGATGGTGAGAATATAGTTTTTAATGTATAAATTGTTCAAAATTTATTTCCTGATGAAGTTAAAAAATTGTTTACGTCTTGTAACTAACATTTCGATGTTTTAAATTACTATCTTATAATATTTATATAATAAAATAATGATAATAAATACATAATTTTTAGTGAATAATGCACAGTCTTTGACGAATATATACAATCTAATTAAAATATGGACAAACACACACAAACACAATGTAAATAAATTCTAGCAATACTTTATGTGTAATATTTAAAAACTTATATTTAGTTTAGTGGCAAAGACATATGTCCTTTCATCCTTTGATGTAAGAAGTCATGAATTCGAAATTTGAATGGAGAAATTTTTTGTTGTAATAATAAAGATATATAATTTAAAGGTTTGACCTTCATCTTTCTTTGAAAAAAAACTTTATGTGTAATATTTCATGTATATGCTTGATTTATCACAATTAAATTTATACACACATAAAAGAAGTAAATTAGGTATTAACTGTAAGTTTGATAATTTAGAATCTTAAATATGCCTTGGTTGATGAAAAAGCATGAACATAAACACAGAAATGTATTATCACTGCATTATAGATCATTTAAAAAAAAACCTTCTAAATTGTAAGCTACTGATCGGTCTTATTTTTTAAAAATGTAAGCCACTGATCCGTACCATTACATAAACAAATGAAACAAAACATTAAAAAAAATGTCAACTAAAATTGTGCAATTTAGAAGGTTTAATGCCATGAGTGACATTGAAGAAATTAAGCACAGTTGTCCACCTTGAGTTCTCCTTCAACCGATGCACCGCAACGGTGTCCGTGGTCAAGTCGTGGCAAAAGCAGTTCGCCTTTTGGTCGGGTCCCCGGAAGTCATACATCACAGGATCATTGCTGTACCGGTTCTTCCCCTTTTCGCCCATCTTCATCCACCATCCCGTCATCATGTCCTCAGGTCCGATCGTGTGGTTTACCGGCACTTCTGACGTTCCAATCCATTCCACCAGGTCCCAAGATAACACATATCTACAATAATACAACATATTTATTATATAATTAACTTAATTATCTTTGCAGATTGTAAAATTATACAATTATATATATCGATGGATCGATACCCTAAGCCAGTCATGAATGGTGCAGGGAGCCAATTGTTGAACTTCATGCCGTTGCACGGAATCTCCAAACCATAATACACATCGTTCCTTGGTTTGTTTCTCAGAGATTCCACCAATGCATCGAGCCGCAAGTAAGTGTCGTCGTCAGTTTTCATCACGTAATCATACGGCGCATCGTGACTAAAGATGTCAGGTAAGCTAGAGAAATAGTTGTAAGTCTTGCCGGAGTTTATATTCTCGGTGCAATTTAGAACGATAATGTCACCGTAATTCATGATCTCGAGCGCGACCATGGTGATGTGATCTTCGTTCGTTACATTGCACATCACGAACCGGACGTCGACATAATCAGTGACATTGTTAGTTGGCCACATTGACTTGGAGTAAACAAGTCGTAGGAGGTTGCGCCGCTCGAAAGTTGAAGCAGTTGTAAAGACACTGATCAACAGTCGAAAATCAGGCTGTACAATGACGGGACCCACAAAAGAGACGTCATGGTTATCGCATGTCGAGAAGAACGACTGTAGTTTGAGATCATTCGGGTAGACAGCAAAGAAGATTAGAAAGAGAAACAAAAATGGAAGCAAGAGTAGGTAGAGAGAAGAATGATTCTTGGAGAAAAAAGGTTGCATCATTGCAATATCCTTCATTTTTTTTCTTTGACATGGACTTGGATTTGAGACTGAATGAATGAATGAATATAAGGAAAATTCAAAGATGTTTAAATTAAATTTGACGCAAGTCGGTGAAATTAATATGTCAATTGGTTTATATATATAATAGTGACATAATAACAGCACTTAGTTCGAGGTCAATTGATGCATGTTAGGTAGAGAGAAGAAAGGTTTCAACATTGCAATATCCTTCATTTTTTTCTATTCTGATCCAGTGGATCGCCACGTCGGATTTGCCTCGAAAGGACAACATCAGGCTCGAAGACATGTGGAAAGCCCAAAAAAGGTTCGCATCTGTGTATATCAATTTGTTTGTTTTCTCTTTGTCTTGGGTTTGATTGTACATTTTCATGGCCTAATTTTGATTTGAGTTGCCTGGTTTGCATCAGAACCATTGTAAGACTAATTATACAAATATCTCTAACAATCTGTGAATAAATGATCCAAATTCTTAGATATCAATTAATAAATTAATAAGAACTTGATGCATATTTTTTCTACAAAAATATAGAGATCTTGTCAATTACAACATCATGGATAGTTCAAAAAAATTCTATTGATCAGTCTATTCATCATATTCTGACAAAATTTTATTGTTGAACAGATTTGACATGGCGCCGAGGTTTCATGATTATTTAGGTAATGGGGCAAAAAATTGCTTCATGCATGAGTTTATACCAGACAGTATACTGGTGCACCGTCTGAAGAAGAATTACCAGTGGACTGATACATTGAAATATTTCATTGTCACATCAGAATTGAAGCCTTCGAAACTTTATCACATTCCTTGATTAGTTAAATTAAGTTATATATGTATTTTTTTTTAATTTTTCTTCATTACTTGTAAAGAGACAAGCAAGCTACAAAAATTTATTTATTTTAATGTGTGGATAATGAGGCACTCTTTAATTTGAATTGTAGTTTTTATGATTTAAATGTGTCCTGTATCAAAATGGTCCAATTATCAAATATTCAATAGTTTTAATTTTGATAATATTGTTTGTTTATATTATTTATAGAAAATGAATGGCGATATTTAGATATTAATTTTTTTATGTATAAATAAAATGTTAATAATTTATGTTACCATGAAATCTTAAGAAAAATTGGGAAGTACGGAGTGTTAATATTTGTCGGATCTGAAGAAGTTGAAAGCGATTGCGTGTTTATATTTATTTTAATTTTTCGGTGATTAATTAAGAGGTGTGTTTAGTTTCTTGCTGGTCGAGAGCATGTCGGAGAAGGTAGATTCTTTCCTATATTTTATTTTGTACTTTACAATATTTTTAAGAAAATCCTGTACTATTTGTCAATTTGACAGCAGAATAAAGATATTCTTCAATTTTGAAGCACCTGGTGTTAGGTAGAGTGGAAAAACCTAGTCCTACTGTACATGTTCGGTGCTATCTCCTTAGACCTCTTTTAGTATTAATCCTTTTAATCCAACCGAACAGATATTTCTTAGGCCAGATTAAAGCATCTCCTTAGAAGAAATTCTTAAGTCGAGTCTGATCCTTCCTTAACAAATTGACCTCTAAAGGAACTCCTTAGACTCATTTTGCGGACATTAATACCCCTGTGAAGGTAACCTCCTTAGAGCTCCTCTATTTTTTTATTATTTGTATCTGTTTCTTCTTCCCACTCTAACACGCATCCCTAGGTACGAAAAAATAAATCTCCTCTTCCTTCTGGCCTTGATTGCCGGCTCTCCAGCGAGCAAATTCCAAATCCGATGCCATAGATGACTTCTCCTTGAGATGACCTATCCACAGACATCTGTTTCGATGGTACTAATCCTCCGCCACTTCCCGCCGCCGCCCTCTCCACACCTCCGGCAACCTCAATTTGATATATATATTGTTTTTCTTTCTGTTTCTTTTTCTTTTGTTAACTGGAGAAACAATTTGAAAGACAACATACACAAATTACAATAGTCAGTACTTTCTGTTAGATTCATATGCACATGGGTGAGATTCATACTTTTTGGTTGAACTGATTTTGTGTTTGTTTTTATTGTTACTACATTGCTAGTGTTAGTATGAATTTAAATATCAACTCATGGTCAATTTTGCATTAATGAATTCAGTATTCACTCCGTTTGCTAGTATTGTAGTATGTATCGAAGTGCTCTTTCTTCATAAAAAAAGCCATGGTTTTTATTCCTCCTGTGCCGTTTTTGATAATCTCAAAATTGTAAACTACCAACGAAAACGACTTTAAACATATCATCTAAGCTAGCAAGCAAGAGACATGAAAAGGTAAATTATGAATACCAAGAAATAAAGTTATAATTGTATTTTTTTTTTATATATTAATATGTCACAATATCAATATCTCAACTTTAATTGAAGTTACGAAAACCTGATTTTTCTTAACTATTGCAGGCAAGAGAAATAGTTTACAATAAATACTAATTGTCGGAGGCAACAATCAAACTAATCCAACTTAATTATTCTTTAATTAGTTAAAATTTATCATTTCTGAAAATTAATTAGAATGTAGCATGCAACTTAAATTAATTAATATTACATAAATTGTACGTGAAAATAAATTTATGCAATATAAGAGCATCATTCATTGTATTCTATGAAAAAAATAATATAAAGGTTATATTGGTCTTTACAATCTTTCTCATACCACAATACTAGCTAACGGAGGGTTGAATCAACTTTCTTAATCCTACATATCTTGCCAAACAACTACTCCTTAGTAAAGATTAATTTTTTAATCCTTCACCCTTAAGGAGGGTTGCCGAACATGGCCACTATGATTAACACGTCGTGACTTTGGTCTTGTGCCGTGACCAAAATGTTGAGGGGTGGCTGTGACTCGCGTGCCTTGACCATTCGCGTCCTATGTCCAAACGTAACTAGTTATGTTTCTCATGTTTAACTATTTTTTCATAATGTAAGTTAATTTACTCAAGATTCACCATTTAATTAAGACCTAACTGTTCTAATTACACGTGACTCGCATGATTACGTGCCGTGCTGTGCTGTGATTGGATCTTTCGCATAACATGCCATGTTGTGCCAATTTTTTTACAAACTGGTCACGGCACGAGACGCACGAGTCACGACACAGAACAATAACACGTGCCGTGCCGTTCCATGACGGAGCCGGATCCGATGTGCCATTTTTCCCACTCTAGTGTTAGGAGTGAAAACGGAACAGATAATGCTCATACTATATTCGTATCCGTCAATGAACGGATACAAATATGGATATAGATAGTAAACAGATACTAAAATTTAAAACCAAATCCATCTTAAACAGATATGGATACAGAACAGATAATCTTCGAATATGGATTCGAATACGTATACAAAACAAATAATATATTGTCGGATCATTAAGTCATATGAACTTAAAGATAGAAATCACACCTCAATAGAGTGTGTGGTTTATTTTTTATTCAAGACAAAGAATCATTATTATCATTATTGTCATGAAAATTTGTTTATTGTCACTGTTACGGCTGTTCTATTGTTTATTAAATAATTAATATATTGTTTTGATCAACTATAAAAAAAAATATTTTCTGCATTACAAAACTTTAATTTATTTAATGATTCAGAAAATATTATGATCTTTCTAGTACATGTAATTTATTAAAAGTTGTATCTATTTTGAAAAAAAACAAAAAGTTTAATTTATTTAATAATTGTTATTCAAAAATAATTCTCAAAATAAATACAACTTTTAATAAATTAAATGTACTAGAAAGATCATAATATTTTATGGATTACCTAGAAGTGACTTTTGAACTGGGATCAATAACTCATAATCTAAGTATTTTTATTTTTTTTCAATAACACATAAAGAAATATATTAATTTTTCTTACAGCTGCGAAAAATCCGATCTGAAAAATATTAATCCGGATTATTTGTTGCAGTCTTTCTAATAAATTAAATTATATTGTATTCCATCTATTTTCAAATAAATATATTCAACATTTCTAATATTTTAATACAAAAAAAAAAATTTCTGTTTTTAGAAAAAAAAAAAACACAAAACACAAAACCGGTGAACCATTAACCGGACATATACTATACCAAAAATTTTGCTCATTTCCGGTTAACCAATAACCGGACCCATTTCACTAATCCGGGAATTGGGTAATCGGGAAAAAAAAATCCGGTTACTAAGTAACCGGATTGGGTAGTTTTCGAAAATCAACGCTGAAGTGTTTATTTTTTGTAATTTGAATTATTTTTTGGATATAAATAAAAAAATCGGAATATATGCAACACATGGATTTGATAATTTTGTATAATTTAGTTGTCCTTTCTTGGTGTGTGATAATTTATTTGTGCTTCTTAAATTAATTTCGGCATGAAGCATTTCTTTTCTGTAATTTAACAAAAATAAAATTTTAATGAACTTACAGCTGATTTGGCTGAAAATGAAATCATAGCTATTTTAAAGTGCCAAGTTGCTTTCAGAGATATATTATTATTGCCAAAGAAGGGATCTGATGCCTGAGATATATTATTTTTATTCTTTAATTTTATGATTCACTTAATAATGTCAGTTACAGTCAGAGGGACGGATTCAGAACTTTCGTCAGGGTGAGAAAAAAAATATCAAATTGAATTTAAATAACTAATTGAGTTTAAACCCATTAATTAATTAGGTACTCGATAAAAAATAATACTTTAACTTATACTTTCCAATACTCTTATTTGTAATATTTTATTCTCTACCCTATAATTTTAATTACCAATCATAATTCAAGAAATTTATTTTAATTGTAACTCTAAATTTAACCCGAATTACAAAATAAATATTCAGAGGAGAGCAAAAAAAAATTTTAGGAGGGGGACAAAGTCGATCAAAACGTCTCAATGTTCACTAAAACTGAAAATTCAAGGGGGGGGGGGGGGGGGGGGGGGGGGGGGGGCAGTTGCCTCCCCTGAGACCATGTGGGTCTGCCCTAATGTCAGATTAATTTAGTTTATTTAAATAGATGTCAACTAAATGTTAAACCAAAAAAATTAATAATTAATTAAGTGATTTTCAACCGGTTCCGACTGAATTTCAAACAATATACGACAAATTATGCTTTAATCTAATAACAGTACAGTTCAGTTTAATAACTTTATAATTTAAATTATTTTAATGATTTGTCATAGACTGATTTAGTCCAATGGAAGCTAATTTGATGCTAACAACGAAGATATAATACTTGAATATTTTTCCAAAATTAACTTGTTCATTTCTACTCTTTAAAATTTTTGATTTTTTTATATAATAATTAAATATATAACTAGATAACTATTTCTGCAAACTCTATCTCCCTTCAAATATTCTTCATGCAGCCTTTTTAATTAATCATAGACTTCATATTCGAAAATCGAAATGCTTTTGAAAAAAAAAAACATTTTTTAGAACTTTAACGATTGTCAAATATTTTTTATCTCATTTTATAAACCCCTCTTAAATTGCACAGTTCTTATTTAATTGTCCGAATTTTTTTGAATATGCTCTAGTTAGTCACTATGATAAATACACACTTTACTATTTATTTTTTATTTTTTTTATATAAGTTTGCCATAAAAAAAAGGTTGGAGGGAGAAGGGTTAGGGTGTTTTTGGGTGAAATTATTGACAGAGTAATTTTTAATTCATGAAGCGCGGTACGTTTAGATGAATAGTTGCTATTAGGAATAGGAATAGCGGAGCTATTCTCGATTCAAAGCAATCCAAAAAAAAAATGGACTATTCTAAATAGTGGAAAACATTGCTATTCTGTTGTTGCCTTGTAGAAGATGGAATAACGACTATTTATATTTGTAAAGAGAGAGAAAAATGTCTTTTTATCAAACTTTTTGTCAGCATAACTCCGATGTGACAAAATAATGTTGCTTATGCCATTTTCATGTCATGACAATCAGTTTTAAACTTCACTTGCTTAATTTTTCTTTTACTTAACACCACATTAACATTATTCTTTTTTATTACATCTATGCACTATTCTCCAAAAATTTTATTAATTCTCAAAAAAATTATAAAATTAAAAATCTACCCAACTTTTCACAAGAATTTGAAATCTGCTCCTTTCGGTGAGAAAATAACCGAACAAAACTCCTCTTTTTAGTTATTTTCTCACCGGATTCAGAAATTGGACCTGTGATAAAATAACCGGAAAAAGAGGCTTTGTTCAGTTATTTAGTTACTGGATCCAGGGGTCCGGTCATTTAATCACCGGACACTGTTGCGGTGCATTGATTGAAGGAGATCTCTTGGTGAGTACAGCGAGCCATATCAAAACAATATTTTTCAATCTAAAGATATATATATAGTACTCATTATCTTATGAGTATATATGCTTCAATTTTTTATAAATGGATCATTTTGACGAAAATTTGGAATGCAAGCTTGAATAATGTACAATAGACTAGAGTTCACAAATTCACTATTTGAAGTTCTATTCGCCATTTTCTTAAATTCATTAACAATTTTGATAGGCTTTATTTATTAATTCCCGACGGAGAGAATTCATGGTAGGTAGAAATGGGCTGGGCCCAGTAAGGAACTCTTGGGCCTTAAATAATTTATAAGTTAATTACAATTAAATGGAGCACAGTATGGATTTAATTCCATTCCAGTTGGGGGTTTTAATTAGCTGTCTCTACATTGGAATTGCAACCGTAGATTTTGGGTTTTGGTATAACGTGAGAGGTATTGAACTATATAAAAATAAAAATAAAAATTCAATCAAATTTTAATATATATATTTAAAAAAGTTAAAATCATAGGAGTGGCTAAGCACCAGTCCTTGATAAAACTAAAATAAGGCCTCGGTTACCAGTTTTTTTTTTTATTCATTTCAAAATTAAAATTTTGGATAGCTTAAAGCATAGATTTATTGACCATTGGCATATGGGTGTAAATTAAATTGTGTAGAAAGGTCTCGGTTTGCTTAAAGCATAGATTTAATAAATTATAGATTATTAATTAATTGGCATGGTAAGAAAGGCAAGGAAAAGGAGGGGGTTGAAGTTTCTTTCAATTCCGAGGGATTCTATGAAGTCCGTGTGGATTACGACCATGTTTCCAAGTTAGCTATGGGGTGCGGCTTCACCAACAATGAGGTACACAAGGCTATTGAAGTTGATAATGCACAACGCCAAGTTCAAGCACATCTTCAACCATCCAATTCAGCAATGATAACGGAGGAGGAAGACCCCGACCTATCTCGATTTGAGTTGGACCCAAATGATGAGCTTACCTCAGATGAGGAAGCTATTTGAGAGACTACACAAAGGGGTGTTTTTGGGGATTTTATTTAATTTTAAATGTCAGAAAAATTAAAAAAGTTCAAGCTTCTTTGTTGGAATGTTAGGGGATTGGGGTGTTTCAAAAAGTGTGATGTCATTAAGAATGTGATTAGGGATTCAAGAAGTGATATTATAATGCTTCAAGAGACTAAGTGGAATGATTATAATTTGACTTATTACTTGAGGACTCTCCCTTCTTACTTCAACAGAAACTGTGCTTGTTTGCATGCAGCCAATTCGGCTGGAGGGTTATTGATAGCTTGGAAACACTGCTTCCAGCTTCTTAATTCTTGGGTTACCCGAAATTCTATTTCTGTGTTGTTAAAACAAACAAACTCAGGGGCAATATTTCTAATAACAAATGTTTATGGGCCATCAACAGATAATTTAAAACCGGCTTTTATAGAAGAGTTGAGATCCTTGGCTACTTTGGTCCATCATCCTTGGATTTTGGGAGGTGACTTTAATCTTGTTCGTTGGCTCATAGACAGATCTGGTAATCAGAGGAGTTTCACTTTGATGTCCTCATTTAATGACCTAATTTGAGACTTGCAGCTTATTGATATTCCTCTTCAGAACCGCAAATTCACATGTAGTAATCGGCCAGATCCAACCCATTCGAAAATTGATCGAATTCTGGTTTCAACTGGAATATCTCTTCAGTTTCCTCTAATTACATTAAAAGCATTAGGGGCTGTGGTTTCGGATCATGCCCCTCTATTCCTTCACTGCCGAAATGAAGCATCTACAAGAAGGCAACTCAAACTTGAATTATTTTGGTTATCGAACATCCAGGCTAAAGAAATTATACATGAAACCTGGAATGAAGGAGATAGAGCTCTTAACAGTTTGCAAAGATTTAACAACAATTGTGCTCGGATGCATAAACGGTTGAGGGATTGGCATTGCCAGAATTATAGTGACACTGAAAAACAACTACAATTTTGTAAGAATACAATACTATTTTTTGACTCCATTGAGGAAAGAAGAAAGTTAGAGGGATATGAATATTTCTTTCGAATCATGGTCAAAGAGCGGGCCTATGCGTTGGCAGGAATTATAGAAGGAAGATGGCAACACAGGTCTCGATGTAAATGGTTGAAATCTGGAGATAAGAATACCCGATATTTTCACGCGGTTGCATCTGCAAGACATAGGCGAAATAAGGTTTCTTTTCTCAAAATACAGGAGACTATCATCACTGATGAGGGCCTTATCCGAGATGCTTTCAAATCCCAAATGGAAAGTCTCCTGGGAAGAGAAAACTCGGTCATGCAGTTTGCTCCTGACAAGCTATACCCGCATAACATGGCCTTATCGGGTCTGCAGGACCCATTTACAGTGCAAGAAATAGAGAGTGCAGTCAACCAATTAGCCAAGAATAAGGCATCGGGTCCAGATGGGATACCCAATGAATTTCTTCAATCTCATTGGCAATTGGTAAAAGACGAACTCATAACTATTGTTACTGATTTTTATAACCATTCACTTAATATGGAAGAGGTTAATAAGGCAAACATCATTATGATTCCTAAAAAGGAGGTATCTGAGCAAGTGGGGGATTATCGACCTATTAGCGTCATGAACGTAATCCCTAAGCTGATCTCTAAGCTTTTAGCTAACAGATTGAGAACAGTTCTACCTGATTTGATATCCTCAAGCCAAACGGCTTTCATTCAGGGTCGTCAAATCACGGAAAATTTCAATGCCACTAGAGAAATGCTCCACCACATCTCAAACTCTGGAAAATCTGCTTGCTTCATTAAAATAGATTTTTCTAAAGCATTCGATTCAGTTAATTGGACCTTTCTGAAAGATATCATGACAGCTCAGGGATTCCCGGTAAGATGGATAAAGTGGATACATTCCCTACTCAGCACAGCATCGTCTCGTGTTGTCATGAATGGTGAAGTCTCTGATTTTTTCACTCACAAAAAGGGTTTAAGGCAGGGAGATCCTTTATCCCCCATGCTTTTCGATATTGCAGTAGATGTTTTGCAGAAAATGGTAGAGGTTATAAATAAAGTGAGTGGTGTTCAAATTTCTTCAAAATTGAGAAAGGCGGTCATAATTCATCAATATGCGGATGACACGGTATTCATCTCCAATGCAGATAATACCTCTGTTATCTCTCTCAAGATTATATTGCGACTCTTCACGGCAATTTCTGGTTTGGACATTAATTTTGAAAAGAGCTCCTGGATACCTATAAATATTGAGCAAGACAGAATACCTGTCATTTCAGCTATATTGGGCTGTGCTCAATCACAATTTCCGATTAATTATTTGGGATTACCACTTACCATTAAAAAGCCAAACAAGGAACTGTATATGCCTCTAATTGACAAAGTGGAATCCAAATTTGAAGGATGGAAAGGTCGGCTCATTTCAAGGGGAGGCTGGCTCCAATTAATAAACTCAGTATTAAGCTCTATACCAATCTATTTTATGTCATCCTTTCTATTACCAAAATGGGTGATTAAAAGATTAGATAAAATCAGACGAAAATTTTTATGGGGTCAATCAGAGACTAAAAAGGGGATTTCTTTACTCAAATGGACTGAGGTATGCATACCCAAGGAGATGGGAGGCATGGGGGTCTCCAATTTGACAATTCGGAATATATCTCTATTGATGCGGTGGTGGTGGAGACTGTACCGATGCCATAATTCACTTTGGTCTGAAACAGCAACAGCTCTCAGATCAATCACACCAATCCAACAGAAACACCGAGTTTGGATGCGACATGGTTCCTTCTTTTGGAGGCAGTTACTCAAAATCAGGCCATTATTTGATAGGAGTACACATTGGGTAATTGGTACAGGGGTCCAAATTTCATACTGGTTTGATTCATGGTCTTCTTCAATCATGGCAGAAAGCGGCAATCCGGTACCAGCTAACCGAAAATGGTCTTTGCATATGGCCGTTCAACAAGGATTACAAGATAGCAGTATCCTAAATGGTGAAGCAGAAGACATGATTCTATGGCGTTGGAATAGTACTCATGAGTATTCTGCAAAATCATTCTATGATATGATGATTACAGAAGGAAGGTCACCATGCCAGTTCCGATTTGTTTGGAAACTCAAAATACCCCCAACAGTGAGAGTATTTGCTTTCCTTTGCATTCATGACAAACTATTGACTCATGAGAAAATGTCTAGAAGGGGATTTCAATGTGATCTCAGATGTGCACTTTGTCAAACAGATGCCATGGAGACGGCTCTACATCTGTTTTTCCAATGTAATGAAGCAATGATATTCTGGCATATATTTTCTGTCAAAGCCGGTTTCATAATTATGGATAGTGGGGATACGATTCATAATACACTCACTAATTCACGCAGAGTATGCAGAAATCGAGTATCCTACAAAACGTGGGGTTCTTTCTTCTTTGCAGGATGCTGGCATATATGGAGGAATCGAAACAGATTTATTTTTGATGACGACAAGGTCGACCCAAGAGTACTGGCAAATCAAGCCATGCATGCTGTGCAGATGTGGACGAAGCACTGTTGACTCAATAGAAGCAATTATATCTACAAATTTTGGTTGAAATATGTTTGATGAATTTTAGATGTTTCTAGGGGGGTTTTTTGCAATTTCTGCATTTTTTTCCTTTGGAGCTAACGGTGGATGGAGTGGGCCAGAATAGCAATACAAGATATGGTAGATATAATATTAGGTGTGTTTAGGGATGTTATTATGAATTTTTGATTTTAATTTTGGGTTGGCAGTTTTAATTTTGCGGGCGGTACGGGTACTGGTACGTCTGGAGGTACAGTACCGGTACTAGGTTGTATCTTATTTTTTACCTAATAGCTACTATCCAGTTTTCAAAAAAAAAAAAAAATTAATTGGCATGGTAGTAAATTAATTAATTTTTTTACTATATTAGAACTTTTGGAGAAACACTCATGATTCAGAGGAATTGTATGTTCTCATAAGAATAGTTCAATTTTAATAAAGAAAGATCCATACATAAACTTGTATATATAGTTGAATAAGTTGTTTATTAGGTGAAATAATATTGTACAACGAGAGCAATGGTAAAAATCACACATTGTCGCACATAGGCACATAATTAAAAAATGACAAATGAATTACATTGAAAAAAAAATTACAAAGATAAACCACCGGTTGGCACCCAATTTAAATTGCATACATGATATTATGAAAATAAAAAAAATTAAGGATACAAAGATGATGTATAAATATAGGTGCAAACTTCGCTTAGCGCAATCATTGTTGTTTGTAGCTAAGCACACTATATTTGGTTTGAATAAAAGAAAGTACGGTTTGAATAAAAGTAAGGATAAACAATACGATGCCAGCGACGACGGAAATAATTATCCATGTATTGGAGCAGTAGCGATTCTTGAACTCTCCAATTAATCTATAGACACTTTGTTTATGATGTGCCATCACATTCTTCTCCAAAACAACCAGCTCATCTGGCATCCAGAGATCACTGGAAATAAAAGTTTTCATTTTTTGTACAAAATGCAAAACATCCTTGTCGTCTAAACTTGTGCTTGGGATGACACCATTTTCTCGCAATACTCTGACATCTGATTCTGTCTTTAAGAAGCACGCCATGCATAAAAAATAGGCCGTGAAGGTCCGCTCAAACATAAGCCAGCAACGATTTTCAAATATTAAAAGACTTTCATAGAGTTGAGTGCTGTATTTCAAAAGGTGCAAGGGTGTTAATTGCATCACTTCAGAAACCCTCCTGTTGTCAGAGTAACACACATCAATGGAGCCGCCCTCATCTTTTACGAAAACAGTTTGAGATAATTGCAATTCTGTTACACTAGGTATATGGAATTGACCCATCCCCTTATTAGCTAGATTTATAGTATACTTCCCATTGAGGGTTCGAGACCAATGAAAGATGTGTAGTAGATGTTTGAAGCCACCTTCAGGAACTGTACCATCATCCTCTCTAGACGGGTGCATTCTCGGAAATTTTGGAAGGCATGTGAGTGCAAATTTGTGGATTGGGATATCTAAAAGCTTGCCTACGTTGGAAAGCTCTGTACATACGGCTTCGAGAACAAACCAAGGTATTTGGCAGTTCATGGTTATCATGTAAATTTGGATCTTCCCTAAATCTTGTAAAAAGATAAATAAATTTACTAAGTGTGTATCTTCTGGAAAACTAGTTTGGTTAGCTATTTCATCCATACTAACCTTTCTGTACCCTTCATTGTCTGTTATGAAAAACATCGCAAGTATTAAGAAGCAACTACTGACCAGTAGGTGTTCTATGAATCGTTTGCTATTTTCAGCAGTATGAAATTGTTCATCGACCCCATGATAGTGGCTCCAGGCTCGATCTACCTTCCCTTGGATGTATTCAAAGTATGATTTTAAGTTGAGACCAAACCAGTGCGTCATACATGCAACAAGTTGCCACTTATTGGTTTTAGGAATGAAAGAGGCCCCAAAATCATCCCAACTTTGCCAATTACCAAATATTGATGGATATTTTTCAATGTTGCCATCCATTGATGCCCGGAGGAATATATCCGGGTTCTCTAGTCGACCTTCTATCTCCACAACCCACTCATCTACCGGTTCTTGCAAATCATTCATTTGTCAATTAATTGTCGACAAACAAGCTGTTCTGAAATAATGTGAAACGTGATTAAATATTGAATTAATACATACGGATGTTAATCTAAGAAGCTTGGCAAAACCATATCCAGGTTAATTAAAAGTTATGGCTTCATTAGATAATTAAAAGTTATGGCTTCACGTGAAAAAACTAATCAATTTATTAAGGTATTTTATATCAATATAAAATTAGTCTTATCCACACAATTATCCTTATCGTTACGTATTAACCTTACACATATCCTACATTTATCCATTAATTAAGATAACATATAAACAAACAAATAATATATAATTATCAAATAAATTGATAGCTTATATAATTTAATTAACAAATATAACAAATAAATATTTATATTAAATACAAATATTATTATCTTTATATAACATTATTTTAAAATGTAAATTATTAATTAATTGAAATGATGTAAATTTTATATCAAAATAAAACTATATAAAATGTTGGACAAATTAATTTTACCATAATTTACAAAAACAATACTATATAACATTTTGTATAATCAATGTAATCATAATAATAAAAATTATATAGTTATACGTACGACAAAAAAAAATTATCATAGATAATTTTATTTTATTAATTACCCTCTAATGAGTACGAAACAAATCTTATCAATATTGTTATTTGATAAGTTAACAAAAAAAAAAATCTTACCCCCCATAATTGTTAAATTAATGATTTTTTTTTACTTGATCATACCCGCTTTATATATCAAATACGATATGGACCAAGTAAACGGATATATGAAAAGGTTTCACTGACATCTTAGACAAACAACAAATACTTAAAAGAAAACTTCGTAGATAATTCCCACTTAAATGACAAAGGTCAATATGGGATAAAATCTGATATACTACTTCAGCCACATTTTAGTATGTAAAATACAACTTATATATGTTAATACTATTTTCCTTTTTTTTCCCAAATTGTGTTATGAACTAAAAATTATGATGCTGAGAATTAGAGAGAAAATGCAGAGATAAGTACCAAAGAGGAGAGGAGGTCTGTCTTCGTCTCTGTGGCTCTCGATCCCAATGCTGAGGATGTGAATTAGAAAACTAAGGAGATTTACAAGAGAAGACTACCCAGATCCCTTTGCTACGCATTCGAAGTCTCTTCGTGTAGCAAGCTGTATATATTGGACAATTGTATATGTAGGGTCAGAAAAGGTCCCTTACATTTTTCTTTATTATACTTCATTTTCCTATAAATTTATACTCTATCTTCGGTTCAATATTGAAAAAAGTTTGGACTGAACAAGATAAATCGTAAAGCAATTACACGTTGGTGGAAATCTAAATACAAACACCTATAGTATTTTAAACTATTAAAGTCTTGATAAGCTTAACTAAAAGACATATCCGATATACTTCAAGTGACTAACTCAAATCGTGGAAACCGATCAACTTTACGAGTGAAGTGTTTACATGTCAAATTTATAAATTTGAGAATTAATTTAGTGTTAAGTAAAGTATTCAAAGAACTAGCATTTAGTCTAGTGGTGTATGATAACCCTATGTTGGGAGATCGTGTGTTCAAAATTCGGATAAAGGGTTCTA
Source organism: Carex pumila (assembly GCA_033356055.1). Lineage (NCBI taxonomy): Eukaryota > Viridiplantae > Streptophyta > Magnoliopsida > Poales > Cyperaceae > Carex > Carex pumila. Next base: position 59,412 of record JARJHM010000304.1, read on the forward strand.
GAACGGAATTCTTTTTGGTTTCTTGAATACACACTATATCAAATGATTTTCTAGGAGATAATTCTTAGGAAAGGAACGAAGAACAAGTTTTTCTTCCATTGTGAGACCTAACAAAAAGCCACTAATTTCATACATTTGGACTATTTCCAGATTTGTCAAACTAATGTAAGGGAATTGCTCAAGAATGAATTTACCAAAAGTAGAGCCAACTTTTCCACTCTTAATTAGATACTAAAGATTGAAATTAAACTAGAAATCAAATCAACATTCAATCTTAAAATGATCTACACAAATTCAATGGAAATTAAATATTAGTAATTAATGGATAACCGCCTACATATATATATAACAGGCCCAAAGTAACCAATTACTATGCATCATCTCTAAAAATAGAGAAAAAAACAAAATATATGCACACTATAGATATGAATCTAACACAACAATTCACAAACAGATCGATCCACTAAGATCTGGGTATTCCAATTACGATTTGGAAAAATAAGAATTAGTATTAAATTCCAATTCACGAACAAGGTCGGGAGACGAAATTCGGTAGAGTGCATAAGGATCAGATATGTGAAGGCTAGAACAGAAAGAGGGAGGATAATAGAGAGATGAACATTTTGTTGCCAAAAAGAGGATCGATGATACCTTCGTTTTGTTGCCAGCAGCTTAATTATAGTCTTCTTTGTATGATAAGTACTGAAAGCATGCAAGAATTAATGAGTGTTTAGGCAAAAGCAACATGAATTAATAGAGTATGCCATTTGAAAGCTTCCATCAAATAACACATCAATCGAGGTCAAATATTATTAACAAACCATTCATTGACCTTTAATTTAAATATTTATAGATGAAAGTTGGCGAAATGTATTCTATAGAATCCAATATCATTGAAATTAGAGTGTAAATATTGGAAAAAAAAATGTGTATATGTATATATATGTGTGTGTGTGATTTTATAAACCCAATATAATTTAGAAGTAATATATGCTTTATTCTCCTCTAACATTTTTAGTAATAACAAATGGTCCTCCGGACTTTTATTCATGATAATTATTTCTCTAAAGTTTTGTATGTGTGACAATTCTCCAATTCTTGATCTTACTAATATTATTAATTATGAATATGAAGTGACTATAGTACTTACAATTTATAAGAGTTGAAAGTCTGAGAGAACCAGTCATTAATCTAATGACAAAGACACATATCTCTTATGTAAAAGGTTATGAGTTCGAAACTCATAAAATAGAGTAAAATTTTTATAATATGAATAAGGATTTTAAGGAAGAAGAGTTGAAAGTCTCTTCCTCTGTAGAGACCATTAAAAAAGAAAAAAAATAATCGTCGAATTTGCTCACAAAAAAAGGAGAAATAGATCAAAAGTGCCCAGTTCAAGGATGAGATTTTAATTAAGGTCTAAAATTTGTATATTTATTTCAAACTTGCAATTTTTTAAATTTTGAATTAAATATTATACAAAGGGTTCAAATGCCTCTCCACAAATTTTTTTTATAAACCATGATTAATTAAATTAAATTTAGCACAGAGGCATGATTACTTTAAAAAAAAAAAGAACCGAATTTTCAATTCAGTTTCTAAATTTTACTTTTTGGAGAGATCGTATAAAAAATTCAGTCTTTCTTTATTTTGTGTTTTTTGTGAATGCGACAACAAAAGATCTCAAATAATCGCAGACTGAATTTGGTATTCGGTCTCCAAAATGGTTTATAAAGAAAATTCCACTGCTGGCACATCAGTCATCAGTCTCATCACCATTAAAACCTCTGATACAAACCAAGTGCTACCCTCCATTTTATTCTCTCTAGTTTCTCCAGTTACTTGTATTTATTAGTTAACTTGAGACTATTTCATTATATAATACAAACTAATTTTAATTCATTTTATAAGGTTGTTATTTGGTTGTCTTAATTCATATGTAGATGTGTTTTAAGGTCCATACAATAGTTAATAATCCAAATAAAATGAGGTAAAAGAAAGTGATCTTCATCTAAATTGAGAAAATTATTTTTTAAATGATTAAGTCACTAAAAAAGTTAAAAAGTTAATTAAGAAAAGTTAAATGCTATCTCTTATAATGTTTTTTGTATTTTTAGAGGATTAATAGAAGATCTGACTGAACATAAACAATCATTTTTATTTGCATGAGTATTTCTATAATATGTATAATTGTAAATTATTATTAATATTCATTACCCCATAGCACATAACTACAAAACAAAATCGAAATACCATCTCAAATAAAAAAATTATCAAATATTATACTGTAATCAATTGAAGAAAAACAATACAAATATAAACATATCTAAATTAAATTAGTCCAAACACAAAATAATGCAAAACCAAAAACAAACAGAGCACAAATTTATAATCCAAATGAACAATCCTATTTATAATATGAATTATTCAAATTCTAAAATTTCATTTTCATCCATTTTTATCTCAAAGGAAAAAAAAATCCTAAGAATATCAACCCAAGGCACTGGAGATGTTACAAACCTTTAATAGTATTAAAAATTAAAAAAGGTTTCATGTGAATGGATGCTTGGCACGTGTGATCCGAGCTGCACACGCTTTATTTCATTTCAAATCCCATAACTATTCTTTACACACTTGGCCAAGAAATAAAGGTGGGAGACCGAATCTCCAATTCGGTCTCAAGAAATATACGTTTACACACATGGCCACACCAAAAAATTAAAAATAAAGGGAGTCTGAATCTTCAATTCGGTCTCTCCAAAAAATAAAATTTGGAGACCGAATTGGAGATTCAGTTCTTATTGTTGTTCATACAAAAACGTATGCGCAAAGTTTAAGTATAGTAAATTGTACCTTTTAAACCTTAGTTACATCTTTCGAGTCAAATTGCAAGTGCACAATTCTATCGAGTAGTATATTTAGGGTTCGATCTAAGAGATGGTTCAAGTATTAACCAGACTCTACTTAAATTAGTAAACGACTAGAAGTTTGAAAAGGTTAATTTGGGGTATTTATGTTTTCTAAACAGTTCAATAACAGTAATTAAATGCAAGAAAGTAAATTAACTTGGTTTTAATCAATAATAAAAAGGTGTTCCCTGGGTTTCAGACTTCATCTTAGTTCTGCCTCGAGACATCCAGTCCGTGTAGTTTCTTACACGGGCCGTGTGGCTTCCTACACTGGTCGTGTCTAGTTACACGGTCCGTGTGAGCCTCGAGTTAATGCACCAGTAAATGTTTCTTTGTGTTGTTTCTTTGTGTAGGGTTCTACTGACCATACCTAATGTTCCTAAACCTGAACTATCATATGTTGGTTCATAAAACTTGGTATGAAGTTGCAATATTTACCCTCGTTGGATTCTAGATCTCAACTTTCATATTTGTCCGAATTACCTAGTGGCTTGTTTGGTATTCTAAAAGTTACCTTTTATCTGTCAATAAGAGGAAATGTTCACTTTTCGGCTACTATTTGGTTTCACCTTTCGGATCACTAAACCTACCTCATGTACTTAATTTTGGTTGAGAGATTATAAATGTTGAAATGCGTTTTAGATGTGATCATGCATCTAGTGACAAACTAATAAAAATCAAACAATTTAATCTAAGCAATTAAAATCAAACATAATCAAGCAAACACAAATTCTAACACAAAAAATCCAATAACTATCATGCAAAATAAAACATTCGATTACATCTTAATTCTAGAAACAAAGAAATCTACTCAAGCATAGTTCTTAAGCAAATAAAACATATAAGATAATGAGAAATAATGATAAAACCCACAGAAGAAGAAGATATACAACAAAACTCGCGTCTTTTGCTTTTCAACTTCACTTCCAAGCAATAGCCGCCAATCCAAAACCCTAAGAATGCTTCTTTGCTCCAGAATGAGACCTCTAGTGCAAGAAATCCCGCTTATAAGCTTTTCTGACTGACCTTCCTTCAATAGGCCTTGTTTCCAAATTCTGGATCTGTTTCCGGAAATGCTTAACATGGCCTGTACAAAATCCTGTCCGAGCCGTGTGCCTGTGTTTCTTCTGTGGCTAAGTCAGGGTTGATACGGCCAGTACAAAATCCTGTCCGGGCCGTGTAAAAATTTATGAATTCCAAATTCTTTCTCGATTTCGCCTGATTCCTGAAAAATAAGAACAAACTTGCAGCAGTACCACATTGTATAGATATTTCAATGAAATACGACCGATTTAATAGTTTTAAACACAGGTTTTGATACAAAATATAGGTTGAAATATAGATAAGTTTGCGAGATATCAATTATTTTTGTAAAATAAAAAGTAATCATATTGCTTTGCTAAATTTAATTTAATTAATTATGATTTATAAAAAAAATTCTCACTCCACTGTCAATTAATTAAATACATCTCGAAAAAAGATTAAAGCAACAAAACAAGCAATCATGCACTGGCATGCACTTCTCAGTTCCCAAGCGATAAGAAGCTTAAAAATTTCACCTTTTAAACCGTTTTTCAAGGATCCTGCGCATTTAATTTGTCAACGAGACTACCAAATTAATGCTCTGTTATCTTTATTTATTTATTTTTTTTATTTACTTCAAATGAATTAACCTACTGCGTTTTCATTTAAAGCCGCTTTCGTAGCCTTTTTAATTTTTAAAATCATAGAAATTTCAAACAAAATGTTGAATCATAAATTAATTATAGGTCTTCCTGTTTGTAGACTTGCAACTTGTATTCATATTTCGAGATTCGCACCTTGTTATTTTGAGACTTGTTGCGTGGTTCGAGGTTTAATTATCTAATTAATAACTTAGCAATTGTGATTTTCAATTTCATAAATATAATCCTTTGATTCAATATATACTTAACCGAGTTGATTTTTTTTTTTTTTTGAAAGCTCTTGTCTGAGTTAATTTGGACTAAATTAAAATTTAACAATTCATGTAAAGTTGTGGTGACAAGTTCTTTGATTTGTTCTAAATTCTTTGCTTGAAAACTCATCTTACGCAGTCAAAACCGAAGTACACATTCTTTTAAGAATAATTATATTTATTATCACACTCCAGTCTCTCCTCTGTCCTTGTAGCTACAATAGAGAAATGTTGTACTAAGATCCCACTAATAATATAGTCTTCTTTTTCAATCCCTACATTTGTTTTCATATCAACCTTTATAGATATAAATACTTGGAAAATAAAAGATTAATACTTTGTAAAGTAAGATATTAATACTTGCATATATAAGTTGATATGATGATCATCTTTTTATTTAATCCTCCAATGACTCCCATGTTAACTTTTTTTACAATGAAGTAGTGGGGACCTTGTATCTCTGCATCAACATTTTTATGATAAAAATAGTTGACCTCATAGGTATAATTACTTTAGTGCATATATATCAATACTTGTAAAATAAAATATTAATACTTTGATGTGTAACTTGATATGAACAAACACTTGAAGATTAAACTTTGTACAATGTATATACATATAAATACTTAAGTGCACAAGTATAAATATTTTCAATACTTAATATTAATACTTTAAAAAATCATCCAGTGCCATCTGTAAAAAAAATATTAAGTATTGCAGGAACATTTTGAAAGATTTAGTTGAGGAGACAATTATTTACATAAAATACTTTTGTGCATAGTTATAAATACCTTCGTTCATAGGTACTAATGCTTTAAAAATTGTGTGGAGACGATGCGGATAAACAAAAATTTCATTAATACAAAGAATCACAAAAGTCTAAAATAGGAATTAATAGTTTGACCTCTTTGCAGCTGACCTTGTATTCCTTGACCAAAGCAAGTTGGCAAGTTGCACAAAATGATATATTATTTATTAAATAATATTATCAACTTCAACTATGACATTATTTCAATTTTCGATTGTTTGTTTCTTTCGTCAAAATGCAAAACTTATAGAGACTAAATTTTTTTCTCGGATTAGGCAACTGTAAATTGCAGTACCAATATATACATAGATATACATACATGTATACATACATACATATATAGAGAGAGAGAGAGAGATAGAGAGAGAGAATTGGGCTACGGTGCTTTGCGAAGTAAAGCGAATGTTTTACTTCATGTCTATATCTTCAATTTCAAAGTTCAAAACGTCGATCCAAACTGTTTAAGTTGATTTCCATATTAAATTGTGCTTGGAGACAAAATTTTATATTTTTTTGAATTTTTTTTACTATTTCTTTAGAATTTTTGAAAATCGCTGTTTATCAGAAAATTCTGGACCATCAAAAACCTAAAATAGTAATAATTTGACGTAGTTAGTTTCCACTTCAATTAATTAGCCTCCAGTGGGAGAAATAATCAGAAAAATCTAAAATATATAGTAATAATTTGACCTCATTTAATTAGCTGACCCTTTATTCCATTACCAATGCCAGTTGCTGAAATGAATAAAAAAAATGCCAGTTGGTGAAAATAATATATTATTTATTATATAATATTGTAAATTTCAACCATGACAAATGACAATCAATTATATATCTATTGTCCGTTGATTTCGTAAAAATCCAAAACGTACCGGACTAAATTTGTTTTTTTCGGATGACTCTAAATTGTTTTAAATGATGCTAATAGAGCTGTCGATAGATTATATATCTAGATAATTAAGCGCACATTTTAATTATAGGAAGTTGAGGGTGTACTTCGACATATCTGTATTTCAAACTTTTGTCATCCTTTTATTTTAAGTAAAGTTGAGGATTAAACCATCAAACTATTTTAATATCCACTAAAGAGAAGGAGAGGACCTAGAGTAGACCGGGGTGGGGATAGCTGCCGAGTTTTAGTGGTGATCCATTGACTTTATCTCCTTCTGGGTGTTTGATTTGTAATTTAGATTAAATTTAGTGTTAAAATCAACATAAATTTATTGAATTATAATTGATAATTATAATCATAAGTTAAACATCAGAAATTATAAGTGAGAGCATTGGAAAATACAAGTCAAAATATATATATATTTTTATCGAGTATCTAATTAGTTAATGGGTTTAAATCTGATTTGAAATTGTTTTGCTCCCCCAACGAAAATCTTGGGTTTGCCCCTGCTAGAGTTTTAATAAAACCTGACTCGGGTATACCCGTTCGTGCCCGCCCGTACCCGCCGACTGGGATACCCGTACCCGAGGTCGGGCATGGGTCGGGTACTCGGGTACACGGGTACGGGCAAAAACCGGACCGGACCCGTTTTTTTTTACCAATACCCGACCATACCCTACCCGAGTTTACCCGTACCCGAGTACCCGTACCCGTATACCCGAGTTACTGTTCATTCATTTCAAAATTCAAAAATTCTGATTTGCCCCCCCCCCCCCCCCCCCCAAAAAAAAAACAGCAAAAAAACAAAAAAAAAAAAAAACAACAAAAAACAACAAAAAAAAACAGCAAAAAAAAAAAACAACAACAAAAAAAACCAACAAAAAAACCAAACAAAAAAACAGCAAAAAAAAAAAAATACCCTACCCGCCCTACCCGTACCCGTACCCGCCTTACCCGTCTAAGGTACACGGGTAAGGGTATAACTCGGGTAGGGTATGATTTTGAAAATTATACCCGCCATACCCGTACCCGAATACCCTTGTACCCGAGTATACCCGTACCCGAGTTATACCCGGGATACCCGTACCCGCCCGAGTATAAATACTCTAGCCCCTGCCAAAGAGCTCCTATTAGGGATTTGAATCTTGGACTTCCTACATTATAAGTATAGAAGTATGGTCTTTACCACTAAAATAAAAACTGGTTCTCGTCTTTTGTTAGCCTTAGGTGGCGGAAGAATTTTTTAGTCCTTTTCATAAAGAATACATGTAGGATGAAATATCATTTGAAATTGTTGTATATTATTGTACGTGTTTTATTTATGAGTGAGTCTATGGTACTATGCATATTACGATTTGTTACTATGTTACAGTTCTATATTCGAGTTTTCAAATCCTAATTGTCGATTCGAACCGTTCATTTTGTTCTCCATATTAATATGTGTTTGGAAACCAAATTTTACATTTTTGAAATTTTTTTACTATTTTTTTAGATTTATTGAAAATCACTGTTTTTGGATGGTCCAGAATTTTCAGATTAAGTGATTTTCTAAATATCTAAAAAAATAGTAAAAAATTTTCAAAAAATGTAAAATTTGGTCTCCAAACACATATTAATATGGAGAACAAGATGAACGGTTTGGATCGACTGTTAGGATTTGAAAACTCAAATATAGAGCCATAGCACAGTAACAACCCGTGATATGCATAGTAACATAGGCTCACTCTTTATCTATTAAATATATCACGTGCCCACCCAAGGGCCATGATTCATCCATAGTTCTCCTGAACGACAGCATGTTTGACAGCCTAATATCAACTACTAATATCAAATAAATCAAATTTGTTGACTTTTTAATTATCGACATATTTTCGTACATACAATTAAGCAGTTTATGTGAAATGAAATGCTGCAGGAAATCAATTTGGTATGAAAATAGAACTGCATCAACTCAATAGTTCCTTTCCTTTCATGCATAGACATACCCTCTATAGTACTCATTATGTATATAATGAGAATTATTCACAATAATTAAGGTTTTGTGTAGCTGATCAATGAACCAAATGAATTTTGTTGATACGACTTACCATTTATGCTAGCTGGAGGAAGATTCATCTTTTATTATGTTTCCTTTTATATTATTTCAAATATAGAAGAAAATATGTACACTAATAACGAAGGTAGATCAGCAGCAAAGGGTATGCCCTAGCCGCCATAATCTCTGTTATAAGAGAAGGATGTTATCTCTTGTAGAAAAGACATGTATTCAAATTTTACCATTGAAATGAAATAAGGGTACTGAGAAGGGAGTTTCATGAGTGTTATGTGTTATTTACTTTATTTCTCATAAGTTGTCAAATCTGAATCCTAGCTCTCCTCTATACACACACACACACACACACACACCAAAGTCTTGCACGTATAGCTTGGACCTGATTTGCAGTCAAATTCGGATTGACTGATCCTTTAAGTAGGACGCACCATTAAAGGATAAAAACATGAAAGTACTTTGAGAGGAGATCTTGGTGAGTACAGCGAGCCATATCGAAACAATATTTTTCTAAAGATATACAGTACTCATTATCTTAGAGTATATATGCTTCAATTTTTTTATAATGGATCATTTTGATGAAAATTTAGAATGCAAGCTTGAATAATATACAACAGACTAGAGTTGACAAATTCACTATTTGAAGTTCTATTCGCCATTTTCTTAAATTTATTAATAATTTTGATAGGCTTTATTTATTAATTCCCGACAGATCCTTGTATGGAAATGTAGCGTTATCTGATAGGATCCGACCCCTAATCCATAATATGGCGATTGGTGAGGTGTAAATTTTGATAGGCTTTAATTTCTTCAATCGATCTGCTTCATTCCTGAAATATAGATCCACAATTAATTAATGCAATCAATACTTCAATATTATTTCAATTCGGTTTGATTATTTGAGTACCTACTTAATTAAGATATTATAATTAATGATATTTTGTCTCTACATAGACGTACTCCTGATCAATAACAATAAATTATGATTTCAGGTGCAGGTAAGGCAGTCCAAGAAATCAAATCATATATATTGGTTGGATAGCAACACACGACTGTTACAAGAAGCCCCACATGCAGTCAGCTAGCATTGATTATTTAACTAAACTCAAGAATTGTTACTAATCATGGTTAGATTACAAGTATTGATTGTGAGAGAGAAAGAGAAGAAAGAGATGGGGGGCACAGTAGCATAGCTGGCTATCAAAAAGTCCTACGACTGGTTACCGAAAAGTTGAGATGTTGAGTCCATTCACGATTTTGCTGCCTCTGCAGAACTTTCATCAAGAGAGAGAGAGAGAGAGGAAACCTCATCGTAGGGTTTCTTTAAGGATTTCACCTTTAATAGCAAACTCGTGGGCGCAAGTCGTACCTACGATGATACCATCGACGCAGAGTGAGTTTGAAGAAACACTCAGGATTCGGGAGGAATTGTAGATCCTCATACATACTTGTATAGTTTAATAAGTTGTTTGTGAGGTGAAATAATATGGTACAATGAGAGCAAAGGTAAAAATGACAAATGAACTACATTGAATTTTTATTACAAAAAATACAGAATGTCACAACAAACAACATAATTAGTTGAATAAAAATAAACCAACGGTCTGCACATAATTTAAATTGCATACATGATATTATGAAAAAAAGAAAAGAATACAAGATGATGTAAAAATATGTGTATACTTAGCTTAGTGCAATTATTGTTTGTAGTAGCTAAGCGTACCATATATGGTTTGAATAAAAGTAAGGAAAAACAATAAGATGCCAGCGATGACGGAGATAATTATTCATGTATTCGAGCAGTAGCGTTTCTTGAACTCTCCAATTAATCTATAGACACTTTTTTTATGATGTGCCATCACATTCTTCTCCAAAGTGGCCAGCTCATCTGGCATATGTAAATTACCAATAAAAGTTTTCATTTTTTGTACAAAATGCAAAACATCTTTGTCGTCTAAAATTGGGCTTGGGATGACACCATTTTCTCGCAAAACTCTGACATCTGATTCTGTCTTTAAGAAGCACACCATGCATGCAACATAGGCCGTGAAGGTCAGCTCAAAGATATACCCGCAACGATATTCAAATATTAAAAGACTTTCATAGAGTTGAGTGCTGTAATGCAAAAGGTGCAAGGGTGCTAATCGCATCACTCCAGAAAACCTCCTGTTGTCAGAGTAACACATATCAATGGAGTCGCCCTCATACTTTACCAAAACAGTTTGAGATAATTGCAATTCTGTTACACTAGGTATATGGAATTCGCGCATCGCCTTATTATTAGCTGGATTTGGAGTATACTTCCCATTGAGAGTTCGAGACCAATGGAAGATGTGTAGTAGATGTTTGAAGCCACCTTCAGGAACTGTACCATCATCCTTTTTAGACGGGTGCATTCTCGGATAAACTGGAAGGGATGTGAGTGCAAATTTGTGGATTGGGATATCTAAAAGGTTGCCTATGTTGGAAAGCTCTGTACATACGGCTTCGAGAACAAACCAAGGTATTTGGTAGTTCATGGTTATCATGTAAATTTCCAAAGTCTGTACCCGTTACACGAAAACTAGTTTGGTTAGCTATTTCATCCAGAATAACTGCTCTGCACCCTTCATTCTCTGTTATGTGAACCATCGCAAGTATTAAGAAGCAACTACTGACCAGTAGGTGTTCTATGAAACGTTTGCTATTTTCAGCAGTATGAAATTGTTCATCGACCCCATGATAGTGGCTCCAGGCTCGATCTACCTTCCCTTGCATGTATTCAAAGTATGATTTTAAGTTGAGACCAAACCAGTGCGTCATACATGCAACAAATTGCCACTTATTGGTTTTAGGAATGAAAGAGGCCCCAAAATCATCCCAAGTTTGCCAATTACCAAATATTGATGGATATTCTTCAATGTTGCTATCCATTGGTGCCCGGAGGAATATATCCGGGTTCTCTAGTCGACCTTCTATCTCCACAACCCACTTATCTACCGGTTCTTGCAAATCATCTATTTTATCTACCGGTTGTTGGCAATCATATCTCATTTCTGACCCTCTTCTCGATTAATCCACAAACAAGCTGTTCTGAAATTAATAATGTGAAACGTGATTAAATATTGAATTAATACATACGGATGTTAATCTAAGAAGCATGGCAAAACCATATCCAGGTTAATTAAAAGTTATGGCTTCATTAGATAATTTGTCGCTTTCACGTAAAAAACTAATGATCAATTTATAAAGGTATTTTATATCCATATAAAATTAGTCTTATCCACACAATTACCCTTATCATTAAGTATTAACCTTACACATATCCTACACTTATCCATTAAGATAACGGATAACCAAACAAATAATATATATATATATAGAGGAGGGTTCAAATGCATCCAAATTTTTGTGCACCCAAATGCACCCTATTTTGTTTCTCCATTTTCAAAGTCCGAATAGTCAATCCGAACTATTACATGCGATATATATATTATGATGTGCTTGGAGACCAAATTTTACATTTTTTGGAATTTTTTTACTATTTATTAAGCAACTTTGAAAAATCGCTGATCCAATGGTCCAGAAAAATGTAAAATCAGCGATTTTCAAAGTGGCTTAATAAATAGTAAAAAAATTCCAAAAAATATAAAATTTGGTCTCCAAGTACATCTTAATATATAGATCGCATCTAACGGTTCAGATTGACTATTCAGTGTTTGAAAACGAAGAAAAAAGATTTGAAAAATAGGGTGCATTTGGGTGCATTTGAACCCTCCTCATATATATATATATATATATATATATATATATATATATATATATATATATATATAATTATCAAATAAATTGATAGATTATATAATTTAATTAACAAATATAACAAATAAATATTTATATTAAATACAAATGTTATTATCTTTATAACATTATTTTAAAATGTAAATTATTAATTAATTAAAATGATGTAAATTTTATATCAAAATAAAACGATATAAAATGTTGGACAAATTAATTTTACCATAATTTTCAAAAACAATACTATATAACATTTTGTATAATCAATGTAATCATAATAATAAAAATTATAAAGTTATACGTATAACAACAAAAAATTATCGATCATAGATAATTTTATTTTATTAATTACCCTCTAATGAGTACAAAACAAATCTTATCAATATCTTTATTCGATAAGTTAACAAAAAAAATTCTTACCCGTGCCCATAATTGTTAAATTAACGATATTTTTTTACTCGATCATACCCGCTTTATCAAATACGATATGGACCAAGCAAACGGATATATGAAAAGGTTTCACTGACATCCTAGATAAAACAACATATATATATATATATATATATATATATAAAGAGAGAGAGATGGACTTGGGTGAGACGCGGTGTATACGCGTTTGTACTTCACGCCGTATTTTCATTTTGAAAGTCCAAACGACCAATCCGAACCGTTAGATGTTTAATCCATATTGAAATGTGCTTGGAGACTAAATTTTACATTTTTTGGAAATTTTTTACTATTTATTAAGCATTTTTGAAAGTTGCTGTTTTGCTGTGAACAATAAAAAACAGTAAAATTTTCTGGACCATCAGATCAGCGACTTTCAAAATTGCTTAATAAATAGTAAAAAAAATTTTAAAAATGTAAAATTTGGTCTCCAAGCACATTTCAATATGGAGATCATGTTGAGCAGTTCGGATCAGTTGTTTGAATTTTCAAAATGACTAAACTGTACCATGGAGCATCAAACGCGTATACTCCGCGTCTCACCCAAGTCCATCTCTCTCTCTCTCTCTCTCTCTCTATATATATATATATATATATATATATATATATATATATATATATACTTAAAAGAAAACTTCGTAGATAATTTCACTTAAATAACAAAGGTCAATATGGGATAAAATCTGATATATGTAATTAATCAGTATATCAGATATATACTACTTCAGCCACATTTTAGTATGTAAAATACAACTTATAAATGTTAATACTATTTTTTTTTTCCAAATTGTGTTATTAACTAAAAATTATGATGCTGAGAATTAGAGAGAAAATGCAGAGATAATTAAGTACCAGAGAGGAGAGGAGGCCTGTCTTCGTCTCTGTGGCTCTCGATCCAAATGCTGAGGATGTGAATTAGAAAACTTCGGAGATTTACAAGAGAAGACTACCCAGATCCTCTGCTATGCATTCGAAGTCTCTCCGTGTAGCGAGCTGTATATATTGGACAATTGTATATGTTGGGTCAGAAAAGGTCCCTTACATTTTTCTTTATTATACTTTATTTTCCTATAAATTTATACTTTATCTTCAGTTCAATATTGAAAAAAGTTTGGACTGAACAAGATGATTTGAGTAAAGCAATGACACGTTGGTGGAAATCTAAATACAAACACCTATAGTATTTTGAACCATTAAAGTCTTGATAAGCTTAACTAAAAGACATATCTCATATACTTCAAACGACTAACTCAAATCGTTGAAACAGGTAAACTTCACGAGCGATGTGTTTACATGTCAAATTTATAAATTGGAGAATTAATTTAGTGTTAAGTCAAGCATTCAAAGAACTAGTCTGTAGTGTAGTGGCACATGATAACCCTATGTTGGGAGATCGTGTGTTCAAAATTCGGATATTCTAGAACGTAAAGAATCCTTTTTGGTTTCTTGATAAAGTGAGACCTAACAAAAAGCCACTAATTTCATACATTTGGACTAATTTCCAGATATGTCAAACTAATGTAAGGGAATTGCTCAACAATGAATTTACCAAAAGTAGAGCCAGCTTTTCCACTCTTAATTAGATACTAAAGATTGAAATTAAACTAGAAATCAAATCAACATTCAATCTTAAAATGATCTACGTACACTAATTCAACGGAAATTAAATATTAGTAATTAATGGATAACCGCCTACATAACAGGTCCAAATTAAGTAACCAATTACTATGCATCATCTCTAAAAATAGAGAAAAAAACAAAATATATGCACACTATGGATATGAATCTAACTCAACAATTCACAAACAGATCGATCCACTAAGATCTAGGTATTCCAATTACGATTTGGAAAAATAAGAATTAGTATTAAATAAAATATCTTTATAATTAAATAGAAAAATATATAGAGAGAAGTACCAAGGAGGAGAGAACGACTGTCTGGCATGATAAAACACCTAGGTAAGGTTGTCAATCTTACATAGTAATTAGCTGCAATATGTCCCTAACCTACTTCACAAGCAAAGGCATTAATATATTCTAAGGTAAAGCAAGTAGGATTGGTATTGCTTGAAGATGTATAGTACATATGGATTCTCTCCCTGCCTTTTTTTCTCACTCCAATTAGACAATGCATCTTAGTTAATTAAAGAAACCTAGCTATATATTCCATGTAAATGGAATCCAAGAAAAGAACTAAGTCTCCTTATTCACATATGTGTTTGTAACTTAAATTTGAAAATTAATTAATACTCCTTGCTATTTGTACAATTAGGGTACGGTTGAGATGCATCTTGACACACTCTGGGATATATATGAAACTAACAAATCTCCCGACACAACTATTTATAACATCTAGTCATCAGCACATATATATAAACTGAACAAGTTGTGAAACTAGTACAAAAAAAAAGAAGCTCATAATTAAAGAGAAAATGTAGAGATAAGTACCAAAAAAAGAGGACGTCTGTCTTCATCTTTAAGGCTCTTTCACCAAATGCTGTGGAGGCTAATTAGAAAACTAAGGAGATTAATAGAGCTTTAATGGTCAAGTGAGCAAGAGAAGACTATACAAATCCTCTGTTATGCATTCAAAGTCCCTCGGTGTAGTGAGCTATGTAGATTGGACTATTATATATGTTTGGTTAGAAAAGGTCCCTAGCTAATAATTTTCTTTATCATGCATACTTCATTTTCCTTCAAATTTGTTCTCTATCTTCGGTTCAATATTGAGAAACTTTGGGCTGAACAAAATGATTTGAGAAAAGCAATTACTAGTTGTTGGAAATCTAAATACAACACATAGTATTTTGAACCATTATATACTTGTATATATTTTTATAAGTAGAACTAGGGTGTTATTACACTCATCAAATTCTTGATAAGCTTAACTAAAAGACATTTCAGATATGCTTAAAATGACTAACTCAAATCGTCAATACTGATCTACTTCATGAGTGATGTGTTTATATGTCAAATTTATAAATTTGAGAATTAATTTAGTATAAATTCAAGCATTCAAAGAACGAGTTTTTAGTTTAGTGGCAAATGACAACCCTCTATTGGAAAGTCATGGTTTCAAAATTCAAATAAATAGTACTCTATACCAATTAAAATGAAACTTGGTAGGCTATATCTTTATCTTTTAATATAAAAAAAAATGAAGTTATAAATGATGAATAATAAACTCATTAAAATATTAGTTTATCTTTAGATCAGTATATAAGAATTAATGCAATCGTGTTTGGCCATGTTTTGTTAGTATTATAGAGGAAGAAATTAAAATGTATTCTTTTTGTCAAAAGGCATGAAGTAGGATAGAATAACATTCGAAGGAGTCAAATGCTTCCATCCAATTCTTATCGTACCAGTTGATACCCTTAAGCACAGTGTTAATAAAGTTAGATTTAGTTTATATAAATAGATATCGACTAAATGTTAAACCAAAAAAATTATAATGAAAGAAATAAAAATTAGAAAATTTAATAATTAAGGTATCATGAACCAGTTCCAATCGAATTAAACAATATACGGAAGTTAAGTTTTAATTTAATAACAATACAGTTCAGTTTAAAGACTGTATAATTTGAAGTATTTTAATGATTTATCATTAGACTGATTTAGTTCAATGAAAGAAATGATAGTAACAATGAAGATAATTCTTGAATATTTTAAAAAAATATATTGTTCATTCCTACTTTTTAAAATAATAATTAAATATATAACTAGATAACTATTTCTGCACTCTCCATTCGAATGTTCTCCATACAGTTTTTTTTTTATCATAAACTTCGAATTGCATAGTTACATATTTTAATTAAAACAACGGTTGATAATTGTCCTGCTTTTGAAAACACATTATTTTTTTTATTTTAATCAAAAGATAAAGATCTAACTTATCAAAACCACCCACACATACGTAGTCTGTGCACCAATTTTTTTTTATGCGCTAATTGGGTATTCACATCAAATTTGATTTTTTATTATTTTTTTGGTTTTTAATTACTTGTTGCGCATTCTCAGTATGCGCACCATATATACATATATTTTAGTTATGTTCTAAATTGTTTGAAATTTTTGGACTAAATTTTTTTCTATTCTGCACATAATTTGTAGCATAAAACGTTGATCGAGTTGTGCGTATAATTTGTTGTAGTAATTTTAGTTTAAATTTAGTCCAAAATTTTTATTTGTTAAATAAGTTAATTTTATTTTCTATAATTTCACCGTCAAATTTTATGTGTACATATAATTCTAAATACCACAAAACAAAATATAATAGAACATAAAAAAAATTAGACCAAAAATTTCAAACAACTTAGAACATAACTAAAAAAAAAAATTGGTGCACATACTGAGGGTGTGCACCAAATAATAAAAAAAGTCAATTTGGTGCGCATATAGTCTGTGCACCAAAAAAATTGGTGCGCAGACTGGGCATACGTGGGTGGTAAAAATTAAAATTTGAAGAAATGGGTGATGTTTGTTTAATTCTGATTAATTGAGATGTTAACTAAATTTTTTTCGGCAAAATAGGGTAGAGTTCCAATACCTCATATTTTTATCGTTCATTATGTCTTATATTTAATATATTCATTTTCAAAATCTAAATTGTTAATCTGAACCGCTCAACATGATATCCATACTAAAATATACTTGAGAATGAAATTTATAATTTTTAGAAATTTCTTTATATTTAAGATAGGTAAAAAAATATTGTTTATGGACCATTGAAAAACAATGATTTTATACTTATTTAAAACAATAGTAAGAGTTTCCAAAATTATAAAATTTGATCTCCAAACATATTTTAATATGAATATCATATTAAACGGTTTAGATAAACAATTAAAAATTTTAAAACGAAAATATAAAATATAAAGTATGATGAAATATAAAAAAATAACGCATTAAACCCTTCCCGTCAAAATATTTATATGGTGTATTTAGAGGGTGGTCACTGGGCTGCTGAGTCCGTGTCCCCCCCAGGTACCTGTGGTACAATTTTAAAATAATGGACGCCCAGATTAATCCAGTTGAGCCAAACTCAATCCAGAGCCAGTTAAAACTTTAGAGAGTCTGCTTTGCGATTCCTGCCACATGCAAAGAATGATCCAGATTTATAGCTTGTATCTCAGGTACCTGAGGTGATACAGATTCTGGGCTGGTATTGTCCAGACCGGAACATCAAGGGCTTTGTTTCAGACCAATAAACACTAACTAATTAAGAACTAAATATTGTGTTTTACTGACAAGTGACTAATTAACTCTAATCAACCACCAACGTATCGAATTGAATTTAAAAAAATCAGATACAAACTTATTATACACTTTTAAGTTTCACATTAACTGAAGCAGTGCAAATAAAATAGAAATTTGTAACAAATTTCTACTGACAAATAATTATTTGGAGCAAATTTAGGTTGTGTAGTGCTCACTGAGAAGATTTGATGAGCATAATTTAAAAAATATATTGAATTAGTTTCAAATAATAAATCAAAACCATTGAAAATTTGAAACTCATATACTACACGACTGATGCTTGTACATGCAAAATTTAAATTTTTTTTAATTCATTTAGTACAAAGTTTTAAAAAAATGATATTGTACTAAATAAATTATAAAAAATTTATTTTTTTACCTTTTGATATTGTACTAAATAAATTAAAAACTATCAAAATTTTGTATGTACACGCATTACTTGTGAAACAAATGAATTTCAACAGTTTGAATTTATCGTTTGAAGCCAATTTAATGGATTTTTTTAGTTGTATTTGTCAAACTTTTCTGGTGAACACATCACACTCTAACTTTGTTCTAATTACTTTCTTGAATCCCGAATAATTATTTCACTTTAAAAATCACAACTTAATAATGTGACCCAACTTTTCTAAATATATTTTAACAAATTATAAAATTAAATTACAAGGACATACGAGCAACACTAGAATTTGGACAACGGATCAGTATCCTCTCCAATACCTGCAAAAGATTATCTTCACTTTACGGTTTGAGATTTACTCTCAGCCGTTTCCGAGCTGGTGCATTTTAGGTAATGTTGTTCAAATAGTTCGATTTGTTTGGTTTTCAACTAAATCGATAAGTTTTGGTTTAAATGGTTTGGTTTTTCGGTTCAAATGGATTAATTTGGTTGAATTTTTTAATTATTTCAGTTTAAATGGATCGGTTCGGTTTAGACTTTTCAAAACCGGCTAAACCAAACCGACCGAATTATATTGTTCAAGTATGATTTATATTATGTTTGGTTTAATCATTGCTTCCTTTCTTTTATTTTAGTTCAAATATTTTAAAATATCTGCATATTTTATATGAAATTGAACAACTTGTGTATGAATATGTATAATTTTCATTCATAATGACATTAATCGGTTCGGATTGGTTTAGTTATTTAATTTCGGTTTTAACCGAATTGACCGTTTGAACACCCCTAATCCTAGGGGTGTAAATGGATCGAATGTTATCCGATTTCGTCTGGATTTGAATCTGAAAAATTACTTAAATTATTCGATCTGTATTCGTATTCAAGATTATTCATATTCGTATTTATATCCAAAAAATTATAATAGATAAGGATACAGTGAGACTTTTAATTATCTGTAATTATATGTATTCGACCATTTACACTCTATACCACAGCAAATATATTTTAATTTAGAGTAAGGCTACAGTGCTATGGGTTGCATAGAGGGCCTCTATACAACAACTCAATATTCGAGTTTTCAAAATCCTAACAGTTGATCCGAGCCGTTCAACATAATCTCCATATGAATATGTACTTGCAAACCAAATTTTACATTTTTTAGAATTTTTTTACTATTTTTTAGATAGGTAGAAAATCAAATATCTGAATGATGCAGAATTTTTTAGATCAAATAATTTTCTACCTATCTAAAAAAATAATAATAAAATTCTAAAAAATATAAAATTTGGTTTGCAAGTACATATTCATATGGAGATCATGTTGAATGGTTCGGATCGACCGTTAAAATTTTAAAAACTCAAATATTGAGCCGTTGCATAGAGACCCTCTATGCAACCCATAGCACTATAGCCTTACTCATTAATTTATTAAATTGCATATATATACCAATAATTTATTAAACTGTGTGTGTTCTGATTAATAATATAACACTATAACATAATTAGTGACTAATGTTTTGATAATATGATATATATTTTGTAAACAAAAAATTTCTTATGAAATATATTAGATCTAATTTATAAATGAAGAAAAATATATTTAGATGTTACTCTTTGCTAGAATGTACATCAATAATTTATTTTTAATTATCCAAATTATATTCATATCTATCTGAGATTATCTATATTTGTATTCGTATCTGAGACTATCTGTATTTGTATCTGTATCTAAAAAATTATAACCAATAAGAATACGGTTTGACAACTATATGATTCGTATTTGACCGTTTACATTTGTAATGCAGGATAGTATTATTTGGGCTTTGTGATTCGTGTAGGTTAAAACAACGGTTCGGATCCAGTAATTCTAACATATTCACTTTTACGATACGGGGAGGATATGAATTCGTACTTTGAGACATCCAGAAAGGATTTGAATGGTCCAGATTTTACACAAATTCACTCGAATTCGTATCCTCTGAGATATCTCAAACTTTGCAAGACTTTATGGAAAATCCCAACCGTTTAAATACATTTTCCACGAATCTTAAAGCAAACAAATACTGACCCCCCACATCAGCCCCGAATAGGCACTGGACACGTCGGTCACGCAAAAGTTGAACCAAAGGAAAGCCGGGTCACGTAGAAAAAGATAAGAAATTATTTGATTTGAAAATTGTGTACCATTTAAATACGGTGGTTTTTTTTTATCTTTTTAAAAAATAGTAAAAGAATTTTAAAAAATTTAAAAAATTTAGTAGACATACTTTGAAAATAGAGATATAGATCCATAGTACGAATTAATCCATAAAATGAGAGACATCCCAACCGAATATGGAACTGTACATATATAATACCTAACGCAGTTGTAAAATTTTAGCCTTGTAGGTCTCACAGGCAGCGGCAGACCCACATGGTCTCAAGGGCAGTTGTCATTTTTGAATTTTGAGTTTGAGCAGAGATCAAGATGTTTTGATTGACTTTGCCCTCCTTTGATTTTTTTTTTTTTTTTTGCCTCCTTTTGAGTTGTTTGATTTATAATTCTAGTTAAATTTAAGATTAAAATTAAAAAAAATCTTGAATTATGATTGATTATTTAGAATTATAAGTTAGAGAATCATAAATTACAAGTCATAGTATTTAAAAGTATAAGTTAAATCATTGTTTTTATCAAGTATCTAATTAACTAGTTAATGAATTTAAATCTAATTCGATAATTTTTTATCTCCGACGAGAATCTAGAGTCCGCCCTTAATCCCCTACTCACTGGTAGAATTTGTTTTGCAAATTAAATCACTAATTTGACATTTTATTATTTAATATATTACATATTTTATATATTAATAAAAAAAATCAGAAATAAGCAGAAAATAAAAAATTACCTGGTCCTGGAGAACTAGCAATTTTTAACATTTAAATCATTGTATGGAACAAAAATATTGACTCGATGGGACCCACTATCATACTAACGTTAGTCTTCTCTTCGGACACCGACTGCGTGCGACTATTTCTTCTCTCTCAAACTTTCACTTCTATTGCTCAGAAGCTCCAGCCGAGGAGCCAAACCCTCACCAAAACCCTAAACCCTAGCTCCAGCCTAGGGAATGCGATGCTCCTGTTTCACCAAACCCTTGCTCCCACGCCTCTCTCCCTGGGCCACCGCGTTCACGTCCTCCGTCTATCGCTTCCTCTCCGCTCCGACGCTCCACTCCACGAAACCCCATCTCCCACTTCTCAATTTGCGGTTCAATACCTCATTGAATCTTGCGGCGTTCCCTCCGACAAAGCAATCCGAGCCTCCAGGTATATATCTCACATTAAATTCCCAGATAAACCAGATGCCGTGCTCCGATTTCTGGAGCAGGCCGGAATCACCGAGCCCCACATCAGAGTAGCTGCGTGCCGGGACCCGCGGTTCCTTTGCCATCATGTGGAGAAGTGCTTGAAACCCAGGTTTTCCGAGCTGAAGGAGATTGGTTTCTCACCATCTGAAATCTCCCTTCTCTTCTCAATTTGTCCAAGCGCGTTCAGTTCACCAAATTGAAGCAAAAGGTTCAGTTCTGGATGGGGATTTTCGGCTCTGTGGAGAAACTATTGTGTGCCTTCAAAAGGGGTAATTACCTTCTAGGAGCAAACCTTGATAATGCTGTCATACCCAACATAACATTCCTTCAAGAACAATGTGGTTTATCTGCTTGTCAAATTTCCCAACTAATTAAATCATCTCCTAGACGGATCACATCTAAGCCCGAACTTTTTAAGATGTATGTGAAAAGGGCCAAGGAGTTGGGGATTTCACCCCCATCAAATACATTTGTGTATGCATTGATTGTCGTAGGCGGCCTGAAGCAAAGCACTGTCGATGCAAGGCTCTGCCACTTAAAAAGTCTTGGACTTTCACATGAGGAGGTGACCCTTCTGATAACTAAATGCCCGAGTGTCAAGATGCGAATTCGGTCCAGGTTTTGTGAACTGGACCGGATCTGATCAGATTAGGCGCAACGCACAAGAAAGAGAAATAGGAACTCCCTCCTCAGTTCCCCTCTACTCTTTAATCCACCGTTTATCTAGATAACAGAAGCCCAAAGCGACGAGATAATGGCGGGTGGTTCGCTCCAGGAATGCTCCGGCGCTTCCTCTATAGCTGCAGCACCGGCACCACCTCCTCCTCTCTGTTCCCGCTCCATTCCTCCCCCGCTAAGAAGAATGTCGTCTTCCTCGACTCCCCTCAGGTCTACTCTCTACTATGTCAGTTACACTCTGACCAAGCATAGAATGAATAGCTTCAATATATGTGCTTTTGGTTTACGATATACATTTGACAGTAATTGTGTTTTTATTGGATGTTATCAGGTATCAGCCTCGGTTTTACTTAAACTGATGGCCGCCTCAGAAGCCTCAAATGCCATTTTAAGGTACTAGGATCTCATCTCGCAACATTTCAGTTTTGGAATAGTGACATGACTTGTAGTATCAGTGTCTAATTTTTTTTTAATAATATATAGTGGTATTTACCACTGCTTTCATATTGAAATTCAAATAGTACCTGATTTGGTACCTATTTTAGGTACCAAAATCAAATACCAAAGTTTACATCTGTTCTTACATCCATATCACCAAAATATCAACAAAAACTAAATAGAACAACCTCTAACAGTTCACTAAATAAATTATGCATAACAGACCCTGCAAAAAACACTAATCAAACTAACAACTACTATTATTATGCATTTTTAAGTACATGATTAAAAAGCTAAACCAGTTCTCTCATTCCTTCTTCTAATCATATTAAAATCCCCCATAATAAGCCAAGCATGAACACCTAAATTATTAATATCATTTAATTCCTGAAGGAAATCTCTTCAAGATTCAGATGTTAAAGGTCAATAGACAGTGGTAAAATGCCACTCAAAATTATCAGTTTTATTTCTAAAATTTAAAGTAATAGAAAATTGTCTAACATCAGAGGCAATCAATGAGAATAATGAATCATTATATCCAAAAGTTAAACCTCCTGAAGCACCAGTAGAAGGTTTAGAAACCCATTGAGTAATGTAGAAGGTTTAAAAACCGATTGAGTAATATAATTACTCGATGATCTGAAAGTTCTTTCATGAAAACTTCCTTTTTAGTCTCCTGAATACAACCAATATCTATTTTATTATCTCTAAGTAAATCACTCAAATATCTTCTTTTTACTGATGATCCTAATCCTCTAGCATTCCAATTTAAAAACTTAACCATTTAAATTATCTAAGTCCTTAATTTGATGAGACTCAGGCAAGACAACTTGCTTGAATCTGCAATAGCCAAAACTTGTCTACTAATATCAGGTACTGTAATCTGACCAGTATTCATACTATCAGTAATGACTGAAACAAAACTAGGTTTAGAAAGTAAGTATCAGTGTCTAATTCTAATGGGAGTTAGTTCTTTTTCTTAGTTGGCAGCAGTTGTTACACAGCCCCTTTCTACCAGGGATAGAGGAAGAAAAAAGTTGATGCCTTCTGCTGTGGCGCAGCTTGCACTTGACCAAGGGTTCCCTCAAGAACTCATTAGGTATAAAATCAAACGTATATTCATCTATTATTTGTGTGATCCTTACTTAACTTTTGATGGATCAAATTAGATGTTATTTGTGTAATAATTAATTTCCCAGACAAAAGAGCCTCTGTTGGCTTTTCTTTGTTTATTTACTTTGTCGAAAACGGAGTTTGTGATTTTTAAATCTATTTCAAAGAGAGTGATAAACACTCAAATTATTGGGGGAAAAGGGATACAGGGAAGAAATTTGATTTCTTGTGTAAAATTCAGAACACATTTCAGCTGTATCGGATTAGGAAGACTGTAATTGCTTCACGAACCAAATAGGAGTCTTATTCATATTTTGTTACTGCTGGGAAACCAAAATGTTGGTGCTGACTGTTATTGAGTTCACAAACCTTGTAAACAAACTATATAATGATAGCGATAATCGTCAAACTGTTTTGTTTTTCCTTGTAAATAAGGTAGTTGGTCTTAAAAAATAACAGTGCGCAATTATTAGCAGAGCTTGTGCTGCTACTGCCTGGTACCGATTGCACTTCCAGAAGATACATAGCGATTACCTTGAAATTTGATAGTTTGTGCTTTTGCTGTAGGCAGATTTTCTTTTAGATTTGAAGGGACTTAACCCCGATCTTTGTATAACGGCAGCGTATGGAAATATATTACCTCAGAGGTTTCTGAATATTCCACTATGTGGTCAGTATTCTTGTATTTCAATATATCTTAGATTTAACAAATGCTGTCATGTTTAGTTGCCGACCTGCTTATGAGTACGCACAGCAATACAGCCATACTGAACCAAGTGATATAGCACTCTAGCACCAAATTTAGATTTTCTTTTAACATACTTTCGTTATGTCCTTAAAATTTCACTTCAATGTGGCTAATCCTTTTTTGTTGTCAACCAAATTGCCTTTATTTTATTTTAATTTTTTGTTTTTTCCATTTGGTGTGTGTATGTTTGTGTTTTAAATCATTATTTTTCAGGGACAGTTAATATCCACCCAAGCTTGCTACCACTATATCGTGGTGCTGCTCCTGTTCAAAGGGCATTACAGGTATTTTTTGGCTTTGTTTGTTTTTCATCACTTGATCTTAATGAATTTTAAAAAATACTTTGTTAATTGCTAGATTTTATAAATTTTTATGTTTTAGGATGGTGTTACAGAAACAGGAGTATCCCTTGCATACACCATTCATGCACTAGATGCTGGGCCTGTCATTGCTTATGAAAAAATCCAAGTTGACGATTCCATTAAGGTATAATATATGCCATTTTTATTTTATTTTATTTTTTTCTTTACTTAAATTCAACATAACAAACCAAAAGAAACGAACTCTAAAATATCTTGTAGCACTTAAAATTGGGATCTGACATATGTGATTTCTGTTATTCATGTGGATTCTTACATAATTTGGGTGGGAAAATAAGAGAGGATATAGAAATTGAAATTAAGAAAATAGAGGAGACAAAATGGGCTTTTGGCAACAAAGCGTGTTTAATAATGCTCCATAATCAAATACCAAATTGAACTTCTATTATGAAAATACTCGTAATTTGATTTTTGCTCTTATTATGAGACTTGCCCTTTGTGCAGGTACCAGAGTTGCTATCAATTTTGTTTGACTTAGGTACTGCTTCCCTTTTATTGATTATGTTACTGTACTTTCTTTTGTTTATTGTTTTATTTTTAATGGTTTTTTAGAACTTTTGTATTCTACATAAGAAATCTCTTTCAATGATGACAGTGCTTACCTATTTTAGGTAATCCGAAAGGTTAAAAATATCTCAAAAGTGAACAACAGAAAGAAGACTATTTATTTGCTTTTGAAAATAACCATTTATAACTCTTTTGACTTCATTAATTTAGTCCTGACAAATGGTGGGTACCGCTTGCTGGAAACCACATCCTCTGCAAAATGTACAGTTTGAGTTCATTCCGTACCATGCGATCAGAATTCAGGCCAATCCAGCCCACACCTATAACGCATGGGGCCCTTTAATACTATTGCGAATTTAAATCAGACGGTCCAGATCTTAACTCAAAATTTGATTTAATGCAGAGTATACGAATTCCCGTTTGCTGTGCATTTGTTAAGAAGATTATAGTGTCCAGATACATCTAGAAATTTTTCATTGGCTATCTAAATGATATATCACTCTATTTTTTTCATTTCTGAATGCTTGTTTTTTAAAATATTTTGAATCCTTCAGTCCTGTTGACTCTCTAAAAAATTCAAGAACCAATAAAGTGTCTTTAATCCGTCATGACAATTTTCTTGTGAATATCATGCAGTCTTTAAAGGAACCTTCTCATTTTCAGAAAATACCTTTGACAAGTATTTGTTCTTCTAATTAATATGTCGAAATATTTTCTTTGATAGGTGCTGGGCTTCTTATTCGCGAGCTCCCCTTTATTCTTGATGGATCGGCAAAAGAGAATACTCCCTTTAGTATTTTGTTTTCTCTTCATTCCTTGGTTTTTATTTTTGATTATTTAGGTTTTCTTTAGAAGACTTGCGATTAGGGCAACTTTTATAAGTAAAAAACTAATATGTTAATCTGTTGTGCAATATAGGAGAAGTGTTGAAAACTACGAATAGGGATGGCAAAAAAGCTCAATTGGTTTAAATAGCTCACACACACACGCACACATATTAGTTTAGCTCTCACAAGTTATATTGTTAAGTCAAATTGATTTAAAATCTGAATTCAAAATTTAAATGATCCGTGACCCCAAAGTGAGATAATAAGAATTTCAATGGTCTAAAAGATTAGTGGAAACAGCAGCCTGAAATCAATGACATTGGGATCAAAACAATAAACACATAAAATCATAACGTCAAAAGTCAAATCATAAGATAACAACTGAGTTAGTGATCGACACTACAAAATAATTCAACCAATATTCTAAAAGTATCACTGTCTAATAAAATAAAAACCACAAAATGTAATTAAAGCTCAATTCTATGTAGAACAAAAATTAGAAAAGATGAGATTGACAAAAACAGTTAGTGATCTCCACACCCCTATTTGTATTTTTCAATTGCTCATATCTCAAGTGCTCCACATATTTCATACATCTCAATCATGAAGTTAAGATTCATGTTATCAACATGATGAAGAAAAGCGTATGGCTTACTTGCAAGCTGAGAACTCTACAAAACAAACAATTTATAAAAAATATAAAATATAATTTCTTAAAAAAACATTTAAAACTATAACTATTTAATAATTTAATTAAAATGATTAATTATTTGTAATTATATTCGGGTGTTCCAATTTTTTAAAATGCTTGATAGAATTGCACACTATATGTACAAGGCTCCATAGATCTTCATCATATGGATTGTTCGTTACCATCTCACTTTTTAGTTGTCTTTTTCAAGTTTCATCATCAATTTTTCATTTAATACCACTCTTATTGAAATAAATTTTGTTACCAAATTCCATAACTAACTCTAGGTACATCTGTTTTTCAAAGTCATCATAAAAATTAATCGCCGAGTGTGCCATTGCATTCAACAGCCTACAAAATAAAAATAATTTTTTTTAGGAAAGTTATGTCAAATATAATATATACATGATCATGTCGTATTTGTTCATTTTAGGAATGAATATTTTATTTTAGGGATTTAACTACCTAACCGATAAGGGCAATAAGAGGAGTCAGATTGGCACCAATTGCTCCATTCACAAACTGTCTTTACACGGATGATTTGCTCTTGTTTAGGGCTGCAACAGTTCATGAAGCAAATATGGTGCTACAGAATCTAAATGTTTTGCAGTTGTGTCGGGTCAAAAGGTAGGTCCTGAAAAAAGTTTCATATAGTTTAGTTCTTCAACTAATTTGTAACTACAAGTGACAATTTCTTCACTGCTAGGGGTTCCCACTAATAATGATGCTAGCATGTATCTTGGATTGCCTATAGGCAAAGCAAATGAGGTTTATGATTTTCTGATTGAAAAATTCTCGTTGAGGTTACAAGCATGGGAGAGTATAATGCTTTCTCAAGCATGGAATAGTAAAATTATGGAGGGATATTTGGAGTAAAGGAAAGGTGCTGCCATTGATAAAATTATTTGTATGGAATCTATATTTTCTTAAACTTACATTTCTTTGTTGAATTAAGAGATATAGTTGCAGAATTTGTATGTCGAAGTGTTCACATCAGTTGAACTTTGAGTCGCATCCCTAATCACACCTGCAATATTCACTAAATCTTTTTTTATATATTGCTATCTTACAGTCTTGTTATCCGCTCGATAAAATGGACTTAACAAGAGAATATATATTATTACAAAAAACAAAACAGTACGCAGTTGATAATAAATTCATCTATAAAAATTGACTTCGCGAAAGCATTCGACTCAATTGAATAGGAATTCTTATTGAAGGTAATGAATTGTCGAGGTTTTTCGCAACAATGGATTCGATGGGTTAAATATATGTTGAACAAAGCAGAATCGAGATACCTCGACAGTCCATTACCCTTAATAAGAATTCCCATTCAATTGAGTCGAATGCTTTTGTGAAGTTAATTTTTATAGATGAATTTATTATCAACTGCGTATTGTTTTATTTTATGTCATAATATACGTTCTCTTGTTGGGTCCATTTTATCGAACGGATAACAAGACTGTAGGACAGCAATATATAAAAAAGATTTAGTGAAGATTGCAGGCTTGATAAGAGATGTGACTCAAAGTTCACTTGATGTAAACACTTCGACATACAAATTCTGCAACTATATCTCTTAATTCAACAAAGAAATGTAAATTTATGAAAATACAGATTCCATATAAATAATTTTATCAATGGCAGCACATTTTCTTTACTTCAAATATCCCTCTATAATTTTACTCTTCCATGCTTGAAAAAACATTCTACCCTTCCATGCTTATGACCACAATGAGAATTTTTCAATCAAAAAATCACAAGCCTCATTTGCTTCGCCTATAGGCGATCCAAGATACCTACTAGTATCATTATTAGTGGGAACCCCTAGCAGTGAAGAAATTGTCTCTTGTAGTTGCAAATTAGTTGAAGAACTAAACTATATGAAACTTTTTTCGGGACCTACCTTGACCCGACACAACTGCAAAAACATTCAGATTTTGTAGCACCATGTTTGCTTCTTGGACTGTTGCAGCTCTAAACAAGAGCAAATCATCCGTGTAAAGGCAGTTTGTGAGTGATGGAGCAGTTGGTGCCAATCTGACTCCTCTTATTACCCTTATCGGTTAGGTAGTTAAATCCCTAAAATAAAATATTCATTCCTAAAATGAACAGATACGGCATGATCATGTATATATTATATTTGACATAACTTTCCTAAAAAAAATTATTTTTATTTTGTAGGCTGTTGAATGCAATGGCACACTCGACGATTAATTTTTATGGTGACTTTGAAAAACAGATGTACCTAGAGTTAGTTATGGAATTTGGTAACAAAATTTATTTCAATAAGAGTGGTATTAAATGGAAAACTGATGATGAAACTAGAAAAAGACAATTAAAAAGTGAGATGGTAACGAAAAATTCATATGACGAAGATCCATGGAGCCTTGTGCGTATAGTGCGCAATTCTATCAAGCATTTTAAAGAATTGGGATCTCCAAATATAATTGTAAGTAATTAATCATTTTAATTAAATTATTAAATAGTTATAGTTTTAAAGATTTTTTAAGAATTTATATTTTTATAAATTGTTTATTTTATAGAGTTCTCAGCTTGCAAGTGAGCCATACGCTTTTTTTCATTATGTTGAGAACATGAATCTTAACTTCATAATTGAGATATATGAAATATGTGGAGTACTTGAAATAAGAGCAATTGAAAAATAAAAATAAGGATGTAGAGATCACCAATTGTTTCTATCAAGCTCATCTTTTTTAGTTTTTGTTTTACATAGAATTAAGCTTGAATTACATTTTATTGTTTTATTTTATTAGATAGTGATACTTTTAGGATGTTGGTTGAATTATTTTGCAGTGTTGATCACTAACTCGGTTGTTATCTTATAGTTTAACTTTTGACGTTCTAATTTTATGTGTTTATTATTTTGATCTCAATGCTATTGATTCAAGGCTGCTGTTTCCGCTAATCTTTCAAACTATGAAAATTCTTATTATCTCACTTTGGGGTCACAGATTATTTGAATTTTGAATTCAGATTTTAAGTCAATTTGACTTAACAGTATGACTTGTGAGAGCTAAACTAATGTGTGTGTGTGTGTGAGCTATTTAAATTGGTTAGCTGAGTGGTCCGTACGTAGTGCAATTGGTCCACATGCCCTCGCTCTCCTCCAGCCGCCGCACCACTTCTCTAAGGAGCTCCGAAGGAAACCCGGCCCATGTGTTATCACTATCCACAACCGCCTCGGGCGCCTCATGGGGCCGCACAACTGGTGCTCCTAGTTGGTCCTGGTGGCGCCCACTCACACCTGATAACCCACTGAGTTTCACCTCAAAGCTCCGTCTAGAGAGCCTCCCTAGGCAGGCACCAGAGTTGCTCCATGATCAAAAAAATAGTGTGTTTGATATGCTCCATGATCAAATACCAAAATGAGCTTCTATTATGAAAATACTCATAATTTGCTTTTTGCTCTTATTATGAGACTTGGCCTTTGTGCAGGCACCAGAGTTGCTATCAATTTTGTTCGACTTAGGTACTGCTTCCCTTTTATTTATTATGTTATTGTACTTTATTTTGTGTATTGTTTTATTTTTTAATGGTTTTTTTACGCCATTGAAGCTTTTGTATTCTAATAAAAATGTTTTGAATCCTTCAATCCTGTTGACTCACTAAAAAATTGAAGAACAAATAAAGTTTCTTTAATCTGTGATAACAATTTTCCTCGGTGAATATCATGCAGTCTTTAAAGGAACCTTCTCATTTTCGGAACTTACTTTTTTATTAATTAATGAGCATTATCTTTTCTCTAGAAGGGTTGCTGTTAGTTTAGAATTAATAACCTATACTAAATAAAGTTTCTCTTGTGCAATGAGCATTATCTTTTCTCTTGCGCCACCTCCTCCTCTCCTTTCCCGCTCCATTCCTTCCCCGCTAAGAAGAATGTCGTCTTCCTCAGCTTCCCTCAGGTCTACTCTACTCTAACCTACTGTCTCAGTTACACTCCGACTGAGCATAGAATGAATAGCTTCAATATCTGTGCTTTTGGTTTACAATATACATTTTGATAGCAAACTGATGTTGTCAGGTAGCAGCCTTGGTTTTACATAAACTGATGGCCGCCTCAGAAACCTCAGATGCCATTTTTAAGGTACTAGGATCTCATCTCTCAACATTTCAGTTTCGGTATAATGACATGATTTGTAGTATCAGTATCAGTGTCTAATTCTAATGGGGTTGTTCGGCAGAGACTCCTTGGGGGGTTAAGATTAAAAATTTAATCCCTACTAAGGAACACTTGTTTGTTTGACTGTGAGATTAAGAACAAACAATTAATATAAATAAAATATAGATTGTAGTGTGTAAAGACCTAAATACCCATGCATATTTTTCTTCTTTAATAAAGTTGTACATTGACAATCCTTCTCACATCCGGAACTAAAACAATAAGGTTTTGACAAAAATCAGAAAATATTATTTATAAAGAAAACTTCTTTTCAGTCATTCAAATATGAACTTGTTAATGCATTTCTCTATTCATTTTGAGAATTTCTGACTTCTATACTAACAATGTGATATGGTATTTTAGTGGTACATGAGGAGTACCTGTATTGACTATTCATATTCAGTCTTCGTTTAAAAAAAATTATCAGTACAGTTCAAGAGACAATATCAGCAAATTTCTATTTATCAATGAATGGCTGATTTGCAATGGTTTTACCAGTGACTGACTGGTGGTACTAATGACTTTCATAAATTGAAACTGGTACAGTGTACCACTAGTTGATAAAGCCAGGTTTACAAAAAAAATTAAGAGAAATTAAAGAAAGAAATTAATAGAAAGAGGCATAAGCTTCAAATTTGATATCTTAAAAAGAAAACTTACTGGTAACTAAAGGAAAACCAGTGAAATTATTCACCAAAAGAATACCAGTAAAAAACAAAGAAATCAAAAAGAAAAAAAAAATGGAAAATGATTCAAACTTTGATGTTCGTGCAGTTGACCTCAGAAGAATCTTGGCTGTTATTTGATCAAGAAGCAACAGTGTTGCATAACAAGATATGATTTTGTTGGTATTTGCATGTTTATATATTAGTAGCTTTGTTAGGGTCCTTATGATAAAAGGACATTATCGAGAAGTCGAGGGACTTGGTTGTAAGTTGTATGCTCTATATAAGCCCAAGGGGCTCTCTAATAAAATAACAATTATTCCTTGGCTGAAATTCTACTGTTTTCAACAAAGGAAAACATCTGATGAAGTTTGATTATAACCAGGGGTCAAATTGAATTATCACAAACCAACATTTGTAAGTCACAACTGGCACTGATTAGTGTCATTACCTATGAAGATATTTTAAATTGTTTGATTTTGGTAAATAATACAAAACCCTGAATTTCAGGTACGGGCATTTGCTGGTTGGCCTGGGACCCGAGCGAAGATCCAGGTTTCAAATAGTAAAAATAATGGGTTTGATTTGCTTGATGTTAAAGTAATTAGCACAAGAGTGTGTCATGAAGATGTAAAAACAAACGACAAAGACCAGATATTGTTTTCCGGAGATGCTTTGCAGATTCCTTGTGCTGGTAACTCCTGGCTTGAGGTGAGTAATTAAATTGGAATTGCACATGATTATATTTTTTTTTTCTGAACTTTTTTATTTTTACCTGTTTGTTTTATTTCTAGTATTATATTTTCTCAAATGAGTCTTCTTCTTTTACCCATGCAAAGGTAACTGAGCTACAACTGCCGGGAAAAAAGGTGACGAGAGCTCGGGATTTTTGGAATGGTTTACGCGGTCAGAAGCTAAAGAAACAATCACAGCTTGAGATATTAGTATGATGTCTCCAGGATTATTTTATTTGTGTCATTTTTCGTGCACAAAATTAATGTAAGAATAATGTTCAATTAATCATGTTTTATCAATGAAAAAGATGTCTTGTTTATATTCACGAAATACCTCAGCATTTTTCTATAAAGAGTTGGGATTCCTTGACAATAGATAG
Source organism: Carex pumila (assembly GCA_033356055.1). Taxonomy (NCBI): domain Eukaryota; kingdom Viridiplantae; phylum Streptophyta; class Magnoliopsida; order Poales; family Cyperaceae; genus Carex; species Carex pumila. The sequence continues at coordinate 92,577 of JARJHM010000304.1, forward strand.
TTTGATAATATATTTCGAAATTAATTTTTAAAAATAATAAACAAAATTATAGACATGTTGGATTTATGAATTGATTGTGTTTCAAGTTTCATGTAATTTAGTGTCATTTGATACTCTATTGAAGGTCGTTAAATATAGACCGTGATTACATTTTTTTAAATCGGATTTTAAAATTATAAATTATCTTTTATCATAGTTAATATTTTCAAAATAATATATTTTCAATGGATTCTAATCCTTCTCGTAAAAACCTAAAAAATAATCTGACTGTAAAACTAGATATTATCCGGAATTTATTTATTTTTGTAAAGGATTTTTCTATAATATTTAAAGGGGATAAGGTAAACCAGTTCAGAGGTCCCTTTCATGGTTGAGGTCTCTGATTGAATAATACTCGGAACATTTGAGAGGTTTCTTATCATCTAAAATTTTACAATAAAATATAGACCAGAGAGGGTTGACTTGGAGCTGTTCCAAAAATAAATAAACAATAAATTGTTACATGCATATATACTATTTATCAATGATCTCTTTTTCTGTAATATTCCGTTCGTGAAGAAGAATATTTCAACCTCCTTTTTAGTATTCAGTCGGCTACCAAATATTTTTCAATTATTGAACTGGGTTTTGGGCCTTCGGCTACTAAATATTGTTTTAGTTATTGAACTGGGCCTTGGGCCTTCTTAGATATATTCTTATTTAATCTAGTAAAGAAAGCATATATACTCTATTATGAAAAAGAAAATAAGTTCATCAAACCTTTGGTGAACTCAAATTTAAAACCCGTCAAATCGGCTTCAAATGATGAATCCGAACTGGTGAAACCTGCCTACTTTACGAGTGATGCTTCTACATGTAGAAAAAGACAAAATTGAAATTAATTTTGCATAGAGTAAATTAGTCAAAATACCTTCAAAAAATAAATGCATTAAAATTAATTTATTAACCTTCTAATTTTGACCGCTTGGCTTTTAAACTAAATTAATTCGAATGTTTAAAATCTTCACATGTAAACGCATCACTTGTAAAGTAACAGGATTTCAATGATTCGAATTCGTCATTTGAAACTGATTTGACGGGTTTTAGAGTTGAGTTCACCAAAAGGCTTGGTGAACTTAACAACACCCTAGTTCTATTCTATGTTTGTATTACAGTGGTACCAATCAAATGAAAATTACAAGTAGAGAAAAGGAAGATAGTAAGGTTGGTTAGGAGAAAAGTCCTAAGACTGTTGGTTATTCAAAGATCGAGAGTTCGATCAACAGGTCGAGAATTCAATTCCCCTTTACGACATTGTAGCTTCTACGAATATTTTAAAAATAAAATAACAAGTATTATTCCAAACTAATACCATTTTTATGCATCCAAAAATGGAAGAGATATATGTCACCTTATAAATTGAGTATTAATTGAGAGAGATTTAGTCTTAATCCATGACAATATGGCATTATTGGTCAAATTAGATGCTAATTGATTACAGTAGACTTAATCTGAGAGAATTAGGTCAGACTCAGTACTGTGAAAAAATGATTAGAGGTGAATAGTAGATGCATGACGGATCCCATGAGGCATTGTTTCTCATAAAGAAATTTAAATTTATATAAAATTCATACTTACTAAGTCTTAAATATACTTTGAAGCAAATTTGATGCTAGCTTCCAGAATGTGGTGATTCTTGAAATAAACATTACAAGCCATGGCAAACACAATAGAAAAATTGATGTTATTCGTCAAACCAACAAAGAAGATATGTCTAACTTGAAGAAAAGAAAAATAAATCTAGACAAAAAATATATATATGTCATGGACTCACTGAAATTACACAAAATATGAGCTACTAAAAAAATCAATAATGAAGTTCACACATGATAAAGGTTAGAAGGCTTCAACCCCTTTGTAGCATTGAAGTAGTTCAATGTTCTAGCCCATTCCAAGTTCCCTTTCAACTAGAGAAATAATCATAGGTCTTCCCTTTGTTCATATTCTCAGGCAATTGAGGATGATTATATCATTGTATTGCATGATCTCAAGCGCCACGATTACACGCTGCTCTTCCTTTGACAGACTGCAGAAAACAAAGCGAACATCCACTTCATCATCGTGATAGGTGCCGTGTTGCTGGGAATATGCTAAGCGGATGAGTAGGCCAGCTGGTTTTGACACGCTTTGCATAATAGAGTTGTCTTTGTCTGATGGAATGGTGGAGTGACACGAGGCGAAGAAGGTCGGGAGACGAAATTCGGTAGAGTGCATAAGGATGAGATATGTGAAGGCTAGAACCGAAAGAGGGAGGATAATAGAGAGATGAACATTTTGTTGCCAGAAAGAGGATGATACCTTCATTTTGTTGCCAGCTGCTTAATTATAGTCTTCTTTGTATGATAAGTGAAAGCAAGAATGAGTACTGTTTAGGCAAAAGCAACATGAATTAATGGAGTATGCCATTTGAAAGCTTCCATCAAACAATACATCAATCGAGGTCAAATATTATTATGAAACCATGCATTGACCTTCAATTTAAATATTTATAGATTAAAGCTGGCGAAATGTATCTATTTTGCACCTGTCTTGAGGATCACTTCCAGGTGGTCCCCATTTGTAAGGTCTTTTGTATCTATTTTTCTTTTTTGTAAGAATTTGCGTTCTAGAAATTAAGAGCCGCTTCCTGCCGTACGAGAAATGAGAGAATGAGAGTGTTGTAAATAAATCCACTCTCCTACAACAATTTGTTCATACAATAAATAAATCCAAAGAAGTTGTAATGAACTAAACTGATTCAGTCAAGCCGATTGATCGATGCTGTGTGAGTTTTATGAATTTTATATTGTTTGATTTGTTTCGTTTCTTACCACTTTTCTGATATGATCTTGTTTTTGAAATGAAGGGAGCACTTTAATTTCTGATATATATGTTTCGTTTCTTACCACGCGCGTTTCTTAATTATATATATGTTTCTACAAGGAACTTAATTGAGCGTTATCTCGAGCACTTCCAGTACATCAATCGAGGTCAAATATTATTATGAAACCATGCATTGACCTTCAATTTAGATATTTATAGATGAAAGCTGGCGAAATACATGTATTCTATATATATATAGCATCCAATATATATATATATAATTTTTTTTGATAAAAGGCTTATAGCTCGTTTTATTTCAGAAACTCAGTTTGTAACACCAAAAACAGGTCATGTCCAATCACAAATATCCAAAAAGCAAAACTAAAACATGCAAAACATAGAAATTGTTTCACACTCGAATGGTGAGACAGAAACAGAAAGAAAAACAACACAGGAAACTAATATTTTTTGGAGTTTAATATAAATGCAAGCTAAATAAGATAGATCGTGTTAAGCAGTAGAACTAGAGTTGCTTGCTGCCCCGGTCTGTTCCTCAATGGGCTGATAGAGTACCATCTGTGTATCTTCAGGGTCCCAGATCCTTAGAGGAATGTCATCAAAATTAGTCGGCATCCACTACAGCACAATCTCCCTAGCCTGTCGCTTAATCATCCCTGCCCAATAATTAACCAAAGCCACAATCATTAGTACAATAGATTGAAAAGTTTTATTATTAATATGTTGAAAGCAAGCATCATTTCGTATTTTCCAAATCGTCCAACAGAAAGCACTAAAAACTACAAAGAAAGTATAGCATCCAATATCATTGAAAGTAGAGTGTAAATGATAAAAAAAAAGAAAATGTATATATATATATATATAATTTAGGAGAAATATATGCTTTATGCTCCTCTAATTACCTTTTTAGTTATAACAAATGGTCCTCCAAACTTTTATTTATGATAATTATATCTCTAAAGTTCTTTTATGTGTGACAATTATCGCTAATTCTTGATCTTACTAATATCATTAATTATTAATTATGAATATGAAATCGTCGTTTGTCGAAGAAGTTGCTCACAAAAGAGGAGAAATAGATCAAAATTGCCCAATTCAATAGTTGATCAAACAAGAATGCCACATGAAGGATCAAATTTTAATTAAGGTCTAAAATTTGTATATTTTATATTAAAGGCTTCTATGGACATAAGGACCTATTTGTAAAATGAACATATTTTTATTTTCAAAGTTCAAACAGTCGATCCAAACCGTTCATCTTGTTCTCCATATTAATATGAGCTTGGAGACCAAATTTTACATTTTTCTGAATTTTTTTACTATCTATTAAGATAGGTACAAAATTCAATGGTCTGAATTTGATATTTTTTGTACCCATCTTAATAGGTAGTAAAAAAATTCAGAAAAATGTAAAATTTGGTCTTCAAGCACATATTAATATGAAGAACAAGATGAATGTTTCGGATCGACTGTTTGAACTTTGAAAACAAAAATATGTTCATTTTACAAATAGGTCTTGCAATTTTTAAAATTTTCAATTAAAATTATACAAAGGGTTGAAATGCCTAAAGGTCACTCGATCCACTGTCAATTAATTAAATACATGATCTCGAAAAAGATTAAAGCAACAAAACAAAACAATCATGCACTGGCATGCACTTCTCAGTTCCCAAGCGATAAGAAGCTTAAATTTCACCTTCTAAAACCGTCTTTTTATGATCCTACATGCGCATTTAATTTGTCAACGACTACCAAATTTCGTCTTTCATTTTTTACCATTTTATATTAGGAGCAGGGGGTTGGACCAGAGGTATCAATGGCACCTTTTACCCGTTTACTCAATCCGTATTTATTCGAAAATACGGATAGGAGTAAGATTTTTTATTTCCGTTAATTTAGTTTGTAATCCATTTTCTTGGATCATTAATTATTGCTCTGTTATTATTATTTTTCTTAACTTCAAATGAATTGACCTACGGCGTTTTCATTTAAAGCTGCTTTACGTAGCCTTTTTAATTATAGGTCTTCCTGTTTGTAGGGTTGCAACTTGTATTCATATTTCGAGATTCGCACCTTGTTATTTTGAGACTTGTTACGTGCTTTGAGGCTTATCTAATTAATTACTTACCAATTGTGATATTTAATTTCATAAATGTAATCCTTTGATTCAATACTTAACTGGGTTTTTTTTTTTTTTTTTTTTTTTTTTAAGCTCTTATCTGAGTTAGTTTGAAGTTTTGTCGTATGTAAAGTTGTTGTTTTTTTTTAAACAAAAAAACAAAATTTTGGTGTAGATTTTAATTAATTTGGACTAAAATTTAACAATTTATGTAAAGTTGATTTTAATTCATTCTTTTCTCTAAAACTCATCTTACGCAGTAAAAAACAAAGTACACATTATTTTTAGAATAATTATATTTATTATCGCACTTTAGTCTCTCCTCTGTCCTTATAGCTACAATATAGAAATATTGTACTAAGGTCTTCATTAATTATATAGTTTTTTTTCTTTTTAGTCCTTGCACTTGTTCCCGCGTCAATTTTCATATATGTAAATACTTGAAAAATAAGATATTAATACTTGCATATATAACTTAATATGATGATCCTCCTTTTTTAGTCCTCTAATAACTCATGTGTCAACATTTTTATAATGAAATAGTGGGCATCTCGTATCTCTGCATCAACCTTCTTATAACAAAAATAATTAACCTCATAGATATAAATACTTCAGTGCATAGATATCAATACTTGCAAAATAAGATATTAATATTTTAATGTGTAACTTGATATGATCAAACACTTGAAAATTAAAGTTTGCACAATGTTTTCAGTGCACATGTTTACATATTTTCAATACTTGATATTAATACTTTCAGGCGTCATCCAGTGCACATGTAATAAAATATTAAGTATTGCGGAAATAGTTTGGGAGATTTGGTTAAGGAGACAATTCTTTACATTAAAATACTATAAATACTTTTGTTCATAAGATATTAATATTTTTGATGTGTAACAGTCTCCCCAAATTAATTATGGTAGTTATGTGCAGAGACTAAAAGTGCGGGAACAATTATCAGCATCCTTTTTTTATCATGATAACACAATATTTATAGGCATCGGATAAAATGAGCCCTGGTTATAAGTGATGGTTATGTTCAGTCGGAACCATCTGATTCACATCAAAATTCACACTTACGTCATTAATTCTTAAATTATTGTAAACGTTCGAAAAATAAATGCACTAAAATCAATTTATAAACTTTCTAATTTTAACTGCTTGACTTTATACAAAATTAACTTCTAATTTCAATGGTTTAAATTTGTTATTTGAAATCAATCTGATAGAAATTAGAGTTGAGTTCACAAATAGATTTGATAAACGTAACTTAGAAACACCACAGTTCTACTCAAATACAGGTCCTAAATTATGAAGAATAGAAGTTTAATTTGTTGAGACGCATTAAAGGCCTGAAAATAATATATCATTATCATTGCATTTTATTGAGTATGCGCTAACTGAGATATTGTTTACCAAAAGTAGAAAAAAGAACAAATAATCAAGCTACAGAGTTGTGCCGATTCAAAAGACATCAAAAGTTATACATCTTCCTAAATTTTATAGTAACTAATAATCTGTTATACATCTTATTAAATTTTAACAAGATTATGAAAAGAAAATCAAAATTAACAAGATATACCATTATAGATTGAAAATCATAATAATTATTATAGTAACCAATAATTTAGACAATAAAATAATTATTTGTATGGACATCAGATCTTTAAAAAAAAAAAAACTTTAGAGGTTCAGGTATTTTTTTTTAAATAATAATAATAATAATAATAAGAGAACATATTTGTGGAATTTTTTATTTAATGGAGGTTATGAATAAAAATTGCGGTGTAACCGAATAGGAATGTAACCAAGTAAGGTGGATTTTTTTTTTTTTTTAGACAAATTGAGGAAGGTCCCATGCATAGGCATTGGATTAATCATATCAATACTCAAAATTGAAATAGAATATTGTTCAAATCTAAGATTTGTTCAACCCGGAACCTTCAATCCCTTTGACATTTATTAGTCCCACATTCCTCATTGAAGTAGTTTATCAGATAAATATTAGAGGGATTTGAGAGGAGGTAAATGTGTCCTTATGAAGGCACATAGATGGATTGACAGAGGCAGTCCACACGTGCGACACGCACGTATAGCAATTCATAATGCGAAAATTGACAATGGTAGCCTCTTGATCCCCCAAGCACAAGCACATGATATGTGTGCTTAGCACTTTTTTTAAAAGCTTTTTAATAGCTTTTTAATGTATTTTCAATTTTTTATTGCCTGTGTAATACGAAATTTTTATTTATACCATATTTAAAAAATAAACCAAAAAAATCATATTTTGTGGAGAATTCGAAAAATACTAGGGCCTCCAAACCAATCTACAGCTTCATTTTTTAGGACTGCAGATTGGCTTGGCAGCTCCCAAAAACTCAAATAATGATTGTAATATTAAATATATTTAGGTTTTTGGAGGTCCTGGTATTTTTTTGAATTCTCCATAATTTAGGTTTTTTTTTTTTTTGAAAGGGTAAATAAAAATTTTGGTTGTATAATAGACAAATGTTTTTATTTAAAAAACAAGGATATCCATTAATTTCAAATTTACTGGAAACCACTTATATTTTTAATATATTTTCAATTTTTTATTGCTTGTATAATATACAAATGTTTTTATTTGAGAAACAATGATAGAAATTAATTTCAGATTTATTAGAAATCACTCCTTTTTCATGTATTATTATTTTTTATTGCTTGTATATATTAGACAAATGTTTTTATGTAAGAAACAACGATTGAAATTAATTTCAGATTAATTAGAAATCACTATGATTTATGGCTTCATATTCCTACAATTACTATACAATTTATAAAATAATTTCACTACGAACTTTTTTAAATCTATGATGCAAGTTTTTATCATTTTGTGTTTAAAAAAAATAGAATAGAAGATTGTTGAAATCTAAGACTTGTTCAATCCGGATCCTCAGTTCCTCTTTGACATTTATTAGTCCCACATTCCTTATTAAAGTAATTTATCAGATAAAAATTAGAGGTCTTGAGCGGAGGGAAATGTGTCCTCATGAAGGCACAACAATGGATTGACAGAGGCAGTCCACACGTGCCACATGCACGTTTAGCAATTCACTGCCTCTTGATCCCACAAGATCAAGCACATGACATGTGTGGTACACAATTGTATTATTGCTTGCATAATGCTGTACACAATTGTATTATTCACTGAAAATTGATATTCACTTTTTTTATTTTAATTTTTTTTAATGAATTTTCAATTTTTATTGCTTGCATAATAAACAAAAATTGTATTATTGTTTACTTCTATCCACTTCATTATTCTTTAAAACATGAAATTATATGATTCAGGCTCTTACATTATATGGGATAGTTTGTGTGGTACACAAGTTTTGATGAAGGACCTAACAAATGGATTTAAGAAGAAGGTGCTGGAGATGACTGTGTTCCCTATAAATAAAAATTAATAATTTTGTTATTTATATCTTATAATTTTTACGAATGATAACACATATCTAAATAGAAATATTATGTTAATTCATCACCTGGGAACAGCAATTTAAAACCAACGGTGCTCATCAAAGTTAGTTCTCCAACTGTTATGGTAATAAAATTAATGTTTAACATTCCTTCAATTGATATACAGCATCAAGTGGCCCAACAATATAGCCCAACTGGTGGCCCGGCCCAATTCATCATATTAATCTCATAAAAAAAAAAATTTAAAAGAATTTTATCATTTTTTTACTACGTATTTCCTTTAAAACTATGATACAAGTGTGAAGAGCGTTAATCTCAAAATCAAATCAATTGAGTTATTATTATATATGGGAAATAAATAGAATATTATTGGCATGATGAAATCTAAGACTTGTTCAACCCGGAACCTCAATCCCTTTGACATTTATTAGTCCCACATTTCTTATTGAAGCAGTTATCAGATAAATATTACAGAGATTTGAGAGGAGGGGAAGAATGTGTCCTTATGAAGGCACATCAATGAGCTCCAAGACCGTCGGAGCCGCTTTAGAATTTATGCATACGGAAATTAAGACAGATGTGCACGAGATTTAAAGCTAAATGCACGCATCTTAAAGCCGATCGAAAAGTGATTTAATACATCAAGCCAAAGTAAGCCAAAATAAGTTCAATAGATATCAGCCCTACTAGAGTGGAAAAAAATGCATGGCACAGCGGAGCTAACACGTGTTATTGTTCCCTGTCATGACTCACGTATCGCGTGCTGTGATCACTTCTTGACAATTTTAGTCACGTCACATAATCATGCAAGTCACGTGTAATTAGAACCGTTAGATCTTAATCAAATGGTGAATCTTGAATAAACTAACTTAAATTATGAAGAAAAAATATAGTTAAACGTCGTGACTCGCGTGTCATGATCACCTCTTAACATTTTGATCACGACACAAAATCAAAATCACGACGTATTAATCACAGCACGGCACGTTACATCTTTTCCACTCTAAGCCCTACTATCTTTGGCAATTCATAATGCCAAAATTGATAATGACAGCCTCTTGATCCAACAAGCACATGACATGTGGATAGCACCTTTTTTTTGTTATCATTTTAATTGATTTTCAATGGTGTCATCATACATGCTTTTGAAATATGTTATAATTTTATGCAGTGATAAAAATAAAAATAATATAGTGCTTCCTCCAAATTAATCCTCCGTCTCTGACTGCCACCGGTCATCGAATAGAATTCACATCCTCTCCAATATCTGATAAGGCAATTAATCTTTTACAATTACTAGATCTGGAACGTTGTTTTTAATTTGGCACGAATCTCAAAGCCTAAAAATACAGCTCTCTATAGTGATCCGAATTCCAAACTGAATGAGATTTAATCTCAAACTGTAAAGTGAGGTGATCCTCTGCAATACCTGAAAAAAAAGTTTAAATCTTCACAACCAAACCATGCGCTCAAAAGCTAACCAAAAAAAATAAAATAATAAACAGCTGTTGGAGCTTTGTTGAATTGTTACCTATATATTGACTTTTTCCTCAAAATTAAAAAATAAAATAAAACAGTTGGATCTTCAACTTGTAATTTTGTATTGATGCATCCATATCCCACGGGTTGACCCGTTCAAGATGGCCATATCAAATTCATTATATAATCTTTCTAATTTTCTTTTGCCTCTCTAAGTCTCAAGAAAGAATATTCATCATTGACATAGGAATCCAATCCACTTCTTTCTTCTCTCTTCTTTTCTCTTCTTTCTTTTTTTTCTTTCATGGTGTGGGTTGGTGATGACCAAGAATTAGTTAGTAGTAGTGGCAGACAACAATTGATGGAGATTTCCATATCCATTATTTTTCAGATTTTTTTTACCTTTAGAAAAATAATAAATTATAAATTTTTAAATGACATGGAAAAATCACGCTAAATATGGAGAATTTTTTGTGTAGAAAATATTAAAAAAGAAGAGAGAATAATAGAAAGAGTGCTAATAAATTTTCATGGATAGAATGATCAGTACAAGTTTTACCGATTCAAAAATTTGAATCGGTTGAATTTATATCAACAAACCAACTTTTTGCTTATTTTTAACATAAAAAAAGTTGGTAGAAGTGTAGATGAAGTATCTTAGAATTTATATATATTAGAAGGATTTCATCTATTTTCTAAAACTTTTTATATTTTAATAGAGAAAATAAAAAAAATGTATTAGGATCGGTAAAATTAGTATCGATTCTAAGTTTCTAACATTGAATTTTTTATTTTTTTTATCAGTGAAAATAGTATTTATTTTACAAAATCACAAGTGCTCTTTCTATTTCTCTCTTTTATTATTTTTTATAAAAAAATTCTCCTAAATGTTTTTTTTTTTTTTAATTTGCTAAAGAACTACATTAGCATATCACATGTGCAATTTTTAGGAAATGTGTCACATATGCAACTTTTTAGAGCATCTACATCCCAACAATTCAAATGAATTTTTAAATAATTATTAACCACTTTTTATAAATTAAGGTCTCAAAAGTTTCTAACTCTCATGTTTCTAAAATTAATTTTAGAGTTTCTATTAAGTCACGTCAGCAACAAATTAAAAATGAGAAATAGTTTGAACCACTCATTTGATCAACATAAAATTTATAAACCGTTTTTTTAATAATAAACTTTGCTACATAGTTTCTAAATAAGAAATTATTTTAGACTTTCATTTTTTTAAAACTGAATTAGAAATTGCCACATCAGATTAAAAACTCTAATAATATCATAAATGTAAATGTTGTAAAGATAACTGCATATTTAATTTAGTTTTTTCCGTGTTATCAGAAAATATCGTCATCATTCTGGTTTTTAAGAAAAAAATTTTTTCTAAATATAAAAGCTGATTTTTTTTAAGTGTTGGATAGCTTGAATGGCGCTCCTATGCGCACCGCTATTATTGCTTTGACGCGTAATTTGAGGGTTTTAGGGTTTTGAGGGTTTTGGTGTCACCAACAATGTACCAGCTACTAAGTCTTTTTCTAAATTGACTTCAAATAAATAAATTTAAGTCAAAACGATTAATTCAAATCGTTGGTCGGTGTAGTGGTTTGCAAACGGTCCGATTGGGCGGACTGGGCAAAACCCGTGGCGGGCGACGGGCAAAACCCGTGGCGGGCGACGGGCAAAACCCGTGGCGGGCGACGGGCACAGCCACGGTCCGATCGGATAACAGGCACGGGCAAATCGGACCGGGTTTGACCCACCCGGATATTGTCAAACCACTAGGTCGGTGCTTGTAATATTTAGTTGATTTTATAATTTTTTTTGTTGTTCATCCCATGTTCTATCGGAAAAATTATTTTATATAACTTATAATATTCAATGTGTGGGATATGAACTGTGTTTATGCTAATCGCCAAATGTTGTTAAAATTAGACTATTTTATTTTATTTTTCAAATTTATTTGTTCAACAAATTAGGTATCAGCAAATTAGGTAAATTTTCTTATTTATTCAGTTTTCAAATTCACTTTTTTTTTTTAATGAAAGAGTTGGGTTCAAACCATTCAATATTCTTTTTTCAATTTCATTTATTACAACAAAAGATTTCTCTCGTTCAGATTTTAAATCCATAACCCCTCACATCAGAAAATATGTTCTTTTGTTACTAGATTAAAGACTGATTCTTTCAATTTTCAAATTTTGTTCCTACGTGTTAATAAATTAGTTAGTTCAAATTCAACCTAGTTTTTTTTTCGATTAATTAAGTGAGATACCGTAAAACTAATTAGAATTTTCATATATAAGTTCTTAAATTGATTAAATATATGTATATGTGTGTGCGTGTGTGTATGTGTGTGTTTTTAATAAAATTAGAAATCAAGTCATTCAATTATTTAATATTAAAAAAATTAAATTTTAAAATTACAACTTCTCACACGAAAAATAATATTTTTTATCATTAAATTAAAAATTAATTATCAGAAATAATAATAAAAACTGTATTGTTTATCAAATATTTTGTTATTGTTTCTGAAGAAAAAAAATACCGCTGCCGCGTGCTTGGGTTCTAAAAAAGACGTATTCAATCGTATTCGTATCGTATAAAATAAAAAAATACGCAAATTATACTATAAAAAAATATTTGATGTCTTGTAAAAGCTAAATTCACAACGCAATTATGAATTGCTTTTGGATTTGTCTTGAAGCGCCAGGTGGAGAAAAACTTTTAAAAAACAAAAGGTAGACTTGGCGTAAAAGACAAAACCTCTCAAAATGTGAAGGGATGCTATTTCTTATCCCATCCCTTTAACAAAGAGACGAAATAATAATATCTGTTTAAAAAAAAAAAACAGAGATAATATCTTTATGTGACCAGTTCTTGGAAAATGAGAGAGGGGATCCTTTGTGGCTGTCACCTACTAAGGCTTTGTGTATGCTTGTGTTGATTAGGAGAATCATAGTCACAAGATTCGCGAATTAAATCTGAATGATTCGTTTTTTTGATGATGTCGAACTGAAAGCTGAATTATTCGGTTGACTGAATTAAACATGAATAATTCACGAATTTTACGAACCTTTTCCGAATTTTCCGAATTATTCGTGAATTTTTCCAAGAATATTTTTGTTTTTGCTCTCTTACAGAACTGAGATATCTGGTCCAGATAATTCCGAATCATTCCCGAACTATTCCTGAATCACGAATTTTTGACCTTGCCGAACCGAACCTGAATAATTTATTTATCACTATGAGGAGGATCATTTGAATTGATGCATATATTTTGATAATTTTGACAATATGTAATTGAATTAATTAATTAATACGAATCCAATTAAGTCTTCAATTTATGACTCTTAGTTTGTTGAAATTGAATATTATTCATATGAGAATAAAAATATTTGAATAATATTTTAAATGGAATATTGACAGTTGTGTCTTGTGAAAATATTTGTCTTTTTTATGCAGAAAACAAATGAAAAATGTGTAACACCTATTAGATCAATGCATTTCTTCTTTTCAATGGTAAACAAACTCTATTTATTTTGTTTGAAAAAAATATATATAAGAAATTATATTGTGAACATACTATATGTACATGTCAATATTTTATTTTGATATGTTAATCCTTGGATAAATGAATTTAATAAAAATTATCAGATAAGAGTATAGATAAGAGTTATTTTGTACTTATTATCCTATAATTAATTGATAAATAAAAAAATGATATATGATTATTCTTTATTTGTATATATAACTGTATCATATATTATTGATGACAAGATTCTTATATATGTAATTTTCTATATAGTTTTATTTAATTAGTTTATAATGAGATTGAGTTATACAAATATTTCATATCTATTACATATATGAGGAGAGATTAAGTTACAATATTTTTTGAGTTACAACAAGTTACAACAAGCATTTTTTACATTTTGAAAGTTCAAATTGTCAATCCAAACCGTTAGATGTGATCTCTACAATAAAATGAGTTTGGAGACCAAATTATATATTTTTTGAAATTTTTTTACTATTTATTAAGATGGGTACAAAAACTAGTCAAATTCAAACCAGTGAATTTTGTACCCATCTTAATAAATAGTAAAAAAATTAAAAAAAATGTAAAATTTGGTCTCCAAGCACATTTTATTGTAGAGATCACATCTAACGGTTTGGATCGACGATTTGGACTTCTAAAATGTAGAAAATCCTTGTTGTAACTTGTTGTAACTCAAAAAATATTGTAACTTGATCCCTCTACATATGTATCTACTATTTGAATACAGATAATTAAAACGTAAAATCATATCAACATCCACACGGATATTCTGATATTTAATATCTACATTTAACTTTTTCAATACTATCACATACATATTGAATATTATTCATACCGTTTTTACCCCTACTCTCCTTATGTAAAAAAAAAAAAAAAAAAATTGGGTCAAAATCCAGGAACCAAACGAATCAGGAAAACAAAAATTATTCCCGTAGATAATTTCATGGTCACATGGAATCGAAGCCTCCAAACAACCGCCAAGTGTTAATTTATATTCTTGAACCAGACTCACATTGCCGCCCCGTTCTTCAGAGAATTCTCTAAAGTAACTCAAAGTTGGAGTTTAAATGTAACCCGTCAGATCAGAATCTACACGAATATTGAGGGCCCGATTGGCCCGGATTCCGATTGGACAGTGCATATCAAAACTCACGTATTGTGTTACCTCAGAGGATATCGACTCTCTCTTCATCACACCTCCTCTCTCTCTCTCTTTATATATATATTTCCATTACTTCTCCGCCATTAATACTTAAATATATAAAATTAATTTATAAAGGATACAAATAAAAAGAAGAGGATCCAATTACATCATAAAATTATAACACATCTTGACAACATATGTTTATAAGTTATTTTTGTAATTTCAAAATTCAAACATCGGTCCGAACCGTTTAACATGATTTTTGTATTAAAATGTGCTTGGAGACCAATTTTATATTTTTTTGGAATATTCCAACTATTTATTAAGACGTGTACAAAATTATTGTTTTTAGGTAATTTTTAACCATTGAAAAACAGCTATCTTCAAAAATTCTTAATAAATACTAAATTTTTTTTTTCAAAATTGTAAACTTTGATTTCTAAATACATTTTAATATGAAGATCATGTTAAACAATTTGAATCAACAGTTTAAATTATAAAGTCACAAACATAACTTATAAATATATGATATCAATATATTCACTATAAAATAGTATAATTAAATCCACCCTCAAATAAAAAAATACCGGTAATAGATGAACACCTTTGAGTCTCTCCTTACATAAAAAAATTGGGTCAAAATCCAGGAGCCAAACTAATCAGGAAAACGAAACTTGTTCCTGCAGATAATTTCATGGTGACATGGAATGCATACCTCCAAACAACCGCCAAGTGTTAATTGTATATTCTTCAACCAGTCTCATAATCCCCTAAAGTAACTTAAAGTTTGAGTTTGATTATAGCCCGTCTGATCATAATCTACACGAATATTAAAGGAACACTTGAATTCTACATCGGACCGGATAAAAACTAAAATATTCTGATACCTCAGAGGATATCGACTCTCTCTTCATCCCGAATACGTATCCTCTGCATTAACTCAAAAAGGAATCTCAACCGTCTGATTTTAAACAGAGCTAATCCGGCTCTTACTTATGAATAGCATCCTTTAATATTAGTGCGGATCTAGTTTGCACGAATCATAAAATAGATCGAATGGTCAAGATTCATTAACTCAAGAGATTCCCTTTTGAGTTAATGCAGAGGATACGACTGACTTCATCCCCCCTCCTCTCTCTATATATATTTCCATTTTTTACTTCTCCACCATCACGCAACGCGAGGCAGTGAAAGGAAAGAGAGAGAGAAAACTTTGCCCTTCACCGCGCCATTACCCAATTGCATGATCGCATCCCTATAAACAAATAGCTGAGCGGCGGTCGACCAAAAAGGAATTAGAGATGCTTGCTTGCTTGATTGATTGATTGCTCTTGTGCTAGCTTTTGTTTCAGACGCGATCTCTTTTGCTGTTGGATTTTGACAGTAATTAGAAATTAGAAATGAAATTTACGAAGAAGTACGAGGAGTACATGCAAGGAGATAGAGAGAAAGGATTGCCTCTTGTGGGATTGAAGAAGCTTAAGAAGATTCTTAAAGCTTGTAGGAGGGAGATAAAGGCGCAGCAAAGGATTAAAGAGGAAGTGCAAATTGGAGAGAGCTCAAGTTGTGTTGCAATTGTACATACTAAATGCGACAATAACTGCTCGGGAAATTGCCCTGGTATGAAATTTGGTAATTTTGTTGGTTTTTCTTGCAATTGAAATTTGTTGAGATTTTTGTTAGATTAAAAGTTATTATTAGAACAGGCCTTTCTGAAGAGGAAAAAAAATTGGGATAAAAGACTATATATCTTTCTTTTTGTATTTGTTATATTAGGCATATTGAAATGCATGTTAGACATTGGACATTTTAGATTTTTGAGTTACAAATTATTATTAGAACTTTAGTTTACAAATTATTATTAGGCATATTGAAATTACATTTTAGTAAATGCGACAATAACGGCTCGGGAAATTGCCCTGGTATGAACTTTAGATGCATAATAATTTAGTTATATTTTGGGTTATTGGGTAATTTTGTTGGTTTTTCTTACAATTGAAATTTGGTGAGATTTTTTAGATTAAAAATTATTATTAGAACAGGCCTTTCTGAAGAGAATAAATTGGGATAAAAGACTATCTGTCCTCTTCAATTTGTTATATTAGGCATATTGAAATGCATGTTAGAGATTGGACATTTTAAATTTTGAGTTACAAATTAGGGTATGAATAAATGTCAATTGTCAGTTTGTTCATGGGTACCACTGTGAAAGTGATTGATCGTTATTGATTTCTGAGTGGATAAAGCACCAACATGAGTATTTGTAAAAAAAAATGAAAGGAAATTTACATCTCTTGTTCCTTGTCTTTGAAAATGTTTTCTGTTTCAAGTTTCCTATTACTTTTCACTAATCACTATGTTACCTGTATGCTATTTTTTTTCATTTATGCACCCAAGAAATTGTTTGGTTCAATACTAATATTTAATTATTTATTAGCATGTCAAGTTATAAAAAATAATAGGTAGTGCAATAGCCCATCATATGTTATATTTGGAGTTCCAAAATGTCATCCCATACTATCAGATATTTGCTTTTAGAATTTACTTAGCCAACTTTTGTCCAGTAAGTTAATGAGTTTATCTCACCTTCCAATATATAGAAGTAGTTTATTTTTTTAGTGATGATAAATGTGACAAAAAGGTACTAATGATAAGATTAGAAGTAATAAAAAAGAAACATATTGTGACTTCCAACACTAATTATGGAGATATCACTTACAGTACTTAAAGGTTACTTAGTAAACTCCTTTGGTCTAGTGGCCAAGTCAAATGGTTCTCATGTGAGAGGTCATGAGTTCGAAATCCACAAAGTGGGCAAATCCTTTGTATATACACAGGGGTTTGAAAGTGCGTTGGTGGCTTGACCTCCAACCCATGATTTCAAAAATATATATATATATATATATATATTGTGCATTCTAATATGTTTTGGAATGCTATCCTGCATAATAAGATACTATCAAATGCTTGCTTTTGCTATGCAAATTTGGAGATCAAACCTCACTCTTTTATTTATTTCAAATGCAATTCACCAAGGCAACCAAGGAATATCACTTAAATTAAGAAGTGACAATTTTCTTTTTGAAAAAAATGGAAGAAAAGTCAAAAAAGTCAGATAACTACTTTTGAACAAAATTGAGTGGAAGTTAATGCAAAAACACAAAGAGGAAATACAGAAGCAAAGTTCATATTGCACTTATCATGTAAACATCAATGTGTCCAGGCTGTTCTAATCTTCTTATGACATGATCTTCTTTTTTTATCATCTTATCCTTTTTCGCTCATAGTTTTTAATAAATTCACATGCAGTGTGTGATGGGACCTTCTTTCCATCCCTTCTCCAAGAGATGTCGGCTGTGGTTGGGTGCTTTAATGACCGTGCCAAGAAACTTCTAGAAATCCACCTCTCGTCAAGTTTCAAAAAGTGCATGTTGTGGTTTTTTGGCAACTCACACAACAGCCATGGTTCTCTGATCCAAGAGGGAAAAGACTTGGTGACATATGCAATTATTAATGCCATTGCGATGCAAAAGATTTTGAAGAAGTATGACAAGGTAAGTGTTGTCTTCTTTGACTCTTTTGCAAGTATGACCCTGGAATATTTGTACTTGCAACTACAGAATCGACTAAGTAGTTCAGAACCAAAAAGGCAAACACAGACCTCTCTGGTTGAGCTGTACGACCTTCTAAACATAAAATAATAATAAATTTTTTTGAAATAAGTACAAATACAGAAAGGAAGGGGTAAACAATAAGTAATTGCATATGTATTAACTAGTACGGAAATTATATCAATTTCATTAATGAAACAAATACAAACAGATGCATCATTCAACCCAAGGTCAAGCTTTCAAGACGAAGGCTCAGAGTCTCCACATTGAGATACTTCAGTCTCCATGGTTGTGCGAATTAATGGCATTTTACATAAATTTGAGGAAAAGCAAAGTTGACAACAAGGCCCCAATGGAGTTGTTTGGTGATTGCTCGCTCAGGTTTGACAATGACAAGCCGACTCTGACTTGTTGCCTCTTTGAGTCAATGCAGGTCAATGTTGACTTAACTTGCTCTATTTGCTTGGTAAGTTATTTTTTCTATTCTTCTTCTTCTTCTTCTTCTTCTTCTAATGTTTACATTCCTAAGGTCATTGTTGGTTTCATTAATTTGCTAAATGTAAAATGATGAAATTAAAGTCCATAAATTGAAATTTTTGGACTTACAATTAGAAAGTTGTGCAATTATTAATTTCCTTTTCTCTGAAAATACAATAGAGATGATAATTGTATAACATTTTCTTTCATTTATTTTGGGTTGTGAATATTGTAGGATATGGTATTTGATGCAGTATCTTTGTCATGTGGACATATATTCTGTTACATGTGTTGTTGCTCTGCTGCCTCAGTGACCATAATAGATGGGTTGGAGGTTGCTGCATTTGATAAAAAATGTCCCCTGTGCCGAAGGGTATGCCTGTTTTACTCTCTTTTTAAAGCAATTTCTTTGAAGTTTTCTTCTTAGTTCATGTTTTCTTGTGTTATGCTCCATTTTTATACCTATTCCTTTTTTTTTTCTTATCAGCAAGGAGTCTACCGAGGAGCAGTACATTTGGACGAACTCAACATGCTCTTAGGCAAAAGGTTTGTTTGCTAAAAAGAAGAAAGAAATTGTTTAGAAAAATATCATTATCTAGAAACTGGTTTCATGTATATATAATATTATTTTTTTATTTTCTTTCATTATTGATTGTAAAAACAGCTGCCCTGAGGAGTGGGACAAACGGCGCCAGATTGAACGGCTTGAGCGAATTCGTCAGGCAAAGGAGCACTGGGAGTTTCAGTGCAGAGCTTTTGTGGGCATATAAATTTGTGTGTGTGTGTGTGTGGGGGGGGGGGGGGGGGGGGGGGCACATGTATTTTAACCTTGTTCATTGACTTGTGATTTTTTTATTGATTGTAGACTGTTAGTGCGGATTCTTGCTTTACATCTGGAAAAGGCGCCTATTTGAATGATTTCTGATGTATTTATAGGTTGAGACAAAGTTAACTATTTTTAGTGACGTCTTTGGCTGTTATGCCAATGTGATTACAAACTTTCTGCTTCTTTTGCTATCAAAGTATAAAAAATGGAATAGGGACAGTTCGATCGGTATCGGACTAAATTATCCAGTTAGAGTTGTCCAATCAGTATCAAGATTCATGCACACTTGATCTGTGCGCATCTTGATTGGATCGAATGGTTCTAACTTGGCACCAGACTGAATTTGATTTGATATCCACCGAACCACTTCCGATTCCTTATAAGATATCTTGGTATATGACTCAGATGAATTCATAAATGCAGCAAAAAAGAAAAAAATAAATCAGCCTTATGAAGATTCTATACTTAAATTTCCAAAGTAAATACATGTATATCCCCAGCAGAAAATATGTGGAATCATCGATCTCGTGAAAATGATATAACATTAAAAATAAAAGGTTCAAGCTTTAGAATGCAAATTGCTAATGAAGTAATAACATAATGCATGTATTGTTAGTGTTTCTTGACTTCTGTATTTCTTTTCTTTTTTTTTTGCTGTTTTACATGGGCTGGATAAGAGACATAACACATGTGCATAGGTTATTATTTACTCTTTAATTATAGCTAGTACACGCTGCCACTAGAAATGTAGTGCTCAAGTACAACAGCTATACAATCCCAAATCCAAACCAACCAACCAACCACAACCCCCCCTAATAACACAGATCCCTAGATTTCAGTACTGGCTTTGAAACTCCTTAAATTTGAGTATCTAGCATTGAGTTTACAATTCAGAAACCAGTCCAACCAGCTGGCTGGTACGGTTCATCTTTCTTCTTCTCACCAATCCTGAAACTATTACGGGATGAATTTGGTGTATCCCTTGCACTAGAAGGGAAAGCGTTGAACCCAACCTGATCAAAACCCCATCCCCCAGAGGAGTCAGAAACCTGTGCAGTACCACTAGATGTGCCAGTTGCAACACTTTTATTACCACTGGTTGAACGAACAGTCCGCATCGACCGAGGGTTAGCAGCCTTTGAAACTGGCTGTTGCGGCTTTGATTCATCAGAAAATGCGTCCCATGGTTTCGGATCGGGGCTTGGGGAATTGAATAGCCCTTGTTGGAGCTCTTTTAAGGCACCTTCTATTTTTTCCCTTGGCTGTTAAGAAAAATAAAAGAACCAACAAATTACACAAATGTAAGAATTTTTTGTCTCAATTTGGTTTTCTTCTCTTTTCTTTTCAAGTGTTAGTGTGATAGATTTAGAAGAGGCTGATTAAGTATTTAGACTGTCAGAAGTTTTAATTAGGCTCCTTCCTATTACTGGTATCAAAATCGTATATGTACAGAAATTTGCTTGCCATACCAATCAGGCTGGGTCATAATTACAATTCTTTAATGTGCTGAGCAACACGTAGGTATCACACTGGTTTGGTACAGAAATTGGTTTGCCATACCAATTAGGCCAGGTCTAGTACAGCAAAAAACCACCTGGGTCAATACAACAGATGAGCAAGCTAGTAGAGTACTGAAACAATATACCATCCTGCACTTTTACAAGCACGTACAGAATTTAATGTTGCATTAATTCTCCACAAGAATATCATCCCCCATTTAAACAAAAACCAATAAAAATGATCCGAGCTATTTCCCACTCGACATATATATTGATATTGGTTGTACTAGTTCATGTCAAGATATGAATTACGATTTGTGTTATCTTTGAGATTCTGATATTCATCTCAGTTTGGAATGTTTCTCTGAGAGATATCTTTCTCTAGCTATCACATCTCTACTTACCCTCTCTAACGCATTTATTTAAGTCTGTATTTGATATTTACACACAATATAGAAATTGTATTATGCTAGTAGGTATTCTTCTAATAAGAATATGTTGTAATTCATATATAAAAACTCAGGTATTGTCTTTGTGTAAAATAGAAAACTTCTGATAATAATTATTATTTTTCAGTTTCAATTCTATCTAAATCTTGTCAGAGAAAGATATTCCAGTGAGAAATATTCTAAACTGAGATGCATATCAGAATCTCAAAGATAGCACAAATCCCCATTCATATCTTGACAGTTCATTGCCAAATGACATACCGGAGTATTCAATTTTGTAGAGCTGGCAGGAGAGGGATCTCTGCTAGACTGGACAGGTCCTGTACTGGTGGCACTACTACAACCAGTTGCATTGCGCTTCAACTCCTCAATGTCCTTTCTCTGAGAATGGCATATGGCACATAATTTCTCATACTTCATTTTGATCTCTTCTTTCTCCACATTAGCTATACGCAACTCATCTCTAAGCCGATTGACCTCCCTCTGCAATTCCTCTTCTAGTCTCTTACTGGGTTTGGGCTTGTCGAAGCCGTACTCTGAACCATTAGGTGAGAAGGTTATCTCAAAGTCACCACCTGATGAGCCGGCATTTTCTCTCTTATTAGGCAGTTGTGGTTTTTCTTTTTCCTTGTCAAAAGTGGGGCCCTTGTCCTCTACAAAAAAGGAGTCCTTTGCATGTTGAGTTGACCAAAATGCCCCCAGTTGGCCTGCATTTGAATTTTCAGTTTCTTTGGAAACGGGGGGTGGTGGAGGGCTCCTGCGAGGTGGTGGTACGGATTGCACCTTTTTTGGGACTGACAAAAAGAAAGTCAGAAACTAGGGTTAAGGAACAAATTAATGCCATGTGAAAGGACTGAGAAAAATGTTGTATCTTTCATATAAGAGTTATTTTGTCCAAATTTACTGTCGAAACCTCAGTTAATACCTGGTTCGGCTCAGTAAGACGAAATCATAAAAAAAAAAAGTTTTTTTAAAAAAATGGACTCTGCTGTAAATCAGTGTGCAAGGATTGCAAACCAACAATACAAATCAATTACCAATTTCTCCAAGATATGTTGTTTGATCTGGTTTTAAGAACAACTTTGGCTTAGAGAAAAATAATACGATTAGGGATTGTATAGCTGAGACAGATGTAGTATTCTCCACCAACAAATCCAAGAGCTCAACTGAGGAACAAAAGTCATACCACTTCTTACAAAAATGTTTGGTGATTGTAGCAAACAGGAGAGCGACTATTTATCTGTTTATTATTTTTCCTTTTGGAAGAAAGCTCAAGCCTCAAAGTCATACCACTTCCTTTAAATGATGGCAACAGTATTGAACCATACCTCTTTGATGGATTGCATGACTCTCCACCAAATAGGTTTAGGTGTCATTGGCAAAAAAATGAAAGTAGTTGAGTGTAACATGTGGAAAACATTATACCTAACCTAAGTAAAGAAAATAAAAAAATACCTTCATCTCGGAAAAAATTAGGTTTAGATTTATGCACTTCAATAGAAGAAGCATTAGGAGATGCATCTGGCATTTCCTTTTGTAGCTCCATTGGCAACATCCCATTCACTCTGAACCAAACCTATCATCAACGTTTAATATTGAATAAGGCACTGAAAAAAGGCATTTCCTTTTATAGCTCCATTGGCAACATCCCATTTACTATCTACTTTGGTTTTGTGTCTCTGGTTGGGTTTCATTTCTAGCCTACCCCAACTTGTTTGGGGACTAAAGGCTTGGTTGTTGTTAAAAGTTAAAACAAGCATTGGATTTCTTCATTGTGGGGGTCACGTTATAGCACATCCAACATTTACACCTAATTAGCCTTAATTGATCCTGAATTTTGCAATTAAGTCTCATTTTAATGGGGGTTGGTTGCCTCAATTAACAATGGAAGTGGGGCATTGGACCTAAATCGGTCTGATGCCTGCTCGGAACCGTCCGATTCGCTTCATGATTCATGCACGCTTGATCCACCCGAATATTGAAGTGGCGTGCACGAATCATGAAGCGAATCGGATGGTTCGGAAAATCGGTCAAATGCCCATCAGACACACCCCTTCCTATTAACTATTAATGGTTTAACTAGGCCTCAACCAAGCAGGTAATCCTTTGAACTGAAAAATAATTGGGCTTGCCTGAGTAATGTCAGGCCGTGCATCTGGACTTGAAGCCAGCATGTCTCTAATGAGATTAATAATAGATGGGCTATACTTGGGTGAATCTGGAATGCGGTAGTTCCCGTTTAGAACTTGTAACTTTGACTCGCCATCAAATGCTGACTTTAGATAGCATATTCTGTACAAGAGACAACCCAGAGCCTGACATGAAAAAAGAGCAAAAGGTTAACCTTTTCTGATCCTTATAAAAATCCAATTGAAGTGAGACTTCACTGTAGACAAACTATGAACATCATGTGAATCACTATGTATATGAACCAAATCCAATTGCCCAGGGATAGTTAACCATAATAAAACCACATCATAGGAAATGTTAACTTACCCAAATATCTACTTTCTCGCTGATAACCTCCTTTCTATAGAGATCCCACATCTGCAAGAATTCAAGTTTATTCAAGACAACAGATTAGAGTGAATAATATAGAAAATATGTAGTTATGAAGAACACAGAAAAAGGGAAATTACTCAAAAAAAATCTTCATGTTTCAACCAATTCTTTTCGAATTGCCGTCCTCAAATGTTTCATTTGGATCATTTTGGTGCTTAAGAATTAAATACATCACCCTAATAAAAGACTCTCCGACAGACAAAAAAAAAAAGAAACCATATTCCAGGAAGTAATATACAAAACTGAAATGTGAGCTAAAGGAATCAAAATAACAAAAAGTGAGACTTAAAGGTCTCATGTGATTTACTTTAATGAATAAAAAACCTCTAATGATTAAATGTTACCGTTACACTTTGATCAATATCTCTGATAATCACACTACAGCACTTAAGGACAAACTGATACATCATAAACAGAAAATACCAAAATAGAAAGTAGCCAGAAACTTAAAGGACCTATTGTAAATTTTTCTCTTGGAAAAAAGAGTAAAAGGAAGGACCAACCTCAGGGGCTCTATAGGCAGGAGTTGTATGCTTCCTTATATTGTCCTCTTCAATTCCCATCTCCTCAGGCCTATCAAATATTTTATGATTTGTTGAAACACTACCAAAATCACACAATTTCCAAGCACCATCTGCCCCAAGAAGAACATTTTCAACCTTTAAATCCCTACAAATAGAAGGAATTGAGTCTAAACAATTAAATTATATATGCACTATAGTACAGATATTCAGGTTCTGAAAATTTTAGATTTAAACAATTTATCGTGTTGAATCCAAAACTTGATGAGGCACCTATGCTACCAAATTACTAATCAATTATGATGTTCTTAGCACTTGAAGTTAAAGGCATTCTTTACTACATTGATCCCCAAGTTTTAAACCTACCTGGCCTTAATGACTGGATGATTTTGACATGGATCCTCAATGTATATTGCTCCTTTGTGTTTGGATTTTTTCTTACTATTGGGCTCAAAGATGAATCATGCATTTTCATGGGAGCGCACACATATTAAACAAAAATCAGAATAATCTAAGCTAAGATTACACAAATGAGATTAGTTTTCAACTGAAGTATAGCCAAACCCAGGGGTGGCACCCTGGATTTTAAAATTTTACGGAGATCTATAGGCCCGGACCAACTTTTCCCCTCCCTGGAATTTTTTTTACCCCGTTTGTAATTCTGATATGTAATTTGGGTTAAATTTAGAGTTAAAATTAGAATAAATTCCTTGAATTTGGATTGGTAATTAGAATTAGAAGCTAGAGCATTGGAAATTAGAAGTCAAGAGCATTGGAAATTAGAAGTTAGAGCATTGTTTTTTTATCTAGTACCTGATTTGCCAAACCAGTACTATAACATTCAATCAGGTTATTAGTTCGTACTGCCTTAGACCTCCCCAAAATTCAAGTGAAACAGTAACATACTGCTCCGAAGTGCTACTCAGTAAAATAACTATTGTTCATTCATTTTTCCTATATTAATCATACTGACACCCAAAATTAAACTCTTAAGCACTCTCAAGCAAGCAAGTAAACATTCAAATGCACATCACCTGAGAAGAACACGCATACCTATGAGCCATCGGGGGAGACTGACAATGCATGGCGAACACAGCATTACACACATCCCGAAAGATCAACACAACTTTTTTCTCCTCAAAGTACGCGCTCCCTCCTCTAGTCTCCAAAACCGATACCAACGACTTGTCACAGAATTCCATCAACAGCATTGCTTCCCTGCTTCTCCCCATATCAAGCACAGCATGACCCACCAGAGACACCACATTGGGATGCCCCTGAAGAGACTTCATGACTGACACCTCCTTCATTACCAAATCATACGACTCCTTATCTTGTATCATTACATGTTTCAAAGCATACTGTTTTGATGGGTTAACAAGATCATGTGCCAGGTACACTGACGAAAACCCACCTTCAGCTAGAAGCTCCTTTACATGGATCTTTACATTGGAAATGTCAATTGTGCGGTTTTCCAGACCCGCTGGTTCCTTTGGCATGAATTGCTTCAGTCTCCACATGGTAAAAACACTTGTTTGCAAAATCTACGATCCGATCCGATACGATCCGATCTGATGTTGCACGATTCTTCAAGACAACAACTGCCTGAGCAACGCTTGAACGAATAGGGTAAAAGGAGGAGGTGAACTTACCGTTGGTTGGAGGTACGGTTACGGTCACCGGATTCCTCCTCCTTGTAGTTGAGTTTGTGTTGTTGTGACTGAGTGATTGTTTGAAAGGTGGAGGAGGTGAGGTGATCGATGGATAATCGGAAAAGAGAGATCTGGGGACGACGCAAACCCAATTTCTTTTAAATACCCTGACGATGTGGGGCCCAGTTACAGAAGAGACGAAACAAATAAAGAGAAATTGCGATTTAACGAGACAATTTTATTGGGGCCCAGTTACAATGACAATTCTGTATCACCTATGAAAATTGACATATTTCAAGTGTTACCTTTTTTTCTGGAACTGAATCTCTTATTCTCTGTCGATAAGTAATTTCTGACTCTAAAATCATTGATACGTTGATCCGAAATGAGTTTTGAAGTAAAATTATATCCAATATTTTAATATCAAATAACGTGAAATCTTGTTGCTCGTTTGAATGATAATTCACTCTGGATCCACGTATAACTTTAAAAACAAAAACTACCAGCTCACAAAAAAGCAGGTGATTTGGTTCCTCTTTTCTCATCTCTTTATCTTCTCCCCAAATTTTATTTCAATTGTTTTAATTATTGGGCCTTAATTGTTGACTGAGTTTGTGATACTGTCCGAATTATAAATTCTCAAAAATTGTTTAGTTTTTGTGAGCTCACCACCTCTCCTGATGAGATATCCCAAATAATTTAATCTTGACAACCGCTTCAAGTTAAGAAAAAAAAAAAAGGAGATATATACCAAATAATACACTCTTTTATAACGGAAAGGCTTACTGTTGCTACGTAACTTGCTTATATCCTTTAATAATGAGATTCAATTGAAATGTGATTTTCATATTTTTAGAAAAGGGATTCCCAGAAGATATCTCAGAATCATTTCTTTGTAAATGACCAGAGCAAATATCGGTTGAACTACTAGTTGTAATGATTAAAGAAGAATTAAGGATATTTCATTCTGTGACAAATAATACAAGAAAATATACATATTGATAGCATTAAAAAACGAATAGACAATATTTAAATTATTCAAAAACTTGTGAACCTTTTAAATACCTTCTAAAATATCAATATTTTAATATATTATTTGCATTATAAAAACAGTCTTTTCCAAAAAATTTACTCATATAATATCCAAATCACAAACTTTCTGAAACAAACACACAATAAAATAGTTGCAAACTAAAAGGAAAGCTGGTTATAATAGTCGTCATCATCAAACTTGAACCATTTCTTCTCAACTTCTTTAAAGTAATCCAAAAACATAAGTACGATAAATAGGAAGAAGCCACCCGATGACCGTCCAAAGCCACCGCCACCACCACCTCCGCCACCACCACCACCACGGTAGGGAGGAAATCCCCCACCACCTTGATCTAATTTTGGGCCTAAAACAAAAATATAAAAAACAACTTTGTCAAGAATCTATGAATGAAGTATATCAAGATCAAAAGTTGAAGTTGTTCGTTTCAAATACAAATAGGAACAGCGTGGGAATATGTAATCACACGTATGCTTGACCATCAAAACACTTTTGAAAATTACCCATGACACTTGGGAATATTACATTATTACCCCACATTTCTTGAGTGATATGCAAATATATGAAGTAACTAAATCAAGGTAAACCAAATAAGGACCGACAATAAGACACCTTGGGTTTTCCATCCAAGTTCAAGCTAATCTACAAGTGCTAACTTGGAACCAAATAGACAATTCAGTCAGCTTAATTTCACTTGTACAAACGATTTGGAAAAGAAATGGTCATTGGAAAGTAGGCCCAAATTGTTGATATTATTTTTTGTCCCACAGGTCTGACGGCTGGATTTTATTTCTGAAAAACTAAGATATTGATGCTGTTAATTGACAAACAGAGACACTGGCTTCTTTCTAAAAATCCAGTAATATTCCTGTGTGCAGTTTTACATATCATTTAGCATATAAATATATCTGATGATTTTAATACTTATGCAAAAGCTTAAAATAAATTGCAACTAACATAGGTATCAATCAGTCCCAAGTGAAGCATCATCTTTCTTTGTGATAAGAGATATAGCATACCTGAAGCGGGAGTGCGGGTCTTTTCAACTGTTTGTGTTTGAGTTCCACCAGTTGCAGCCTACAAAATATAAATAATTTATGTCAATAACAATGCCTAGATAACTACAACTACATATTTCCATGTGCATCTTTTCCTTTGGTTTCATTTACATTGTTTTATCATTTTGTTTACTTCTTTTCCTCTGGAAGAAAAGTAGATGACAGAAGCTTATGGACACTGTACTAGTAAATAACACTCTCAACAACAATCTGACCATTGCTGTTATGCCGTTACTTGTCATATAACTCATGGTATTGGCAAAAAAGAAATCTATGATAGAAGAAAAGCCTTTACCATGACAATGGTTCGCATCCTAGCTTTAGAAGGGATCCCCCTGACAAATGAAACTGAACTTGGACTTGAAGCTAGAATCTCCCTATTTGCACCTTCATTTGTTAAGCCAAATAATTATCAGTAAACCATACCATTTGGACAGCAACGTGAAAGATAAACACGAAGCAGATAGCAAAAAGTAAAGATGAAGATAATGATTATCATGACATGTGCCTCTGATTATAGGTCAGCATCTTACATTGTGAAAATATAGCTTAAATTGCATGAAGCATAAGGTTCATTGCAATCCATATATCATTTGGGAGTTGCTTGCATGAAGTTACAAACAAATTTATGACCCAGGCGAAGAACACACAAGGCCTAACAGGTAAGCTAATATTCTGGTAAGATATCATTATGGATTGGCTGCAATTCTTGGGCCTATACCTAAAAGGATCTAAGACAACGATTCTTCTATACATTAGTAGTAATCTAAACTAGTAAAATATTTCAACAAAAATATTATTATAAGGTAAATATAAACAACGATTCTTTTACCTCTATATTCCCTGGGGCGGATTGCAGGTAACACAGGAGATGCACATGGTGTCCGTAATGTATTCACGATCACTGCCATTTTACAAGGATAGGCGAACCTGAACAGTTAACAATAATGATTCAGTCCGATAAAAAAAAATACTAACTTTCATATATAAAATTTTGAGCACAAGTATAATCATCCTCTCAAGGACTAAATTATTAGAAGTACCCATTAAGTAATGGCATCCTTTACTAATTATTTAGTAAGCCACTTAAGATTTCAATCAAGCCCACAAATATGGTTTACTTAAAATTTTCAATTCTCAGCCCAGAAACACAAGGCCAAGCCCAAAGGCACAATTCTTTTCTTTTCCAATTCTAAAGCCTGAAAGCCCAAGCAAGCAACGCCCATTTCTAACTTTCTTAAAATTCTTCCAGCCCAGTCCACGAGCCCAGCAGAAGTTTGCAACTTTCCAGTTTACACCCTCTAACAAGGGGATATTACAGACTATTACGTAACAGTTCCAGACCAGAAAACTTTATAGACAGGCTCTTAGAATCGCAATTGGCATACCAGTATCCAAGAAAACACTAGTACCAACTAGGAAAGGAGGATAGATAAGGTTGCATATGAGAATCTAACAAGCATCGGGTTAGTAACACCACCTTTTTTTGTTCATTTACAGAAAACCGAATACAAAAATTAACGGGGTCAACAAATCGTCATACCCATTTTGGAATTTATGAAAAAACATCACAGCTATCAATTACTTATGCAAAAACCCTAAATCTGGTACAAAATGTATCAGTACGAGAAAGAAGCAATGGGACCACCAGAGTTTAGGAAGCATCAGAGGGCTCCTGTACTAAATTTTCATTTAACAACTAGTACGCAGTTTCAGAAATTAAAAAAAAAGGTAGAATTCAAAATTAAACAATTTAAGCCATTTATGGTAAAATTTCTTTCAATTTAAAACCAAACAGGAACAAGTAAAGAGAGAAACAGTACCCGTACACTCGAGAGACAGCAAAGGGTGTCGTCGTTAGAACCAGCCTCTTCCTTCCTTCAAGCAGGGACCTCCTCTCCTCCTGAAAAGAAATCGGTAAAAAAACAGAGAGAGAGAACTCGGGAGAGAAAGCAGAGTTGTAGCGGAGAGAGAGAGAGAGATGAGCGTCGTGATGTGAGGAGGCAGGAATAGGGAAAAAATGGGTTGCTGGACTCACCGAGAGAAAGAGAGGAGAGAAATCGGGGGAGAGAGGATGAGGGAGGGTCTGGATCCTTCCAGGAACGAGAGAACCAGAGGAGATAAGAAATAACAATCTACAGCCGTTCATCTAATCAAATTCGCATCCTCGGAGATATCTCATATTTTGCGTGACTTTCAGGAAAATTTCAACCGTTCAAATACGTTCTGCACGAATCTTAAAGCTAAAGTAATACTGGCCCACACGCTCTCCCCGAATAGACACTGAACACGTCGGTCACGCAAAATAAGAGATATCTCAGAGCATACGCACTCCATCTAATCAAGGGCGAGGAAGGGGGAGAGAGAAAGAGGAGGCTGACATGTGGGTCCCGGTGACAGGTTCGGTTTATCTACACTATTGTTTCCTTGATCCGATAAGTTTTCTTGTATTTTATATTGAAATTCATAATAATTATTATTGGTGTTATAATTGCTATTTTTTTTTTATTAAACTGAAATACTCCATCGATTTTATTAAACTAACAAAATCATGAGGAGAACTTTAATATCTCGTGTTTTGTATATCTCATATATTGTATCTTTATTTTTGAAGACTAATATATCGATCTGAACCACTCAATATGATATCCATACTAAAATATGTTTGGGAATGAAATTTTATAATTTTTGAAAAAAATTTACTATTTTTTTTAGATAGACAAAAAATAATTATTTTTGAACGGTCCAGATACAGTGATTTTGTATCTATCTTAAAAATAGTAAAAAGTTTGCAAAAATTATAAAATTTCATCTCCAATCATATTTTAATATGAATATCATATTGAGCGGCTCAAATCGACAATTTAGACTTTGAAAACAAAAATATACAATATGAGATATCTCCTCCAAAATCATACATCAATCATTAAGTATTGATACCAAACCACTGGTATCAGATACTTTATCTGGTTCATAGAACAACACAGATAATATCATACTAATACATGTACTATAACAAAAGATGAAGAGGAGAGTTAAAATGCACCCCCTGCCCCCCCCCCCCCCCCCCCCCCCCCCCTCTTTTTGTGCTCCTAACGTGCACTTTTTCTTCATATATTTATTTTCAAAGTTCAAATAGTCTATTCGAACCTTCCAATGTGTTTTTCATATTAAAATGTGCTTGGAGATCAAATTTTACATTTTTTGGAAATTTTTTACTATTTTTTCAGAATTTTTGAAAATCATCACTTTGTTGAATTTTTTATTATTGTTTAGTTTAATAAAAAATTCTGAAAAAATAGTAAAAAAATTTCAAAAAATATAAAATTTGGTCTCCAAGCACATTTTAATATGAATAACATGTTGGAAGATTTGAATCAACTATTTCAACTTTAAAAATGAAGATATGAGAGAAGGATGCACGTTAGGAGCACAAAAAAATGATGCATTTTAACCCTTCTCAAAGATGAAAATCTAAAATAAAACCAGCAGCTACAACAGCTTTTGCTATCAAACGAAAAAACAAACAACTATCCAAAAAGGTTGACACTGTTCTAACCCACTTTTTCAAGCTTTTGCTATCTTAGCAGGCTACAGTATAAATATATGTATACTAATATTTGTGGTGTTATAATTTTTTATTTTAGTTATGAAGGTTTATGTGTATTATTATTGTTATTATTTATCACATTATGTGTTTAATTAATATCGTAATTTGTTGTCGTTGCAAGACATAAGAACTATTTAAAACTCATCAAAATCTTAGAAATAGTAACTTTAAAAATAAGATAGTTTTGATACATAAAAAAACAATCAACTACGACGCCTCTAAGACTGTGCTCTAGAAACAGTGTGTGTAGAGGAAGGAGAAGGAACGGAGAAGAAGGTGATCAGCGTGTTACTTACCTTTGTATAGTGTTCCGTGCACTCCAATTTGGGAGTAACAAATTTCAGCAAAATACATAGCGTCGTCACTTTCGAACAGTGTTAGTTTCCTTCTGCTCTCCTCGGCTCCCTCTTCGCTTCCTCGCTTCTGAAGCAGGTGATGGAGTCCGAACACCTTACAGTATGGTTGCTTTTCACCTCCTCTTTCTTTCTCTACTAAAGAATGTTTCCCTTCTTCTGAAGCACGACCCAAGGGATGAGTGTATTGGATCAAATTTTAAGTTTATTGAAAATTAGATCAAATTTTTTGTGTCTATTCAAAATGCAAGAGTCATTTTTTTTGTACTTTGAGATTTGCACAACAAAAAATTGAACAGTCCAGATTGATCAACTAAAATTTTAGAGATTTCATAGAATGTGAATTCAGTGTACGGTGCACTAGTTTCAGGTATAGTAGCAATATATGTGAATAATTCGTGTTTTATTTGTTTAAATTCGTGTTTTATTTGTTTTTATAGCATTTTTTTCCCGAGCTCCGAATAAAACACGAATCACTAATTATTCAAAAAAAAATGTGAATTTTTTTCTTTTTTGGGTTTTTTTTTGTTTTTTTATTGTACCGAATCATTCTCATACCCAAATCACAAATTTTTGACTCCGTTGAACTAAACTCAAATTATTTGTTTGTCACTGTGATTTCGGGTGCTTAGGTCTCTCGTCGTACGGGAGCTTCAGCCTGCAGTGTACGAACCTCCCTCTGCAGTGTATGGGGAGATATATGCACTATTTTTTTTTATTTTTTTTGTCTTTGAATAAACAATTAGTTCTACCATGTTTTATTTATCTTTTTTTTTATGTTTCCATTGATTAAACTAGCACTTCATTGAATAAATTATTTTGTCATTATATAATTTTCGATAAACCTACTTGTTATATTTATGACTTTATGTTGCAGCACAAGGAAATCCGAGTTTCTGATAAAACTCGCTGATTCTCAGCAAGGCTCAGGAATAGACTTCTTTCCTTAATTGCATGACATGAATTGGTATGGGCTCTAATCTCAAGCTAGTATTCCTGTAAGGTGAAATAATACCTCTGAGAAGCAATATATACTTCTACTGAAAATGCATCAGGCCAATGTATGCCTAATATTAATATAGCATTAATAATTTATTTATGTTGACACAGGTACAGTTTATTTATGATGCAAAGGTTATTGAAATAAAAGTGCTTAGATTACCTTCAAAATTTGAACCAGATAAGATCTCCCAAGGCTTGGACGAATTCACATCCTCTCCAATACCTAATAAGGGAATCTTTTACAATTACTAGATCTGGACCGTTCTTTTTAACTTGGCACGAATCTCAAAGCCCAATAATACTGTCCCCTATGACCCGAATCCCAAACCGATTGAGATTTAATCTCAAACCATAAATTGAGAGTAATCCTCTACAATACCTAAGAGGATACAAACTCGGCTTGGACCCCTTAGCATTTTCTTCAACAGATTACTGAGACTAAAGCAAAGAGCTCAAAAGTTATAAAAAAAAATGGGCATGACAGCACACGAGAAATGTGCAGTCCTGAAAACAACGAAAAGAGCTCAAACTTTTATTTTCGAACTGGGCTCTCTTTAGGCTCATAGAGCTCAAATTTTTATTTCCTAACTGGCCTCTATTGAACCCGGACCTTACCTACTATTTACAAGTCTAAAATTGTTTTCAGATCATAGCCTTCATAGGCTTTCGAACTTTCATCCTAGGCTCCTCAATAAACACGTATTAGTGAACAATTTGATGCTAACTAATTTCAGTTGATTGCATGTCTAAAGTAGGGTAGCCTTGTCCTTGCTGAATAGTAAGCGGAGGCCTCATATTATGTGCCTGCCAAAGAAATGCAACAGTCAGAAGTTAGAACAGAGGCAACAGATACCAAATAGAATCCTTTTATTTAACAGATACTGAACCTGACTGCAGTGTACATAATCCAAATAGAATCCTTTTATTTAACAGTAGCCACTTATTTTAGGTTCTACCTATATTATCATCATGCTTAGAAATATTCCTTTTTATTTAAAACAAGCTAAAACATATTCAACAAACCAAGTTTATCCAAATCAGACACTATAATACTGATCCATTGCAGCACAGGCATGTGCAACTGTTATGCACATCCTAGGTATACCTTTTGAACCTCCGTTAAAATTCTAGCTTTTTTTTCAATCCCACCCACAAAAAGAATATTTAAGAAAAATACATAAACTAAGACAAAATAAATTTATGATTAGTATGATGGGATATGCCAGAAAATTAAGCGCTTACTCCAATTTCTGTGACATAACGACAACAAGAGCATCTGACAGAGGGGGCCCCAAAAGGGTACATCAGTAGCATTGAACATTGCCCACAAGTTATATTACCAACCTGGCAAGCTACAAAAACAAGCAAAAATCAGGCAATGGACCCAAAAGAAAATAGGATTTACAACTAAGAGCAAAGAAAGATAGACGCAGGAATCATTTAGAAAATAAATAATGAAGTATCCATTATAAATTTAGAATACAAAGAGATATTACCTTCTAATACAAGATTGATGATTTGACAACAGGTGCATAGTACATGAAGAGCTCCACGTGGATAGGAGATAAGCTCATGACAACTACCACATACCATTTGGCCCATACCTAAGTTAAGACATTAGTCATGTTCAATAAATTACAAGATCCCTCCAATTATAGTTGCATATTAACATGAAATCAAATTTCTAAACCAAATTAACCATCAAATACATATAAACTTGCAAATACATATAAACTTGCAGGAGATTTCTTTAACTACAGGACCAGAACATTATTAAGGCACTAGGTTCAATTTTTACATGTAGTGTGAACTGCACATAGTTGGTACTGCAGCTACACCAGTTATATACCAGTAAGAGCTCAATATCCTCACCATAAGTTTTTTTTTTTTTCCCCCAGCATTGCAGTCTTTAATTGTACATGAGGTTTAAAACTTTAATTAGCCATTGACGTAGGAATAAAATAATTGAAATGAGAAAGGGACACACCAGAAAGAGCATCCTGATATATCATTTCTGTTTGACTGGTTGGATCAATTGTATCATATCCAGGTGGAGCTTCACTGGTATCATACCCAGGTGGGGCTTCCTCTGGTGACTCAGAATCCCTTGTATCACTTCCAGGTGGGCCCATGTCTGTTGGTGACCTGTCAAAGGTCTCATCGTCACTCATTTCCATATCTATCTGCAGTGTCTCCATGGCTTCCCCTTGATGTGAGTTCATCTCAGGTGTCTCACTTACAGGTGGGTACTTCTCAACATCTGGTTGATATGTGTTAGGTGTCAACTGGCTTTGCATCTCGTACATGTTTCGAGACTTTTTCATTGGTGGCTCATCTGTAATTTGGTTTTCTGGTGAACCCCTCTCAAACGAGAGCATATCAGGAGTGTCATCTCTATTTGAACACGAACCTATCTCTGTTACTTGAATTGGTGGGTCCTGGATTTCTTCTTTGAGAGGTTGGAGCTGGTTGTGGTTGTCATGTCTCAGTTCAGTCATTTCTGGTAACAATGGAACCACCGATTCACACTTAAATTGTGGGGGAGGTGGTGTGGGAGGAGGTGGTGGTGGTGGCAGCATTGTTGAATCAAGAATTTCAACTTCTTGTGAGGCCAATGGCGGCTGTGCTGGGCCCACAGCGTAATGTTCAGATGGGATTGCGTCTCCAATGAGGCCTTCATCACAGGTAGTTTGGTTTAAGCTATCATATTCTGATTTCACTACAGTTAATGAAGGTGTATCATGTACAATTAAAGATAAAGATGGAGGTGGAGGTGGCAGCAGTGGTGATGGCAGTGGTAGCAATGGTGGCAGTGGGTCCAAGTTTTGACAACTAGATTCAGAAAGTGATGGTAGTGGAGGTGGTGGTGGTGGGAGGCCAAGGCTCTCAGATACAGATACAGATACAGATACAGATTCAGGTACCGCTGATTTACATAATGGCACTGGTGGAAGCTGTGCAGTATGACACTCAAATGGGGCTTCATCTCCAATCATCCCTGGTGCCGTCTCAGCTTTCGCCACAGTTTCAAAGGTTCCTTCCTCGATCTGTGTCCCCTCCAATTCATCTCCAATTAAGTTTTTCTCCGAGGCTTCCGAAGGTGGCGGCAGCGGGACCCACATTGCTGGATCAAGGATTTCAATCTTCTGTGGACCCACTGTTAGACTTTCCATGGGGTTTTCAATTTCTGGTGGCTCTAATAGAGGTCCTAGGGTTTTTGTTTCGGTTGCGCTGCTCACCGACTGAAACGGGTCAACAGTCTCCTGCTTAAATGGGACTGCAGCCACCTCCGGCTTCTCGCTTACATGTGGGCCCATCCCCGTTTCTCGGTATTCATCGCTTCTACATCCATTTCCAATTGAGCTTGTCTCCAGCGCTGGTAGCTCAGTGGAATTTTTATCAAATGTCGGTGGGTCCCACATGTCAGTTCCACACATAACCGGATACGCATTTGGGTTTTCGAATCCAGGTGGGGCCGCGTCAGGCGAAGTCGAGTTCAGGGGCTCGATTTGAGTAGGTGGAGATTCCGACGGCGGTGGTAGTGGCGTAGGCGGCGGTCGGGAGATTTGTTCGAATCCAGGCGGTTCCATTTCCGGCGAACTAGCCATATTGTATAATTGTTAGAGGCTCCGAGCCTTCGCTTCGGCGATGAGAGAGAGCGAGAGCGAAATGGTCGGAGAAGGCGAGTACGTATCCTCTGAGGTATCTCAAATTTTGCGTGACCGACGTGTCCGGTTCTTATTCGCGGATAGAGCAGGGGCAGTATTATTAAGCTTTGAGATTCGTGCAGAATGTATTTGAACGATTGAGATATTCCATATAGTCACGCAAAATATGAGATATCTCAGACGATTCGAATTCGGAAAGCGCAGGACGAGGTTCTAGGAATTCGTTTGCTCTGCATTAACTCAAAAAAGAATTTATTGAGTTAATGCATGTCTACCGCCCGATGAGCTTTAATATTCGTGCGTACTAGATCTACACTAATACTAAAGGGCCTCTGGAATAAATGCTGTGATCGGATTGGCTCCGTTTAAAATCAAACGGTCAACATGCGTTATTCAAAAGATGCTATGCAGACGATGCGGACTTGCGGTTATAGATTCCAGTCGGATCAAATTAAAGCGGATCGGACCCTCCGAATCAGGGGTGTTCGTTGGATCCGTTTATTTGGTTTCAACTGAACCTATCAAATTTCAGATTAAATAATTCGTTTTTTCAATTTAAATAGTTCAGTTCAAATTGAATTATTTTAATTTTTTATATTTAGTTAAATTTAATTTTTGTTTCGGTTTAATCAAATAAATTAAAATTTAATTGATATTTACATGAATTATTTTAATTTAATATATTTAGTTTGATTTAATTTATCTTATTTATGTTTGACTGATATATATCTTAATATTTAGTTTTATAATTGTGTATGTATTGAATTTATTTTTTTGAAATTTAATCTCTCTTATTTTCAATCTGACGAGTAAATAATACTTTACACTTTAGTATTGTAAGTAACGGTATGCGATTGTCGAACGGATGGGGTATCATCAAGCGATTAATCGTAAATATATGGACAATTTAACATTTTTATTAATTTATGTATATATATTCTAATTTATTAAAAATAATCTATTTAATTCATTAAACTTATCAAATAAACTTAATTTAACTTAGTTTTATTATTATAACATGATACTATGTTTATTTCTTCTTAACGCATAAGTATTTTACATGTGTAAGTAACACATTTATTTAATAAAAAAATTAAATTTGAGAATTAAGTTTTTTCAAATACTAATAACATATTAATTGAAAGAAATTAAACATTCCAACATAAAATCACTAAATTTAGTTTATGATAACAATTAAATTTCATAAATGAACACGTTGTACTAATTGAAAAAATTACATTTGTAAGTAAGAAAAATATATGGTATTATGGTATATAAATAATAGAATAATTAATCAATATCAAAGTAAGTAAGAAGAAAAAATATATAAAAAAGATATTAGATGTAAATTCAAGCACAAAATAAAACTACAATACATAATTTCAGCAAGACAAAATGAGAATAAATGAGATTATCATACACTAACACAAAAAAAAAAATGTGAAAATAAATATTTATTGGAATAAAAGGGAATAAACGGACTATTAAAAGGTAAAACGGCTGATTAATCATTTTTATCTACAAACAAATATCCGTTAAGTGTATTCTAACAGTTTGGCCGCAGTTAACGATTAAACGGCCGTTTATTCGGCCGTTAAAACTGTCTTTTACAACACTTATACACATCATAAACATTAACATTAGGAATATATGATACAAGTTCCACTGTTCATATAATTTTCATAATGAAAGAAATTTAATTAAATATCAAATAATTAAATTATATATAAAAACTAATACACATCTATCTATCTATCTATGAATCTAATTTTTGATAGATGCTACAGTACTTAAATCTGATAGTCTGGATTATTTGATTCAATAATCCGAATCTCAACCTTTGCACCTCTCTCATCGCCACGCTTCTTTCTCTGAGTTCGTGTCCCCCAGGTATACAATCTAACAAAACAGACGGTCCAGATTAATCTCAGCTGATTCAAATTAGATCTGGTGCCTATTGAAGCTAGAGGGATCTGCTTTGCAATTCGTGCCAGGTAAAAAGAACGGTCCAGATTTGGCATCGCACTACTGAGGTGATACGGATTCTCTCTCTCTTTCTCCGCTCTCCACAACCTTCTTCCAGAATCTCTCTTTGCTTTCCTCTCTATTCTCCGTCAGCTCACTAAAATTCACTCTCTTTATCTCTTTCTCTTCGTTAGTTTCCCAAAATCGCGCATCCAATCAAAGAAATTGCTCTTTTCTTTTGGACTCACTGCTTCACTCTCTCTATCTCTCTATTGGATAAGGTAACCTTGTTTGTTGCTAACTTTCTCTGTCTTATCGCTCCATTTGGGATTCTTTGGTCACCGATTTAAGGTTTAGGCTTGTCTTTTGTCATAAAAATTGAAACTCTTGAATAGATAACATGCTATTGCTATCCCACAACCCTTATCTCTCCTCCAAAACACAATCGATAAACCAATATTAATTTATTTCACGTAACACTAGAATCTAATACTTCTATACTGTATATATATATGTTTTGTATCGTTTTATGTATAGTTTTTGAACTACCTTCGCACTGCATCAGCTATTGTTTTATATAGTTTTCTTACCTGAACTTTGAATATTGAATACACTTATCCTTTTGCCTCAACAGCTATTGCCAGAGCAACGCAAGGCACATAAACCGCAAACAAAGGCTCGTCACGTGTGTCAAAATGGATTCAACATCCAAGATGTACCTCGTATGAAATGAAATTAAACCTTACTAAAGCTCTCCCTTTCTCTTCTGTCAAATATCTCATTTCTCAAACCCAAACTCTCACTCATCTCTTGCAAAAATGCATTGCAAATCATACCTGTCACGTTCATGTCGCGCCAATCCATGCACAGTTAATTATCTTAGGCTTTCATTCAAATATTTTTCTAAACAACCTATTACTGAACGGATATACAAAATTAGGCAGTGTTTCTACTGCCCACAAGGTGTTTGATGGAATGACCGAGAGAAATATGATTTCTTGGTCATATATGATCTCCATGTACACTAGCCAAGGAAGAGAGGAAACGGCTCTCTCACTATTCTCAAGCCTTTTAAGATATTCACGGGGTAGCACAAATGAGTATATCCTTTCCTGTGTGTTACGCGCCTGTGTCCAGTTGAAAGATGTGAGTTCGGCTTTACAGCTGCATGACATTGCACTTAAATTGGGTTTTAGCACAAACAGGTTTGTGGGTACCACTCTAATAAAGTTCTATGTTAAATTTGGGACCATGGAAAATGCATTCTACATATTTGATGAAATGCCAATTAAAAGCTCAGTAACTTGGACAGCAGTAATAACTGGTTACACCCAAACGGGGAATTCTTATTTGGCGTTGAAGTTTTTCACTTTGATGAAAAATGAGCCAATCAAGCCTGATAAGTTCATTCTTGCAAGTGCAATTAGTGCTTGTACTGCACTTAATTTTCTCAAAGGGGGGAGCCAGATCCATGGATATTTGTATAGAAATGGAATTGAGATGGACATATCTATTGAAAACACACTAATTGATTTATACTCCAAATGCCATTGGTTGGAGAGTGCGCAAAAGTTATTTGATTCTATGCATGCGAAAAACCTTGTTTCTTGGACAACCTTGATTGCGGGTTACATGAAAAGTTCTTCCAATTTCATGGCCATGAGATTGTTTTCAGAAATGACCCATTCTGGGCTACAGCCTGATTCTTTTGCTAGCACAAGCATCCTATGCTGTTGTGGCTCGTTGAGGGCCTTAACTCAAGGGAAAGAAGTACATTGTTATACCATAAAGGCCAACTTAGATTCCGATGATTATGTCAAAAACTGTCTCATTGACATGTATTGCAAATGTAGCTCGTTAGCAGATGCACAGATTGTATTTGATTATTTTGCAAAGGACGATACAATTTCTTATAATACCATGATTGAAGGTTACTCAGCGCACAAGAAAATCAAGGAGGTAGTGTGTTTATTCAATAGTATGAGATCTAGATCAGTAACTCCAAGTATTCTCACATTTGTTAGTGTTCTTGGTGTTTCTTCAGAGCTGTTATCTGTCAACTTGAGCAGACAAATCCACAGTTTAGTTGTTAAAACTGGCATTTTGCTGAATCTGTCTATTGGCAGTGCCTTAGTTGATGTTTATTCAAAGTGTTGCTTTACTAGAGATGCAAGATTAGTTTTTGATCTAGTAGCCAAGCCTGATTTGGTAATTGTCAATGCAATGATATTGGGGTACACTCAGAATTCACAACATAAGGAGGCATTGAAACTCTTTCAGCACCTACATGCAAATGGTCCTACACCTGACAAGCTAACTTTTGCTGCACTTATAACTGCTGCAAGTAATCTGACATGCATTTTTCATGGCTCTCAACTCCATAATCTTGTCATAAAGTTTGGCCTGAGTTCAGATTCACACATTTCAAGTGCACTAATAGACCTGTACGGTAAATGCGGTTGCGTGAAAGAAGCTTGTTTACTGTTCAACTCCACTAGCACACAAGATGTGGTCTGTTGGAATGCCATGATTTCGACTTTTGCACAGAATGGTGAAGCAGAGGAGTCACTTAGGGTTTTTAACCTGATGAGAGAAAAAGACATAAACCCTAGTTACGTAACGTTTATTGGCGTACTGACAGCATGTGCACATGCAGGACATGTCGAGTTAGGTTTGCACCATCTTAAGTCTATGAAGGAAACATACAGTATTGAACCTGGAATAGAACATCATTCTTCAATTGTTAATTCATTTGGCCGATTGGGAAGGTTAAATGAGGCAAAACTTTTCATCGAACAATTACCAGTTGAGCAAGCACCAGTCCTATGGAGGATCTTATTGAGTGCATGTAGGGTTTTTGGTAATATAGAAATTGGAGAGCATGCAGCTGACAAGATACTGATGACGGACCCCACTGACAGTGGGGTGTACACCCTTTTGTCGAATATTTATGCATCTAAGGGTATGTGGGAAAATGTAGCTAGAGTAAGAATATTATTAAATTTGCAGTGTTGGAGTAAAGAACCAGGATATAGTGTAATTCAAGTGATGAAAAAGATTCCTGTATTTGATTCAGATCTTTGTAGAGATAAATATGCATGATTTGTCTGCAAGGAATGTCTGTGTTTGATTCAGATCTGTCAAGAGATTGATATGCTTGATTTGTTTTATATTCTTTTATACTAAAAATTCTCATGTTTTACATTAATCAGCCAATTGCGAGCCTCGATTCTCATGATTTTGTTATGTTCAATTTATTTAAATAGCCTTGCAATTGGCATTGTCTCTTTTATGCGTATAATTTTTTTAAAATATTATTTTTATGTTTTAGACTGCAATTTGTTTAAGCTTCTACTTCTAATAACGGAACGGCTTCTCTTCTTTTGTTTTCTGCCGAGTAGTACAACTGCAACTCTGCAGTTAAAACTTGATGTGCATGCTTCCAGTGCATTGGAAATTACGTATTGAAAGACCAAAAAAAAATTATGATCTTTCCATAGGATATTTGTTAGAGCATGCTACAAAATGAAAACCAGTAGTTATCGGTATAGAGTACCGTCAAGCGATTAATCAGGAATAATCGGTTATAATTAGAAATAATTGAAAAACCTGTGATAATTTAGTTACCGTCAACGACTAATCGATCTAAACGGATGTTTTTTACAACATTGTGAATAACATTATCAGCTGCCATTACCATCAGAAGGGTATGTCGTATGCCAGAAGCTGTCCACCACAGATTGGGTGCTCTGATGTGCATTAGATCAAATTCAGTATGATATCTTGTCTGAGTTGTCTGCACTAATATTTATACGCGCTTCATCCGTATAAAAATTATAATTATCTGTGGAGTAGAGCCACATTAAAGGAATGGAGTCATCTCCATTTTTTTTCAAATTTTTTTTTACTTATATCTTATTTTTCATATAGTTTAGAATAAAATATTGAAATCAAATTTTAAAAAGTCAAAAATTTCCATTCTAATTCAAATTTAATCCATAAAAGTAACATGTCTATAATCTAAATTTCTCCCTTAAAACCGACAACAGTTTCCTCTTTAAATAAGAGAAAATGTACAATTTACCCTTCTTTTTCAAACCAACAAACAAAATACTCCTCTTCATAAATTATTAACAAAATACCCTTGTGGACCCCATTTTCTCCTCACTTTTCCCTCCCTTTCACTTCTCCTTGTTTACTCCAAGAAAGGTGTTGAAAAAAATTTCTTCATCTTTTTAAACCCCATGAAACCATACGACGTACCATTTAAATCGGAAGTTTAACCTTTTTAATCTTAATAAAATCACTTTTAGTTTTAATTGTTAGCTAAGTGTTGGTTACTACTGCGACGATTTGCAAGTTTAGGTTTTAATCCACACGTTGGCAAACAATTTGATGTCCTCATTGGATAATCATTTATAAATACAAGTATAAAGTTTATGTTCTATGATACTGCAATAATCTGTACTCCATAATAATAATAATTAGATTTCGAAGTTAGTCATGTCACATAAGTTAATATGATCTATTTTTTCCTTCTTAGTTATTTTTATATAGTTTTTTTGTTTCTCTATCTTAATTTGAAAGTGTATTTGATGTAATTTAGTTGTTATGAAATTGTGAAAATGATATAACTTTTTTAGTACTATGTATAATAATTTGAATAATGTTAATTGTCTTGTCCTCTATTATTATAGCTTTAATATTAAAAAAAAAAATTTCAAATTTTCATAAGGATTTTTTTTTGGAAAAAAGATAGCTTTTTTTATTTTTAACTTTCTAAATATATTCTTTTGGACGAAGTCTATTCAAATATAACTATAGTTTAAATAATATC
The DNA here is from genome assembly GCA_033356055.1 of Carex pumila. Lineage (NCBI taxonomy): Eukaryota > Viridiplantae > Streptophyta > Magnoliopsida > Poales > Cyperaceae > Carex > Carex pumila. The sequence continues at coordinate 136,343 of JARJHM010000304.1, forward strand.
CGCAGTACCATTCATTCAAAATTTTAAAATTATATATTAAGTTTTCAAGATGGAGTAGAACTAGGATGTTCTAAAGTTAATTAAGTTTCTTTGTGAGCTTTAACGCTAAAACTCAAATAATAAATTTAAATGACAAATTTAGACTGTCGAAACTAATTTATTTCATAAATGATATGTTTACATGCACAATTTATATATTTTTAAATTTATTTAGTGTAAAGTGAAGTGGTAAAAAAAAAAAGATTTATAGGTTAATTTTAATACATTCAATATAAATTTTATATGTAAACATATCACTCATGAATTAGATTGGTTTCTAAGATTTATACACTCATGAACAATGATTATACATTTCAGAATATATTGCCTTTAAACAGTGAAATTTTCAAACAATGGTTATACATTTCTCCACTTTAGAAAATGTATAATGCCTTTAAATATTCACTGTTCGAATTAATTATGTCATATATTCTATAATAGCAAGGAAATTTATAATTACTGTTTGAAAATTTCTAAATTATTTGGAAATTTCACTTCAATTAAATTAATTTAAAAATATGTTTGACCGATAAATATTTACACTTTTATATATATATATATATTCAATAATGATATAATGATTGTTGAAGAAAATTATTTGTTAAAAATATTTTGTATATTAGCTAATGTCATGCTATCAATTTTAGTTTAGAAGATAACATTAAAAAGAAAATTATACAATAAAATATTTGCACTTTTAAGTTCACAAAATTTTCATATAGTATTAATTCTCCATTTCAAATAAAAAGTTATAGGAGTATACAAGGTGAAGTGAGGGAGAGAGAAAAGGGAGGGGAAAATGGGGTTCACAAGGGCATTTTGTTAATAATTTATGAGGAAGGGTATTTTGTTTGTTGGTTTGAAAAAGAAAGGCAAATTGTACATTTCCCCTTTAAATAATTTCAGAAACTGTCGAGGGCTGAAATGCAAAAAGTCCCCACCCACACTCTTTTGACTTTTATTATTATTACTAGTTCTGGAATCTGATAACGCCATAACGGATGTACAAATACAGAATCCATGGAGAGAAGCGGAGAAGCCGGATCGGGATCGGGTCCTCCGCCGGTGAGTAAACTGCCTTTGCACCCAGCTATAGCGCCTTTACAGTTTCTTCTTGGGAGATGGAGCGGTGAGGGAGAGGGTGGTTTTCCGACCATCAAATCCTTTCGCTACGGAGAGGAACTTTTCTTCTCCCACTCTGGCAAGGTTCTCCCCTCTTTTCTTTTCTGGGTTTAACAGAGCATTTTTCACTTCATGCAGCGCACGAACCATATGCAGCGCTGTTTTGATTCTATGGTCCGTGCGCTGCACCAAGTGAAAACTGCTCTGTATAAATTTTCCGATTACCAATGGTTTCTTAATATATATTCCCAAAATACAGAAATGAATCTATGACTATGAAGAAAGGGATAATAATGTAATTGATTTGATTTTCTCTGTATGTACTTATCTAGCATTTTGAATTATTGTGGATTTGTAGCCAGTGATAGCATACACCCAGAAGACATGGAAGTTGGAATCAGGAGAGCCAATGCATGCCGAGAGCGGCTATTGGCGCTTGAAATCTGACGGGTCCGTTGAGGTCGTCATTGCTCAGAGCACCGGCCTTGTTGAAGTACAGGTTATCTCTCTCTCTATCTTAGAAGATGTGATTGGTGCTTATTCAGATTTTGCTTGCTTGTTTTCTTACTGATTAGCTAGTTAGTGGTGTGTAAAGGTGGTAACGGGGTGTATCCAATGGGCATCAGACCAAATTCTGTCTGATGTCCTTTCTGGATTGTGCAATCCGTTTTAAGATTTGTGCAGAATTTAAAACTATAAACCGCCCTATTAATCTAAACCGGGAGCACAGATTTCAATACAGATCAAACGGTCCAGATCTGACCAATTTTCTGTTAATTCTAGCAAGCTACTTTGACTGCTTTTTCATTGACCACTTAGATTTCAACTTTGTACAATGGATAGCGTCACAGTTAGTTTTAATCTCAATTAAGGGTATAATTATCATGTAGTCAATTTGAAATTACAATTTCATCGTCTCAAGAAGTTCAAAATACGGGGGATAGTGAATAAAACATGCAAATATTTGGTTGTAATTTCTGAAACATTCTTATTCTTCTTTCTTTTTTAAATCTTAACTTATGTGCAGAAAGGTTCATTAGATGCCGAGCATCGAACTATAGAACTAAAAAGTGAACTAGTTGGAAATGCATCAAAGGTACTCTCTATTTGATTTTGGATGTTCATATTTGTTTATAGTGGAAAGCACAAATAAAACATAAATTAAAAAAAAAAAAAAAAAGAACTTCAAAAATAGTATTTTTGTTCATTTTTGTTCCAATCTCCACTATAGAAAGTCTTGTATAGTTTGAACCCCCCCCCCCCCCCCCCCCCCCCCCCCTTTCTTTTGACAAGAATAGCATTTTTCGGGTCCTTTTGGCTATAGTGCAAATGAGTAGTTTCAGGAGGACCGTATTGTGAATGATCTCACATTCATTGAAACATCATAAAATAGTAGAGACATACAAGATAGTAACAATGTGTACAACCCGAAATTGTGAAAAATATTCTGATAACACCCTCCCCTTTCCCGCTTATTAAGAAGATATTGAATACTTGGCTGTTCTTTGCGAGTGTTCGTCTCCTTTTTCTACACAAGGGAGAAAGGGATTATTCTAATAATTATATATGCTTCATGTGGACTCATGAGATATTTCATATTTTATATAAACCGAGTAAAAATCGTAATTTCAATATGTTCACCAAATATTGGTTTGTTTTCTACAGGTGAAGGAAATAAGAAGAGCATTTAAAGCAACTGATATAGAGCTCTCATATACAGTTCAGATGGCCACAACTGTGACAAATTTAGAACCACATCTCCAGGCCATTCTGAGAAAGATCTGATGTTTCTTCCTCCCAAAATATAAAAACAACTTTTTTTTTTTTTAAACTTCCTAGAGCTTTAGCTCATACAATGTTCATCTACAACATGTGGGAATTTTCTCAAATTTATGAGAGAATTTTATGTATACCCAGAAAAAACCTCGCAGAACTGGCACAAGTACTATTTGTCAAGCTAAGCAACCTCCAACTTGTTGGTTTGCTTTCTAAAACTAGCACCATAATGTCACATTTTCCAACTATTTTGACGTAAACGAAGAGAAACATTTGATTTATAAAAGCTTCTACCAAGGATTTATATCAAAGATATTAGCAGCTAGAGGATATGCCAAATCCAGCCAGAATTAAAGTGTTAAATTCCAAATTCAAACGGCTAATGAAATTTGAGATGTGGTTACTTTTCCCGAACAAAATATATCATGAGCAAAGCTTAAATTTTTGCTAATGGAGCTTTACTTTGCTTCTCCTTATTTTGGAAATTTGGAGAAGGAAGAGACAAACAAAGATTCCCTAAATATATGAAATTTTGAACTAAGAGCATAATCACACACATAAATGCCATATGCAAGCAAATACTAAATATATCATAATTAGATAATGATATACAATCCAAAAGAACAAAAAAGTTTCATTTTTTTTTTGCTGCTACATGCTACATGCAAAGTTCGTAATAGCATAAATTGCAGCTTGACAATTCAATACTTATCTTTACAAAATTATAACTTGCATAAACAATTAACTAAATGAGATTGTAACTTAATATTACTAAAATAAGTCAAACAAGATATAACACATATTAAACTACACGCGGTGGTAAATCCAATATTAAAAGGAATTTTACCAATTTCAGAACCACAAAAAGCCTATGTATTGAACTATGTATCAGTATTACATGTTCCTAAGATTTTGTTTCTATCAGCCTATATAAAACCCTGGCTATTTTGGTCTCAGCAACTGACTCTTTAACATCATTGATTTTAACTAAAGTTGTCTCACCTCTACTGTACAGTAACTGGTACATGAGCAAAACTAACTAGTTAAATCTGTCTCTCTTTTAGCATCATATACCTAGCCAATCAAACACAACCCATTTATTCTATCTAACAAACTGATCCTCTCTGGTACCACATGTACCAGTAGTAGAAAAACAACAACCAAAGTTCAAAACTAAGGCTTAAACAGAAGCCCACTTATTACAAGAATTAAACCAAGCTTCTTGCTATTCATGGAAACTATATACAAAAATATTCCTTCCTCCACTTTGGATCACTAAATCAATCCAACAGGGGTACTAGCGGACCCCGCATCAGTCACCATTGAATGTCCTTCCAAAGTATCATCAAGGGGGACACTGGCTTCCACCTATCAAGATTCCAACAAAGAGTGAGTATAATAGCATTTCTAATTGAAGGAACAATATGATTATTAAAACAAACATCATTTCTTATCTTCCAGATTGACCAGCAAAATGCACTGATCATTGTAAAAAAAAGAATGTTGTTGAGCATGAGGTAAACCAATGCCAAACTGTATAATATCCTCAAGAGGCTGCCATGAGGAACACAAATTCTGACAATCTCCCATCCATTGCAAAACAAGATCTGGTATCCAATACCCAATCGGAAATAGAAGAAGCCAGATAAACTTTAGTGACAAAGATACCTGACGAGATCGGAAAATTTCAAGAGCCTTCAGGTCGGCAAGGTACAATGGGCAATTTCTCTTCCAATGTCCCTTGTTCTTACAATAGCAGCACTCAACATCAGATGGAACATTACTAACAAAGATACCTGACGAGTTTGGAACATTTCCAGCCTTCAGGTCGGCAAGGTACAATGCGCAATTTCTCTTCCAATGCCCCTTGTTCTTACAATAGTAGCATTCGGCATCAGAATGAGCTTTGTGCCTAGAAGCGCTCGTGGTCTCCACCGGGGCCTTCCCCTTGCCTTTGTCATTTCCAAATCCCTTTCCTCCCTTGGCTTTGGCTTTGCCCTTGCCCTTCTGAATTTTCCTCTCACCATCACTAACCTTTAGCACATGAGAGTTCCCCTTCTTCATATCTGTCTCTGCAAATAATTTAGGATTTAAGTAATTTAACTGTTCGTCTACGAGATTTACAAAATTGTCAAAGTTAAAAAAACAACTAGTCTAAATGACCACAAATTTTACCCAATATAACCTCTAAATTTAAAATCATAATCAATTCATGCAATTCAACACTTCAATTATCCACATTCTAAAAATCATATTTTAATTTGGAACCTAAATTCCAGAAAAAAATAATTAAAATATTAAAGGCAATTTACCTTGTCAAGTTGTCGATCTAAATATTTTGAGTTCTCTCAAACAAGAGATTTATTTGTTAATGGAATGTGAAATGGGCAACAAAATGAGAAGTACAAATTATTTCTTTTCCAAAATGCCATGGAAGAGGGAAGATGAAAGGGGTTCGGTCCGAGCCTTTGAGGAGAAGAAAAGAAAGAAGGGAGAGAGAGTAGCACGGCGCAAAAAGGCAAAACATGAAGGAACCGCATCAAATAGGATTTTTTGCAACTGCAGAACGGTGGCGCTGTGGCACGCTAAAGAACCACACCAAATATGCGGTTCCTTAGAGAATTCCCAAAGGAACCGCACACTTGGTATGGTTCCTCCCATGCCATCAAAATAATTTCATCATCTTCCCAGTTCTTTAAAAAAAAAAAAATCTAAAATGAAAAAAACTATACCATATTTTGCAAACAGCCTGCAATTTCCAACAGACTTTTTGTAATCACAATATTTTTTAGGCTAATAATTTATAGAACTTGTTTGAGAGGATTAACCAGATGAAAAACCAAAGTTAGCATCCACACTAATTAAGTACCAGTAAGAGGTTTTCTCCTTCTGATTTTATTTGGTGGTGAAGTATCTTGTTGCATATCAAGTGTTAATTAAGAGCATCTTCAATCCAGCAATTGAAATTAATTGCTAAATAATAATTATGAAAATTTTAAAAATTAAGCAATTCACTCCTACATTGGTACAATCAACCAAACAATTGAGAATTAAACGCCTGGCCAATAAGAATTAAACATTTGGCCAACTCATCTTTAGAAAAGAATTTCTTATTAAGCAATTCTTTTCAACAATTGCTAAATAAACAATAGCCATACAACTCAACAATTACAAAAACAATTGACACATCAGCATAAGCAATCCATAAGCAATCACTGTTGGAGATGCTCTAAGTCACCAACACAAGCAGTTAAAATGATAGGGGACTCACCTGAAGGAATAACCAGAATTCTCTTTGCAAGTGGGGCTGGTGTCTCGGAATCCCTCGTATCACTTCCAGGTGGGGCCATCTCTGTTGGTGGTCTATCTGAGATTGCTACCTCATCATCCTTATTGGTGTCCATCTGGGAAACCTCCATTTGTTCATCGCTAGTTGGCCCCGTGTCAGTTGTTCCACTTACAAGTGGGATCATGCTGACATCTGGCTGGCAAGCCTTGATTAATTGGTCAGGTGTCTCGTGTACTGTTCGAGGGCTTTGTGTCACAGGATTTACGTTGTCACATTCAGATTCAAGCTTCGTTAATTCAGAAATTAGTGGCAGTGGAGGTTTTGGTTCAGTTTGAGAAGGTTTAGCATGCATGGGCATATTCTGCTGGGTTCTGCTGCTCTTGATAGGGAAATTTCTTGGAATTGGATTTGGCCTTGAGCAGGAGCCTTGCACAGGAGCATTATGTGGCATAGTTGGATTGGAATTGTAATTCTGACATGTCTGATTTGGTACAAATTCGACATATAATTCAATAATTCGCCAATTCATTCCTGATACTGCCATTTCATAAATCAGCCGCCATGCTTTCTCATCATTGATTGCAAGTAAGGTAAAGAAGAATGGCCCGGTTGATACTGCATTATACCGAGCCTGGATATTTAATGAAACCAAGTCCTCGGATAATTTTAGAACCTTATATATCTCATCTGTCACATCTTTAAAAGTGGTACGTTCAGTACCTAAATATGTAACAGATGGAGAAATACTGTAAGCCGCTCCCATATGGTTAAACTGGACTTCACCTCCAGCATACACACTTACAGGGATCATATTTTTCAAACAACCTGCAATTTCCAAACAAAGAAAATTATATTAATGGACCTTTTGTAAGCATGATATGTTTCACAGAATAATATTTTTTTGTTATACTTGCTTGAGAGATTTTTTTTTTTGTTGTTAAAAGTGGTATATACCACTGATTTCATTAAGAAACGAAACCTACAAAGTTTTTATCAGACGTGGTACCAAACCTCTGGTACCTGTCTGCATATCCTGCTACAAAGTAACCGGTACATCAAAGTAAATCACATATCCTACTACAATCTGAAACCAGAAGAAAAGTTTGCAACACAAAACCATCAACTATCAACACAAACGAAATAACACCAGTAACATCTAGCTAAATGTCAGAAACTGCTGAATGAACTACCAGTAAACTGCTTGAGAGATTTCACTAGACGTAGATCCACAATTATCATATAAACCAATTGAATAACCAGTAAGAGCTCAAATTTATTCTGGTTGAGTTTCTATGGTCAATCTTCAATACCGATATATTTCTTTTTCTTACACTGGCTTGAGATATTTTACTAGATATAAAACCATAATTACCATACAATACCAATTAAATAACAGTAAGAGCTCAAGTTTCATTGGTCTTTCTTCAGTATATGTTCAAGAAGGAAAAAAAAAATTAGGGGGATGCCAACCAGGAGAAATACCCTTAGTTCTTATTTCAGGCGGTGCTGGTGTCTCGGAATCTCTAGTATCACTTACAAGTGGGTCCCTGTTTTTGTATTCTGATTCTTCAGGAACAGTAGTTGATTCAGAAACCCATGGCAAAGGTGGTGGTGAAGGCGGTAAATCGTCGAGGTTTTTGCTACCAGTAAATGCCTGTGCTGACAAAGGCGATGCTTCCTGACACTCAAAAGGTTCATTTCCTCCCGGTAATGTCGTGGCCATCTCAGGTTTCACCATCAAGAGAGATGATCGCTCCAAATTAATCAGCCTATGCGACTCCATCAAATCTCCATTGCCATCTGCGATCGGGCTTGTCTCCGGCAGTGGTAGTTGCTCAGGGAATTCGTGTTTCACTGACAGTGGGGGCCACATGTCATTTCCCGAATCGTAATCAAGGGTTTTTGGTCGGAAATTGATGCGAAGAGAGGAGAGAGGAAGGGCTTTGGCAATTGTGAAAGGGTTTTTGGTCCGAAACTTGGCAAAGGAAGGGGAGGGGGAGGGGCAAAAGGGTAGAGGAGGGAGAGAGAAGGTTAGAATTTAAAATAGATTTACTTGCTTCACAATTCTATAGGAAGGGAGGAAAAATTGGAATTCGTATCCTCTGCATTAACTCAAAAGGGAATATTTTGAGTTAATGGATATTGACCATCCAATTTGCTTTATGATTCGTGCAGACTAAATCCGCACTAATATTAAAGGATCTCTTATATCATAAGCAGGGTAGGATTGGATCTGTTTAAAATCAGACGGTTGAGATTTATTAACTCAAAAGATTCCTATTTTGAGATAATGCAGAGGATATGCATTCCGAAAAGTTGTGGATTAACTTGACATTTAATTTATATATTGTCCTTATATTTCATTTCACAAGCCGTGTCATTATATATTTTTAAATATGATTATTTTGTCCTTATATTTCATTTCACAAGCCGTGTCATGCTTACATTCTTAACTTGCCACATATTACCATAACATCCTTCTTTTTATTTATCGAGTTACTGCTTTTATTTAACCTGCCACGCCATCATTCTTAACTGAACTAAACCTCAAAGTTAGGAAAACACTAACATAGTAACCAAGCAAAGATAAAGCACAAGTACAAGGAGAATGCAAAGTTTCATTTCATAGTCTTAGCCAAAAAAAAAAAGACCTATTACAGTGGCCATGCTATTCAGCAAAAAGGAATGATGATATGCTTAATTTGTCAAATCTGTTGCATGAGCGTTTGTTGCAACAGTCTGGATTGAATTTGAGTTGGATCGATCCAGATCAAATCAATCTCAAATTATTGAAATCGAGTGCAGATTTGGATTTACATCAGCAAGATAACAAGCCCATATTTTATCCGAATTTTCAGACTGATTTTGTAAATTTGCATAAAATCAGGCCGAAAATGATCTAATTGCACAATCAATCTTACAAATCATACATCACATTATCATTATGTAGTTGTAAATAAAAAGTAAGAGCCATAATTGAAGTTTCATTTACAAATCAGTCGTGCAAATTTTTTAGAAAACATTACATCAATTGTAAATAAGTCTTTATATAAATATATATTATATGGAGGTTCAGTCACAAAATATACCTTCTTAATTACAAAAACTATCCCATAAATTTCAGCACTACACAAAATCATACCAAACTGGTACAATGGTACCATCATCATACCATACTGCTTAATAGTTGTAAAATGCAAGCTATCAAATTATCTATGTCTACATTGTTATCTCTGTGGACATTTAAGGAAGAGTGTTATGAATAAAATATTAATGTGAATGTTCATAACTCTCAACATTCATTCTCCACTATCTCTACTACTATTGAAATTCATATTCCACTACCATTGTAATTCATTTTTTCATTTATTCTTGTAATTAATTTATACGATTTTTCATTTACAATTTGTGGCATATAAATAAAGACTTTGTACTTTTGTATTGTACACACATGAAAAATATATGAATAAAAAAATTGTTATTTTTTTTTCTCTCTATCTTGTTTATTCTTCTTTATACTTATTTATCTTTATTTTATAACAGCGTTATTTATTTTTTTGTCTTTTTTTGCCCATTGGTGAAAATGGAACCTGATTGATACATTGAAGTGGATATTAACAAGTAAGCAGGTGGCTTAATTAGGAAATAATGATAGTTTCTCTATCCAAATTTGTTGTATTCAGTCTCCAACCATAATTAGTTGCACTACAATTGATTTCTCAGTTGCACTGTTTATCTGAATGTTGGCTCCAAGTGGTCCACCACTGAATACATGTCAAGGTACGAAATTTAAAAATTGCAAACTCGTCTGAATTAACAGTGAAAAATATAGGGACTATACACTGTGATCGGAAACAAAATAAGTAAGAATTCAATAGAATAGAAAAGAAAATAATAGAATAAATATGATTTTAAATTGAAATTTTATGATCGGCTAGACTATTATCTAAGAACGAATTCATTCTCAACAATGTTATAATTACTCTCAAATTTCTTTCAATTTATAAATAATGCCATCAAAATCTAGCTTTTAGGGTTTGAGTTTGTAAGAGAAAAGAAATAGAAAAAGAGATATAAACAGTGAATAGGAAGAAGAATGAAGAAGAACTAAAAACACACCTAGTCGGAGCAAATGGGCAAATAAAAAAGGAAGAAGAAGCGGACATGAAGAAGAAGCAAACAGGAAGGAGGAAGGCTTTTTGCATCTCTTCACCCGGTTCTGTACAATTCTTGTCAAATTCCTTTGTTTTGGCATAGATTTTCCAGCGGAATTTCGAAGAAAAAAAGTGATTTTTTTTTTACTTTTTTTATGTTTTTATTTTTTTTCTCTCTTACTTGTACCAAAAAAAAAGGGGGATTTGCCATAATGCTCCGTATTATCATAACTAAATATATTTTAAAAACTTATGCTGTGACCTAAATCCATTTCCTCAACTAAAGATTTTGAGTAGGGTACAAAGTGCAAACGGAACGGATATCTATCTCCGTATCCGTTTTTATATTTTGAATTTAACAACCGCATTGCCGATACGAATACTTAATTTAAATATTACTACAAAATTAATATATTATTTAACAAAATATTTTTTCATTAGAAAATAAAAATAATATAAAGCACAAATATAATTCGAATATTTAGCTATTATTGAACAAAATAATATTTCTCATGTTAGATTTATTATGTCATTATAAAATATATATTTTGTTAATAAAAATTAACCACTAACTTAACTGTTTTTTTAATAAAAAATAGCAATAAAAAATTAACCTTATATGAGTACCAAAATTATCCTTATATGTATTCGTATACGTACAAACGGATATAAAAAACAAAATACAAATAATCCAGATGTGTATGTGCAGAGACATATATTTTAAAAATTAAAAAGTTCAATCTGCTTCCAAAGCTAAAATCGTATTAATTTATAGCCGTCTGTGCATAAATCATATTTGTACCCGTATAAGCACCTTAATATCTGAATCTGAATATGGATGGATAATATAGGATCCGTTTGCAGATCTAGAGCCATTGGATCTTAGAGATGGAGATGCAATCGGCAATCCACAACTATTAATCTTGATTACATCAGCTATAGAAACAAAATTCACAAGTAATCCATTTTCAAAATGAATTGATGAATTTAACAGACTTCCAATATTTCCTATTCCAAATTATTATTATTATTTTTTGATAAAATATTCCAAATTATTATCAAATCATAAAATATATATCTCCAAAATTTTGCCGGATTTTGAATTTGCAACTATTAGATCACCAACACCGTACGGTACTGTACAGATACCAGGTACTAGGCTTACAGCAATATCTAACAAGCCTAGATTTCTTTTTGAATTGAATAGAATGGAAATATGGCATTAAGCGACAATGCCCTCGATCATATTCTTGCAATGAAACAATTATATTTATATACCACAAAAAAAGAGTGACATAAACAGAGAAAATCAAAGGCATAGCAGAAAGATGTCCTAAAGCAAGTGAGTGATCGATATCAGCCTTGAAAAGCAACTCCAATTGTAACATGATGTATTATCCAAAATACTTGGAAAAAAAAAAAGAAGTAATAATTTTGCATTTTTCATTCCAATTGCTCATTACAGATGGTACTAACTTGTGTATGGCACCAATGGCATTTCTATATTTTTCCTAAACAACACATAAAATAAACAGATAAACAGGTGTGCTTGAGCCAATTCAAACAGTAAATAATAGAAAACAGGTTGGCTTAAATACGAGCGATTAAAGCTCAAGCTCGACAGTACAAACATTTCAGTCTACATGGGGCTAAATGGGACCTTTCTCGGCCGTTACAAGAGTACTTGTCTTGGACTTGAGAAAAGCAACCCATGTGAGAGGTTTCAAAGCTAAGAAAGGCAACTTTGAAAATTCATGTTAATTGAGAGACATTATTGCATTGTGTTTGACCACATATGTACTGTTCTTGATATGGCACAGTGCACTCTTCATTACATCACACCTCAATCCACAGTTTCTGCAATTCATTGTAACAACTCTGCAAAACAAACCAAGCTCTCAATTCAGTACATATTTTTGCACCACACCAAAATCCACGGGAATAGCAACAAATTTACTATAATTTTTAGATGCACAAAAATCATAATAAAGTTGTTCAAACTGTTGTCGAATTGTAAATGAAATTACACTGCATAGATATCCAAATATAGAAAGTTACCATGAAATGACAACTTTGCTACACCGGGACTGCCATCATAATCTCAACCATCCATTAAATAGAACCATTCTGACCTGGCGCTAAATTGTGGAAGAAAGAGCATCAAACAAGTACTACTGCAATCTTTGATGCCTCCGATAACTCACCAGACCCGGAGACAGCAGCTGCTTCACTCACTAAATTTTCTCTCTCTTTGTTTGGTACATTCCTCAGATTTTGTCCCATTAGATGAGGTTTCTGTTTAGTCGTTGGTTTGGCATCACTAAGCTTTTCCTGTTTTGTATCAGCTCCAAAAGAGAGAGAGTGGATGCCCTTCGGGACTTTGAGCGGTGCTTCAATAGACTTATTCAAGCAGGGATTGAGATGCTTAGGTGTGTCCACTGGGGTGCACTTAGCAATCAAAGACTTCTGACTTATATTGGTTGGTTTTTCCGCATTTGACTTCTTTGACAATTCCTCACCAGGTTCCTTGGTTTGCACTGATAAACCTTCTGTATTCTGTATCTGAGGGAAAAACAAGGAAAAAAGAAAGAACAATTTCAATGTTTGGGCAATTAATCATATTACTGTATTTCTCTGCAACACTCAAAGACTTTCTATATAATGCCAGTCATTTTGATACTGGTACCTACTGGACTGTACAGACTAGTAACAGCACTAAGACTAGTAACAGCACTAAAAATCTCATTTTCATCTTTTATTTGACCAGACTATAAGAGCAACTATATAATAAACAGATGTGTTTGCTTGCATTGATCACCCCTTTGAATATAAGGTTACTCGGTAAAGTTATATGTTTTTCATCCGCTTGGGTTATGCAAATATAAATCCAGTAAATACAAGGGCAGAACGCTACTCAAATGGAGGCAACAGAAGATATCTTTTAGTAAATACTCTATAGACTATCTCTCTCCTAGGGAACAGATAATAAGGACTAATAGACCCCACAACCTTAACCTAACACTTGAGTGTTAATAATTCTATCAGTTATAATTTTCTATGGGGGGCCTAGTGAAAATATATTGCATATTTATAGGGGTCATTTAAAGATATTGAATACTACAATGATAAAATTAACAAAATATAAAGGACAATTGTGTTTCTCCAAAGAATGGGAGTCACACTGACCCTCATTCCGACCACGTGTGCACCCCAAGAAAATAGTGAACTAGTTGGGTCCCTCCAATCTCTGGTTAACAACTAAATTGATATAATAAAGGGAAGAACTTCAGATAGACCATTCAACACATACGTTGTGAGAAAATTTGCAATTAGCCCCTCGGATGCATATTCCTTCTGACACAAACTTGTGACATGGGTACTTAGAGAGGTCATGATCATATGGGCACTCATCGCCTTTCAAACATTCACCTCGTGCAAAATGGCTACATGCCTGAGAAAAAAAAAGAAAATAGATACAATAATAAAATAAAAGATGTTAAACATATGATATCAGCGATCTATTACAATATCGATTGTACACAAGATAAAATTTATTACCTTGGATTTTGTTACAGGGGTGACGTCATGAGAAAATTTACACTGGTCTCCCTATACAACAAGACAATAAGAAAGAGTTGCATTAAATGGATGGCTCCATTTGCAAAAAGAACAACGAAATGTCAATATATCAGATTTGAGAAACCAACCTGTTGGCATTTCCCCTGCAAGTAAAATTTGCATATTTTCTTCTCTTTTTCTGTTTTGACTGGAGGTGGTAGTCGCAACCTATTCACCCCATCTGCTCTTAATTTTATTGCTCTCTTTATCCGATATGCTTTCTACAAACCAATACAACAGTATGAAGCCAAGACAAAAACAAAATTAATAATTAAATAAAACAAAAAGCTGATTTTAGGAAAATGAGGAGGCATCGAACCTTCTTTTTAGCCTTTCTTTCTGTAGACAAGATCCCTTTTCTCTTCTTTCCAAGGTCATGTGCCTGTAAGCAACAGTTTACCGGATTTTACTTGGTGCAATTAATAGAAGTGAATTGTTTTAAAGCCCTTCATAGTGCTCAATACAAGTAAAAGGTAGAAGTGTGTAATAGTGCAGAAATATATGTATACCTCATCGCTAGAGTCAATTCCTGGGCTCTGACTCGCTACGTTCTCATGCTCCAACCCCAATAAAAGAAGGTAATAGATTACAGACAGGGATTTGTAAATTATATTTTGGGACCAAGTCGATCATGTCAGAAATTGGTGGTGAAGTATCCACACCAATTAAATACCAGTAAGAGGTTTTCTCCTTCTGTTTTTCTTTGATGGTGAAGTATCTTGTTGCATATCAAGTGTTAATTAAGACACCAACACAAGCAGTTAAAATGATAGGGGACTCACCTGAAGGAGTAACCAGAATTCTCATTGCAAGTGGGGCTGGTGTCTCAGAATCCCTCGTATCACTTCCAGGTGGGGCCACCTCTGTTGGTGGTCTGTCTGAGATTGCCACCTCATCATCCTTATTGGTGTCTATCTGGGAAACCTCCATTTGTTCATCGCCAGTTGGGCCTGTGTCAGTTGTTCCACTTACAAGTGGGATCATGCTGACATCTGGCTGGCAAGCCTTGGTTAATTGGTCAGGTGTCTCGTGCACTGTTCGAGGGCTTTGTGTCACAGTATTTACGTTGTCACATTCAGATTCAAGCATCATTAATTCAGAAATTAGTGGCAATGGAGGTTTTGGTTTAGTTTGAGAAGGTTTAGCATGCATGGGCGAATTCTGCTGGGTTCTGCTGCTCTTGATAGGGAAATTTCTTGGAATTGGATTTGGCCTTGAGCAGGAGCCTTGCACAGGAGCATTATGTGGCATAGTTTGATTGGAATTGTAATTCTGACATGCCTGATTTGGTACAAATTCGACATATAATTCAATAAGGTGCAAATTCATTCCTGATACTGCCATTTCATAAATCAGCCGTCATGCTTTATCATCATTGATTGCAAGTAAGGTAAAGAAGAATGCACTGCTTGGTACTGCATTATACCGAGCCTGGATATTTAATGAAACCAGGTCCTCAGATAATTTTAGGACCTTATATATCTCATCTGTCACATCTTTAAAAGTGGTATGTTCAGTACCAGAAAATGTAACAGTTGGAGAAATACTGTAAGCCACTCCCATATGGTTAAACTGGGCTTCACCTCCAGCATACACACTTACAGGGATCGTATTTTTCAAACAACCTGCAATTTCCAAACAAAGAAAATTATATTAACGGACCTTTTGTAAGCATGATATGTTTCACAGAATAATATTTTTTGTTATACTTGCTTGAGAGATTTTTTTTTTTTTTTGTTAAAAGTGGTATATACCACTGATTTCATTAAGAAATGAAACCTACAAAGTTTTTATCAGACGTGGTACCAAACCTCTGGTACCTGTCTGCATATCCTGCTACAAAGTAACCGGTACATCAAAGTAAATCACATATCCTACTACAATCTGAAACCAGAAAAAAAGTTTGCAACACAAAACCATCAACTATCAACACAAACGAAATAACACCAGTAACATCTAGCTAAATGTCAGAAACTGCTGAATGAACTACTAGTAAACTGCTTGAGAGATTTTACTAGACGTAGATCCACAATTATCGTACAAACCAATTGAATAACCAGTAAGAGCTCAAATTTATTCTGGTTGAGTTTCTATGGTCAATCTTCAATACCGATATATTTCTTTTTCTTACACTGGCTTCAGATATTTTACTAGATATAAAAACAATAATTACCATACAATACCAATTAAATAACAGTAAGAGCTCAAGTTTCATTGGTCTTTCTTCAGTATATGTTCCAGAAGGAAAAAAAAAAAATTAGGGGGATGCCAACCAGGAGAAATACCCTTAGTTCTTATTTCAGGCGGTGCTGGTGCCTCAGAATCTCTAGTATCACTTACAAGTGGGTCCCTGTTTTTGTATTCTGATTCTTCAGGAACAGTAGTTGATTCAGAAACCCATGGCAAAGGTGGTGGTGAAGGCGGTAAATCGTCAAGGTTTTTGCTACTAGTAAATGCCTGTACTGACAAAGGCGATGCTTCCTGATACTCAAAAGGTTCATTTCCTCCCGGTAATGCCGTGGCCATCTCAGGTTTCACCATCAACAGAGATGATCGCTCCAAATTAATCAGCCTGTGCGACTCCACCAAATTTCCATTGCCATCTGTGATCGGGCTTGTCTCCGGCAGTGGTAGTTGCTCAGGGAATTCGTGTTTAACTGACAGTGGGGCCCACATGTTATTTCCCGAGGAGAACTTGATGCGAAGAGAGGAGGGAGGGTGTCAGATACAAGGTATAACTAAGTGACAGAGAATCGCAATTGAACCAATTGCTTGTTTACTTGAACGAATTTCTCCAATCTAGCTCAGTTTGATTAGTAATGGCGAAAGATAAAAGGTGCGAGAGAAAACACAAAAATCATATTCTATTTCTTAATTCAAACAGTACAAGAGATTTCTATATATATAGACGACGCTGTAGAAGAAAGTAGAAAAGAAAAGATACAAAGGATCGAGTTCATATCCAGTAAAGTAACCCAATTGTTGGGTTTTAGATCGAGACCGTTCGATTTAAATCCTTATAATTCATCTGAAGTGGAGCGCACATATTCCGAGCAACGAATCCGAATTCTGAAGCAATCTCGATCGAAAAATTCGAATCGAACGGTCCCGGTTCAAATCCAAAAGTTAAGTTACTTTAGGGATTCGGACCCCAAAGGATCGCGGCAATTGCATCGCGCGTTGCCATATCAGCAGTATGCCGACAGCCTCTAACCGACGCCACGGAATTTTTCTCCCCTTAAGTCTTTTATCACTTCCTCCAGTTCTGATGTGTTTGGCCCCACTTGACATCCACTGCCTTCGTTAATTGCAGTCCCAGCTATAGCACTGATGATCCCCATCTTCGGAGAGAGTCCATTATGAATTGGGCTGCTCATTTCTCGGCCCGTTTTCCATTTGAACTCTCCTTCCCCAACGAATACGTTGAACAAGTCAAAATCGACGCTGCTCATCCCCAATTCTACTTCGTTTCCTGACAGAGGGAGAGAGGAAGGGTTTTATTTCAGGTCGGAAACTTGGCAAAGTTAGAGATTGCGGGCCGACTCCGGATCCGAAATTTAAATACTTGTTTACTATTTTTCATACAAAGTTTATAAATATTTATAATGAGATCGTTAATTAAAATCAAATTTTATTTTGTTGCCCGGCTTCTATTTTATTTTATTTACAACTCAATTGCCCTTAGGTTATATTTCATATATAAAATCAGTGATTACAATTGATCTGTGAATAAAACAATATAATTGGATATGTGAATGTTGTAAATGACATGGCAGATATACCAACTAGGAAGAGTGGATAAGCCCCAGATTGAACTCATTAATTCTTGATAAGCAGTTACCGAACAAGTCAAGTACGAATCACAATCGAGGCACGAGTGACGTTTTTTTACCACCCCTACCACTCTACCACATACTAATCTGTGACTTTCCTCTGTACTCGTGATACAAAAATAAACACAGACGCACAATACCACAATGAAATGCAAAATGCCAACATCACAATACAATAATAAAAAAGTAGAACTCCAACATATCTTTACTCGGAAGAATACAGAAAATAAGGCACAAAAGTCTTGTAACAGTCTAAATTTCTCAAAAAAGTTTTAAACACTACAAATTCCTCGGCTAAAGCCCAAACAAAAAGGGTCTTGATTAAATTTAACTCTCAGTCTGTTCTCTAAGGCGACGAATAGTGCTCCTAACAGTAACAGCACTGGCCGTGCTGCAAAAAAGACAAAAATAACACACATTTAGTCATCAATTCTAAACAAAAAATACAATCTATAATCAGATAACAATTAGGCATTTCAAACTAATTTTGCTCATTAAATATTCTTTAAAGATCATTTTGTGCACAGAATTAACAATAGAATTCACAACTGGAAAAACATGCGAGGGAATTGACATGCATAACAAAATGGTTGATTATGGTAATAAATTGATTCAAGGGTAGATGCATCCAAACGGCATGCATAACAATTATAAAAAATAATATATAACATAATTTGGTGAACCACCAATTTGAGAAAATTGAAATCAGATGCATAGACAAACAAGAAGATAATATAACATAGAACATACTTCAGTGTATAAGCACCACCAGCCTTAATTTTTCCACAGTCCTTGCATCCCCAGATTCCAACTGCCTTTCTTTTCACAGCATACTGAAAATAAAAAATACACAAAATTAGCTAATATTTATTAAAAAACAACAAATTCACATGTGCTTCTGTGCATAAAATGCAATACTGTAAAAACACAAGAAATACTACAAATACCCTGCAAACACCGCCTTGCTGCTGCATCTGCTTCACCACTAGAGATAATACCCAATTTTCACCCACCTTTCTCAATCTTAATCAGTACCGATTAAGAGAGAAGGATAATTTGATCTATTGATTTCACACATAAACCCCTAATATACGCGACTTTCCAAATACTTGGAAACAAGAACAGAACAATGTTCTCAAATTTATCGAGGCAACAAGAACAAAACAAAACACAAACAAATAAACATTAAGAAAACAATACATCAAAACCAAGTACCTTTCCACAGAACTCACAGAAGTACTTGGCATGCTGAGACACCTCCATCTTCTTGATTTGTTTTCTCAAACTAGCACCATACCTGGTACCTATGTTTCAAAAGAAGAAATTTTGATTTACAAAAAATACATACATGACACTTAAATAAAACATTAAGAAATTCAACTGTTCCATTAATTAATACCATATTTGCCAACAATTCCAGCCTTCTTGGTACGCTTCGTCTGCACCATATAGAAAGTGCAGTGTCAGTGTGAAATAATAAAAGACATTTAATTGATAAAAATTGGTGTCAAATTTTCATGAAATTGGCATCCAGAAAAGATAAACATAATAAACGCACTTGAGGAAAAACCCAAATTCAACCATAGGGGTTATATTCCAAATTCAAACAGATTATGATATTAAAGGTTTAAACTATCCCTGTAATAAATAAATTACACACCTAAATCACATTGTTTGACATTGAACAAGTATTCAGAGAAAATTGTATCAATTAACTTTTAAAGTTTGAACCTAAATATCTGAATTAAGCATTGATGAGAACATAACCATTCGATGCTTAAAATCAATAAAAGAAAGGAGTAATACCAATTGTGTAACCTACAGATTGGATGCTTCCATAGAATAACAAATTCTACTCTAAATTACAACTTGAATTAAAGAGAAATTAAAAACCTATTGAAACAAAACACAGCCTAATAGAAGTAACTTTGAAGCCAGATATCATAATCTCTTCTACACTACAGTCTATACAATTTCTCGAAGAAAGCACTTCGCTTAAAACTACAATCTTCTTCCCCCTACGATCGATCAAAACAAATATGCAGAAATCTACCGAATCAAAAGCAACAATAGATCAGATCGTACCATTTCGTTCGATTCGGAGGAACTGTGGCGCCTAAACCCTTCAAGCGAGACCTAGAAGCTGGAGGCAGCAGGAAGGATTTTACGGCGCGATTGCCATTTATACCGCGTGGCATTAGGCATTAGGGTTACCTTCGCATTTAATCAAGGCCGTCGGATTCATTAAGCATCAATCCGACATCTATGGATTCTTAATGGGCTTTATGTAATGTATGGAAAAACTTATATGGGCCCTATTTAGGCCTGAAAAGTAACTTTGAAATGTGTTTATGTAGACAGATCCATGGGCCTTCGGTAAAACAAAGATTAGAGTTAATATGTATTATTTCGTCCCTGCAAATCTGGGCTGTTTATTTCAGATGGAGCGGTCGAAACTAATCCTGACTGTATATTTGTCCATACCTGCCGCCTTGTAAATCCTTCGCCAGCACTATTAACCACAGTACAAATGAATTATTCGGATTCGGTTCTGGATTAAAAGTTTGTGATTCAGAAAAATAATTCAGGTATAATTTGAGAATGACTTAGAACCGAATCAGACCTCAGTCGTATAAAGGAGCAAAATAAAAAAAAGATTTGAGAAAAATTTGCAAATAATTCGTAAAATTTGAGAAAAGTTTGTAAAATTCACAAATTATTCACGATTAATTCGTAAAATTCAGAAAAAATTCATAAAATTTGCAAATTATTGATGAATAATTCGATCAAAGTTTAGTCAACTGAATATTCGACATCACAAAAAAAAATAGTGATTCAAAATAACAGGTACAATATAAGATCGTTTAATAATAGCATCAAGTACTTTAGAACAAACAGCATCCAATAAATACAGCTTAAGTTTCTGAAATTTAAGTAAAATTCTCTCATGTAATAGCAACACATTTCTCTTATAAGTCCAATATATATTCTATATTTCAAAATAGTGATTCAAAATCACAAAATTAAAGCAGCCGAAATTCCTCAAAAAATAACTAAGGAAAGTCGCCTTTCTCCTTTGCAATCTCCACAAGCATAGTGAGAAGAGCCTCACACATCTCACTAGCATCAGCCTCGATCGGATCCTTGTTGAATGAAGAATAAACCATCCAAGCATGATCCAGTTTTTTGTCTAACCTGACCACGACCGAGCCCGGCACCTCTGCATCGCATCTCGTAACCAGACCGTCACTCCTTTCACCATATCTCAACCTGATTTCCAGAGAAAAAAATTATAATTTTTCATTTTATCGGGAGCCAAAAATTCATTTTATTTCCTAATGAGTCTATTCGGCAAGAGTGAAATAAAAGAATAGAGTGGAAAAAATGTTTTATTTCTGCTGAACAAGAGAAGTGAGTGAAATTGGGTTTGAACTTTTGCAATCAAACCACTGTTTTTTTGCATTTTAGTCCTTCCTCTATCCCTCTGTGAACCAATTCTCAATTCTATGAGAAAGGTGGAATAGAGGAATTAATTTTTTTTCAAGAGATAGATTTATCTTGTTTACCAATGCTCTTCTTCCACTCTTCCACTATTCCACTCTTCTACCATTTACCGAACATGACCGGAATAGTGAAGAATTGAAGCCTATTCTAAATTCCACTTTTCCTCATTATTCCTCTATTCCAATGGAATAGTAAATAATTTGAATTACTATGAAACAACCTCAAATGAAGCGCACTGATGGCCATAGCAGCCGACAAAGGGATAACAACGGGAACTTTGGCAGTGGTTGAGAAGGAATACGAGTCATCGTATTGCGTAATAAATTGTGGTAAAGGGAGCCAGGGGAGCTCGGCATGTGCGATGTGAGACATAGTTGCAAGGACACCTGGTGCTGAGCTGGCCTCTGTGTGGAAAGAGACAATCGGCAGTTCGTCAGAAGGGAGCCTATGTCTTGCAATGAAGTCCTTCCTCTTGTCGTATGTCAGATCCTCTAGTGCTCTCATGTCACCCTTTTAATTAAACCAAATTTATGTATTAGTCAACTAACATGGTGTATTTTTGTTTTTTATTTTCTGTTTTGGTTTGTAAAGGAAAAAAAGAAAGAAAGAAGAAGAAAGCACCTTAATTAATTTACATACAATAAACTCCATAATTCTCCTTGCTTCCTTGTCAGCAATCTGACCCTCTCTCAGTATATCAGATGCAATTGGGCTACCACCAAATGGGCTCTGTACCAGTGCCAACCCTGCCACTTTATCTCTGAGGTCGTACCAGTACAACGAAATTGCTGCAGCTGCATCTATACCACCTTTGCTGTGCCCCAGTAGAAGTATTTTTTTACCAGATCCCCAGTAGAGCTCTTCTATGTAATGTTTCAGTTCCCATGCATTTTTCTCAGTAGATGCCTGAACTAATCAGATGTAATTAAATTGCCCACATACACTTTTAGAGGCACTTGATTATTTTGTTCACATATTATTAGAGCAGAGGTGATAAAATCAAGGCCCATCAAAGCATTATTTAATTTTATATTGCATCTAATAGAAAAAAAAAATCCATAAATAAGTAAAATAGACACAGTTATGGGTAGAGAGAGAAAGTAATTACCTCACTGTGTATCTTTGCAATATGACATGTAAGACCCATCCTGGAAAAGAACCTTTTTGTATTGACAAAATACAGTGGACTGTGATTGCTAAAAAGGCCTGTTAAAAAAAGAATTAAGATAATAAGAAAAATAATGCTTATTCTTTGAGAGAGAAAATAGTAAAATAGTAAATGAAAGAAAACTGTGAAACACTACCAGGAACAAATGAATAAATTAGTGTGTTTGTCAGATTATGCATGAATCCTACCAGGAATAAATAAGTAAACCAGAGTGTTTGGCAGATTGTGCATGCCATTTCTGAAAAAGAAACAAAATGAAACAAAAAAATAAATTACGCAAGGTAGATCAACAACATCGTACAATAAAGATCAAATTAAATCAATACCAGAACATATTGGAACAGATCTCTGTGTGTGTGATGGGGAGAAAAAGAGAGAGAAAGAAAGAACCAAAGGAAAGAAAATAGACCTGACGTTATGAAGAAGTTCCTCGAATCGGGTCGTTCCATCGACAACAGGAGTCAGGCCTTCGGTCTTTTGTAGCCATCCGATATCCGCAGATGATCCCTCCCATGTTCTTCTCAAACGATTTACCAACCTATACTTGAAAAAAAATAACTTTAATGCATGATTAAACAAAAAAAATAAGCAAATCGATGCAAATTGTGCTAACAGGGGTGTTGGATTGCCACTTCTTGATGCCGTACAGTTCAAAGACGGTGAGATCAGAGGCACACTTAACAACCAGCAAATTGAGATCGGAGGTGCTGAATAAATAAGTATTATGTAATTTCATTTTATGAAGGGGATAAAGTTGAAAATTTTGGATTTTTTGGGCAAACCTCATTATGCATCTCTTATTTTCAGTAATGAATTAAAATGAAAAATTTTAGAACTTATAATAGAAAGTTTAAATCATTTACTGGAATAAGAGAAACTAACACTTGTAACTTTTCTCGAATTTCTGTCACATAAATAATGCAGTAATCAAAGCAACAAGTCACAATTTTACGTCCCAATATGACTCCGAATGAAGGGGCCAGTAAGCTGTATAAGACATAGCACCAAAAAAAGCACGAGAGGGGATTTGTTTCAGAATTAAAAAAAAAAAGTTAAACTCCTCTTTTTCATAATTTCAGTTAAAACATGCCTCTTTTTAATCAATAATATGGCCTTTTGAATACAACTGGAAGGCCAATCTTGCACTGTAGCGTCAATAAAAGCCGAAGAGGCTTCATCAGATGAAGAAAATTCACCGAACAATGATTCGTAATCACAAGGATTGCTTTCATAATAATATCCGAATGCATCCTCTACAAATAAAATTCAATTTTAGGAGTTAAATTAATTTAAGATCCAAGGTTCCTATTTTTTAATTGGCTAATAGTTTTAGCTGTCATCCTTTACTAAACCATACCAGAACGATCAATCCAATACTAAATTAAGTTTTTTTTTTGTCATTTTTTGCCTCTTTTATAGCACAGTGGTTTTGTGAATTTAGTACCAAGATTCTGATGCAAATTCAGGCCAATGAGAAGAGATATTATTTGTTAAGACTGATTCCAGGCCTTGTGTCAGAAAACTATTGAATTATTTTAAGAAAACATCTTACCTAGAAATTGAACAAAACAGTGACCTACTTCACAAGCTAGATTGAGAAAACGATTGAAACAATCCTCCATTGGTTGCTCTGATAGTGCATAAACAACACCTTGAACCTAATAACACGTGTGCAGTATTCCATAGTTAAGCTTAAATTTACCTAATAAATTGTTAAAAATGGTACATCAACTGGTACAGTACCATCCAAGTCAATACATACCAGTTCAAGCTAGCTATGATTCCAACTGGTACATTAAAGGAAATCCAGAATTCACCACTAATTGAAAAAAAAACTAAAGAGGTATAAATTGATGGTAAAACAAGTTTTAGGGATTACTCACTACATGACAAAAGGCAGGATTTTGTCACCATGAAACCATTGTTCTTCCAGTTATACACACCTGAACAAACAATAACAAGAAAATACACAATTAAAATAAAATTATTCAAACTAGGCAGAAAATTAAATATTTTTCATGAAAATAAGTTGTTGGTTTTTTTTTCCCTTTGAACTATAAGACAAAATTTTGATACAAACACCCAGAATTTATTAATTTCATGTCTTATTTCTTTTGAAAAATGCATGCCATACCAGAATATTTGAATGATAAAAGAAGAATAGATAAACTGGTACATTCCATACCAGAATATTTGAATGATAAATACAGAAGAGAACATACATACCAGAGATCAGTAAGGAGAAAGAAAAGAAAAATGCATGTAAAAAAATCAAATTTATAACCAGATGAAGAGAAATACTGTTTACTAACCGAGTTGAAAGAGAAAAGCGGCACCTTGTAGTTGTAGTAATGGAGACAAAAAGGACCTACTGTTGAAGTGGCAATCTCGTTATTAATTAATGGAGCCAGGGGCAAAATAGGAATAAATTAGAGAGAAAGCAGTGGCTTGAAGCAATGAAATGGGAAGGAGTGGGAGATGAGGTCGTTTGTCTACAATTTTCACAAGATGTTTTTAATTTACAATTTAAAATTTCCAAACTTATTTTTAAAAAAAATATCAATATCAATAAAATTTTTGAAGGTAGTATGTACCATAGTGATAAATTAATTATTCGGGTTCGGTTCGGCGAGGTTAAAAATTTGCGATTTGAAAATAATTCAGGTATAATTCGAGAATGATTTAAAATTATTCCTATCAAAGATCTCAGTCTTATAAAGAAGCAAAAAAAATGTTTTGAGAAAAATTTGAATGCAAAAAATTCATAAAATTTGGGAAAAGTTCGTAAAATTCATGAATTATTCAGGAATAATTTGGTCAACCGAATAATTCGGTGTTAGGTTCATCATCACTAAAAAAATAATTATTCGTGAATTTTGTGACTATGGTATATGTGTACCAATTAAAATGGCTTCAGCTTTCAGTAGATGGTAGTTTTTTTTTTTTTTTTAACCTTAAAAGTTCTATTTTTTTATGAGTTAAGATGAATGAAATCAGCGTATTTTTGTTTTTTGTTTTTTATTCAATTGTAACTTTTATTTCTAATGTGTTGGTTAGTATTTGATAAATTTGATTTTAGCTTTCTAAATCTCCAATTATTGTTCAAAATTCAAAATTGAGAAAATCTTATAATGTGGTTTAAAGATTGTATAATCGTTAATAGTGGATTGTCAACAAATTCTGATATGGTTTTGTTATTGTGTATTAGGTTAAAGTTGGAAATACTTATTTCAATATATTACATATACCTATATATATTTATTAATACTGGCAAAAAAAAATCAGATATGGAAGTTTCGTGTGATGAAAAAAAATTATTATTAAATATTTTATTTAGTGACATGATATTAATGTAGAGTTTGTAATCGATTATCAATTAGCATGATAGGTATGTTCTATATTTAAATTTAAACACTTAAATTATCAATTTTAGTTTTGCATGGCATCCACTTAATTATCAGCATATTTCTCATATGTTTTTAGAAGAAACTAAATTTATGAAACAAACATAATTATAATGACAAAGTCAATCTTATAAATTAAAAATGAATAATTTAGAAAAGAAAAATGAAATATGTGTTGAGCATATAAGCATTTTTTTACTCTTTATTCATGTATATATTATCTCTAAAATAAAACAAAATATTGATGCGTATATACTCTTTATTTTGTTCAATGCTAATTTTTTTCTTTGTATTTAAATTTAATCAAAGGTAAATATGTCAATTATTCAAACAAAGTAGGGGTGGCAACGAGCTGGGTCCAACTTGAATTCGTCACGAGTGAGCTGAAATCTCAGCTTTAAATCATTACAAGCTAGACCACGCTATCTTGCAAGTTAACAGCTGACTTGTTGGGTCTGATTAAATCTTGTTTTAAGAAGAAAATAAATTCTACAAACTTTTTGAATCGAGCTAGACAGCATAAAATACGCACATTCATATAAATTCACAAATTGATGTCTAGCCGAGCTAGCTTGTGAGTTAGAAAACAAGTTAGACCCCAACTTAAACTTGTTAATTCTGAATCAAGCTAGTGGGGACTTAGCTTGTTAACAGCTCGATTCAATAACAAGCGAGTTAGATACGAGTCACAATCCAGCCACGAGCAACGATTTTTTTACCACCCTAAAACAGACAGAATAATAATAAGTCGGTTAATAAACTAAAATCAAATAATTGTACACCGTAGAATTATCGATTGCAGAGGTTTAACGGAGAAAAATGAAAGATATGGTAACAGTGTATAAAGTGATCGCAACGGATGTTATCCTGTCGCCACGTTTGGGCGAGCCTATCCAGAAAGAGATGGTCAAAAGGACCATGTTACCATGGATCCATGCAGAGCTGTTAACCGTCTCCAAAATGGCTCCTTCAGTCCTTGTTAGGAATTTATTAAAAAGACGATTTTTTTTACGTGGAAATTGGTATAAAAACATTGATTATTTAGAAAAAAAAATTATAGATAATTATTTG
Source organism: Carex pumila (assembly GCA_033356055.1). Taxonomy (NCBI): domain Eukaryota; kingdom Viridiplantae; phylum Streptophyta; class Magnoliopsida; order Poales; family Cyperaceae; genus Carex; species Carex pumila. The sequence goes on from JARJHM010000304.1 coordinate 163,321, forward strand.
ACAACGGAATATTTATTTATGAATTTGAGATTCACTGACAACAACTTAACTTGATAATTTTGACAGTATTTTGTTAAGTTAATTATTATTTTTTAAAAGACTTATAACTATGTTATCAGCTTTCAGATTGATTGTGAACTATTTTATTACAATTTGAATATCGATATTTGATCAAATGTCTTTAAATATGAATCGTTGAAATTTTTTGAGTCATTTTGAGAAAAATTTCTTATTTCTCATGTTTTTATGTAAATAGAATATGAATTATATTTTTAACTGTTGAATTTAATAACTATGTATAAGTATTTGCTTGGCTGAGACTAAGATAATAACTATACATGATTAATAATTGATATTAAACTGAGGTGTATACATAGAGGCAGATATAAGTGAGGCAGTTATAATATAATTTTATCTTATAATTGATACTTATTAAACTGAGTTGTATACTTTCGTCCCTGATTTGACACGTCTATACTAATTCTTTTGAAAACTTCTTATAATTAACATTTTTGGTGTAATATTGTTGTGTCAAAAAGCATAACCCTTTTGTTATTCTTTTAAGATAAATATACATTTCCAATGATGTCCCCTGCTTCTCTCCAGTTGGCCTCCCCTCCATAGATTTATATTTTCTTCTCGGTTCCTTCTTTTCTGTATGAGCGGTGTTGTGCCGTGAATTGGGTAGCCAATTTAACACAGTAGTTTTAGCTTCATGCTGCGCACCGATTATAGAATCAGAACAACACTTTATAGTGTTCGTGCGCTGCAATGAGCAAAATATGCTCTGTTAAAATCCTTACCCCTTGAATGGCCTTGGAACCAGAAAGTCGGTGAGCTAGGTTTTGTTTTCTTATTGGATTTATAGTGTCACCTGCCGTGTAGTGGTCTATGTAACGGATTGAAAAGTCTCTATGTAATGTATGATTTTTTTTTTATTTTATGAAAATTTCTTCATTTATTTTGTTGGGTGATTCATATTTAGTTGATCTAATAATTATGTTATATTATTTTTTCTTTTACAAAATATGATGTATTGGAAATTGCTCTTATTCTAATGACAAGATTGTCACTGATATTCCAATTTTCAAAAGTTTTTATTTTTTTTTTATTTTTTGAGATCAAAGGAAGTGGCTACCAGGTTTTATTAACACTGGTAAAAAAAAGACCCCAAAGGGTTACATCAAGGCATCAGTATACCAGAGTATTAGTTCATTACATTGCAACAGCAAACTAAGACAAGCCTAGCAGTTAAGTAGCCATAAGTATATCCATTTTTCAAAAGTTACCAGATAAATTTGGAAGCAATTTTGATCTCAGTGCATTTTATGCATATTTTTGCATATTATATCAACATTGAAGATAAGTACGTGGCTGAGTTCTAATTAAAAATGTTGAATATATATTTTTTAAATTGACAACTTTAAATGTCCACTAATAATTTTATTAATTCAAATAACAGTAATCTTTAGATCTACTTTGTTAAATTACTGTAATATTCTAATCTACTTATATAAATTCTTAATCACTCTAAAATTGTTAATTTCAAGATGATATATCATCTCTTAAATTAAAATTGTTAATTCAGAATATCAAGTTATAACTAGTCCTAGTGTGAATCAAAAGGAATTATGCACCAAAATTACGCTGGTTGAAAAAATAAAACTCAAATTAAGCCTATTGGTTCCTAGTTATAATTAATACCTCTCCCTACTCGTTAGAAAACATCTCAGTCACTTGCGATTGGTGATAATTTGACTGAATTGGGGCCGTTCAGCAATAAATGATTAAGAGGATTAAGAGCTTAAGGAGCGCTAAAGAATCAATGTTCGGTTGAATTAAGTGGCTAAGAAAGTTAAAGGAAACAGATTAAGTCTTAAGAAGACTTAATTATTTATTCCCGAACAGCCCCAACTAGAACAATATATATCCCTACTTGTCACTGCAAAAAGGATAATAATTAAGAGTAATTTGGACAAATTCCTGCAATAGCATGTCCCATATATGAATGGAAATCCCATATCCAAACAAAAGAAGAAGAAGAGAGATGATGACGATTGAGTTTCACCATTTATTCAAAATGGTTAGAATGAAGCAATATAAACCAGTTGTCATGAAAAATTCAGAAATTCAATTTTATTCTCTGAACATTAAACAACACTTTTTGATAAATTTCAAGTTTTAACATAGTTAACACAGATGCCGTTCAAATATCACTGAGACAAGAGATCACATTATTTGGGATTGCGGATATGCAATCAACTTTTGGAGGGGATTAATGGCGCACTTCAACTTTGCACAAATGCGAGGTGCGGACCTCTATGATGCCTGGATGAGGGGACATGAGGTTTTTACACAGACAGAGAAGACGTTATGGAATGGAACTTGGACGGCAGGGACCTAGGTGCTATGGCGAGAAAGAAAGAGAATTTTTTCAAACAAGAGGCGTCAAGTGAATTAATTAATCCATGATACGATCCGATATGTTAATGCTTGGTCACATTATGTCTAAGCGGAGAAGAAGGGCAGGTTTTGCAGCGCCATATTGCATTTTTCTGGAGGCGTTATTTCCTAAATAGCTCATTTTATTTTATGGCATTACCGGATATCTACTTTAGATATCTTTGTACAGTTCTAGTTTATAAAATAATCTTTTTTTATCAATATATTTTTAGCCACTCTATGTCGCTGACCTTCAAAAAAAAAAAAAAAACCATAGTTGAAAGCAGTGTTTTAAAATGCGGTTTTGTTCATGCATGCGGAAGGCCACTGCATACCGCATATGTGGTATGCGGACGTATATGCAAATTTTCATGTGGATTTTAAAATAAAAATTCACGTATATATATATATATATATATATATTCATATTCATATATTTGAATTTATTTTCACATAATAACATAACTAACAATAATTTTTGAATTTTTTTAATATAAATTTTAATTAAAATACAATCAAATTATCAAAACTGCATGGCCGCATATTTCAGTCCGCATGGCCTCATATTCAAACCGCATGGCCGCATTTTTAATCAGCATGACTGCATATTCGGACCGCATATGCGGCCGCATGGAAAAACCGCATGAAAAACTGTATGAGAATTCTGAGCACGACTGCCGATTGCATACTCATATGCGGCCGCATTTTAAAACACTGGTTGAGAGAGAAAAAGAGAGGTTGCTTGGGAAGTATGTCCATTTTGGATGAGTCCTATTGTCTTAGGCATCTATATTATGGCCCATTAGCCCAATAACGATCCAGCCCAGTCCAAACTTCTCTTTAATTAACGCACGGAGCAACGTTGGACGGTTATGAAAATGAAAAATATTCAAAGATGAGGACAATACAGTATGTCCATTAGTCCAATAGCGAATAATAATAATTGTCCGATTCATATATATAAAACCAGTGTGTAATCTTTGTGGTATAAGAAAAACATTTGATTATAAATTTTTAGTTTTCAATTCTACTTAAATCTTGTCATTTCTTTTCTTTTCTTTACTGTAATTTAGAAACAATATGTCAATCTCAAAGACATGCTATCCCAATAAATAAGTAACCATAATTCAGTATATTATTGCTAGGATCAAAGATAATTACTTATTCTTTTCGTTTTGTGGTACCTTTTCCTTTTGATTGTCTTTTCTCTTTTGTAAATTTGAAGATTTATTTTTTTAAAAAGAGGTGATAACACAAGAAACTATGAAATACCTTTGCTTGTGCATTTTCTTTTGATTTCTTTTCTATTATTCTTTACTTCATCTTTCCTATTTGATGATATGGAAATTCATTGCTTGATTGACTAGCCATTTGTTACTTCCTATAATCATCATTTTCTTTAATTTGCTGGGGCTTAAAAAAATATTGTACTTGAATAATTCTTGTGGTAAACATTTCTTGTATATATATATATATATATATATATATATAGAGGGGGGTTCAAATGTCTCCATTTTGTGTGCCTTCATCATTCCTTTATTTTTAAAAACTTTAATAACTCAAAATTTAAATCTTAAAATTCAAAATAAAACCATTGGATATGAACTACATCATTTTATCTATGCACGTGTAAAAAATTATGACATTTTAACTTCATTTTGATTGTCATCTTGAACTTGTAAAAATGTATACTAATGTGGATACTTTTTAGATGTTGATTTTTCACCTTCTTGATTCATATAAAAGCAAAATCAAAATATAATAATTTTTTATGGACACATAGAGAAAATAACATAGATTGCATATGGCGCTGGATGATGTCTAAAAGTATTAATATTAAGTATTGTAAATATTTGTACATATGCATTGAAGTATTTATATGTATATATATATTGTACAGAGTTGGAACTGAAGTGAGGGAATTCATATAATTATTCTAAATATTCATAGCTCTCTCTCTTTATCCATGCATTAAGACTAATGAATAGCGAATGATTACCATTGTCACGTCAATGTTTAGGGACATGATTAAAACGGTACCATCACATCCATCCGACAGTCTCTGTTGATTTACAACGGCAACAAACTAGAAAAACAAAACAGAATCAACTATATATATATATAGCTCAGTACTCGCGTCATTTAACGACTTGCTTCCAAATAACTAGTTTAAATAAAATATATACAACTTTCAAATGGACTGGATTACTATATATACAAACATATCAAATTATTGTACAGTCCTGGCAAATCAATTAATTAATATAATTCCAAAATGGATACGGCTCTTCTGATAGATGGACTCAATTACGGTTTCTCTATCTTTGCCTGCTGCATGCGTGTACTCTATGATTTGCAATTTCATTCTATTGGTAGCCTTAAAGCATTTGTTAATAATTTCTTTTTGTCTTTTTTTCATAATACATTGTTAATTTTGTAAGCATCATGACGAAATTAATTGACTAATTCATTTCTACTAATGATAAAAAGAAAGAGAGATCAGAATGGGTCCGGATTCCCTAAAGTAATCCAATCTTTGGGTTTTGGATCGAGACCATCCGATTCGAATTTGTTGCTCGAGATTGCTTCGCGATTCGAATTCATCTCTCAAAATGTGTGCGCTCCATTTCGGATAGATTATCACGGATTTGAATCGGACGGTTCCAATTTAAAACTCAAAAATTGAGTTACTTCACTGGATCTAAACTCGATCAGAATGGGGATTGTTGGAGAATGTGGTTATTGGGCAACTAAATTCCTTTCGTTCCTGGGTACCTTTTCCTTTTGATTTTCTTTCCTCTTTTGTAAATTTGAAGATTTAATTATTCGAAAGAGGTGGAACATAATGGCAAAACAAAGAAAGGGTGAAAGTACCTTTGCTTTTCGTAATGTCGAGACACCTCTATGTTCTATTCTTTACTTCATCTTTCCTCTTTGATAATATGGAAATTCTTTGCTTTACTTCATTTCGTAATTCGAAGTATATATATTTCATTTTGAGAGCAAAATAAGTAATATTAGATATACTTCTAGGTTATAAGTAATATTATTGAGATAACAAGTTATAATTTTGCTGACTTGCAATAAATTATTCCTAAAAGGTCCATTATAAACATTTCACTTGTGAAAACACTTCGAAGGTTTAATTTTTCAATTAATTTATTTATTTTTGATTGAGATAACAGGCCTACTTGGAGGCATCTAGTTCCAGTGTAGGTCATAATTATTGAACCATTTCTTTGAGGGTTATAAAATAATGATAAATATAGATTAAATTATTCTTAGCAACATCAGAAAGGTGTCCTGTAATCAATAATAAAAGAAGTAGAAATTTAGTTCCAGAACCACATTCTCCATACACTAGTTAAGAAAAAAAAATTAGTTATGAATTTAATTAGGAAGACTTAACTTTCTCTGCATTAATTCACTGTGCATTACGTGGCTCACTGTTAGACCTAATTTATTTCAGGAAAGATTTTTCAATAATGCAAGGGCTATGTTGAAAAGTAGCATTTTCCAGCTCAGCGTGATGGGGCCACACCTACTAATGATCAATATAAATACAAATGATAAAGGTCGTTTTGTTCAAGTTCTACCAAAACTCTTCCTTCCATTCACCAACAAAATATTAATGGAAGAAATCCAGATAGTTGTAGATCTCGATGCAATGCACCACACATACACTCCTTCAGAATCAATGCAACTTGAAGCCTCTCCTTTGTCAGAATCCTCTCCTCTGTCAGAAGCCTCCATAGTTGTAGGTCTCGAAGCCTCTCTGCAACATGAACTTGACACATTATGGGCCAATGCGGACGAGGGACATAACTTCACAATCTTTCGCACACCACATGACATTTCAAAAAGCAAGAAAAATTTATTCGAGCCCTGCGCCATCTCCATCGGCCCATTCCACCATGGTCAAAAGCACCTCCGAGCCTTGGAGGAACAAAAAAGGCGGTTCTTGCAGGGTTTCTTGTCCCGTGAGAACCACATAAGTTTGAATCTCTGTTTATCAGAGATGAAGTTGTTTGAAATGAGAACACGGAAGTGTTATAATGAGACGTTTGATGATCTTGACAGCAATGCATTTGTCAAGATGATGCTGCTTGACGGATGCTTTGTGCTCGAGTACTTTTTCAAACTTTTAGAAAACAATTCCACTATTTCTATTGATGAGATTGGCTGGAATTCTCTTTGCATACCGAATGATTTGCTACTTCTAGAGAACCAAATTCCCTTCTTTATAATTGATAAGTTGTACGAGATTGCTAATTTAAATAAAGCACTAGATAGAATGGTTTTTGTTAAATTTATTGCTTGGATTTTTTTGTCCCGAATTGGAATCCTAGACTCCCTAGTCTCCAAAATTTCAGACCCTCCAGCTGAAATTCATCATTTGGTCCATCTGTGTTACCACCCTTTAGTGCCCATCCCAGAGAAAGCAGTTGTATTGATTTCCAAATCATTTGATCTTATCAGAATGTTCGGCACCAATAGAATCAAAGGTTTGTTCACAAGAATATTTCCTCATTCGAATTCACAAAGCTTGCCGGTCTCATTGCCGAATTCTACCTGGAATATATACTCGATGGTGATCCCTTCTGCCACTGAGCTCAAACAAAATGGCGTGAAATTCACACCAAAGAGCAACCCGAGACATATGCTCGACATATCATTTGAATATGGTGTCTTGAAAATCCCTAGACTACAAATCAACGATGACACTAAGCCTATTTTCGCAAACCTTATGGCATTTGAACATTCCAAATATGGCATAGAGCATAAGCCCTTTACAAGCTTTGTATATATTTTGGATAATCTAGTCAACACACAAAATGATGTCACAATATTACAAGAGTGCGGAATCATTGAGAACAAGCCAGGCAGTGAAGCAGAGTTGGCTCATTTTCTCAACCAGGTCACCGAAGGTTGTTATGGGGGGAGAGATCACTATTTAGCGGAATTATACATGGAAGTGAATAGATACAGTGAATCAAGCAGGAATAGGCAGCAATCATGGTGGAATAGGCAGCGAGCAAAATTGATTCGTGATTACTTCAGCAGTCCGTGGTCAATAATTTCTCTCATCGCTACTTTCATACTTCTAGTTCTTACATGTGTACAATCTTTCTATGCAGTTTATGCCTACAAATACCCCCCGAGTTCATGATGCTTAAATTTCACAATACTATTCGGGGCTTTTAAATTGAACAAGAGAAAAGTGGCGTTACCATGTATGTTAGGAAGGAGTTATTTTTTTTTTTAAATTTTTTTTCCTTCCTTGTTTGTCAATTGTCATTCCTTTTAGTGTTCTATCTTGTCTGTCTTTTTTTTTTTTCTTTTTTTTTATGATTTCCTACGAAGTTTTATTCAACAGCACCTTGTTACTCTGCACTATATATATATTTGAATTCCTTTACTTTGTGTCCTTTATTATTCAATTTTTAAGGTTAATTATTTTCAGCACCGGTTACAGGCATGCATTGTCTTTTTTAGATTGCGATCATAAAATCTTTACTATGTATAAAAGAGAAACGGTAAGTTGCAAAGTAGCAAATAGTCCACGGCTTTCTGAAAACAAGTCTAACAAAATTACCTAAAACATTCGACATACAATTTTGTAATGTTTTTATTATCTCAAAATTAGTTTCAACTGAATTTCCAAACTCTGGTGTCACAGGGCAACCTAACGAAAGCTTGTACTGCTCAATTTTTGTTTCCTCGCATTCTAAGGCCCTTCTCCTGCATACCCTTTATGCAGCATATGAAAATTGAAAGAGCGACAAAGAAAGATGTGATAGATACAGAAAATTGAACTTTTGAAAATTTCAAAAAAAAAAAATTTAATTCTAGGGCCACCCATAATGAAAAACCACATAGGTGCTGTTCTAGATTGTATTGATGTGAGGCTGTTCTTATTTAATTTTATTAATTACTGTATTCACTGATAGCTTCTATCAGTTTTTCAAGAAAAAGAAAAACCACATAGGTGCATGCCTAATTAATTTGCGCATGTATGATATTGTACAATGACTACACAGGATTAAACATTTCAATAAAAAGCAGATGATTGATATATCTAAAATTGTATTGTACCAGTACAACAATCTTGATAAAGTCTTACCACTCGAGTCTAATAGGTTGAACAAAACAGGGCACTTTCCGATAGTGCGCACCATGGTTATAGCAGCCCAAATTTTTTGGTGCTCATATCTTGAGGCTCTTATAATACATATCTTGGTGATTTTATTTATATATTTCACTGCACGAGTGAAATATGTAAATCAGGGCCAATTTTACACAAGCACTGCATTCTGGAAAATAAATCATGATGTTGCAATATCATCTCTTAAAATTGTTAATTCAGAATATCAAGTTAACTAGTCCTAATGTGAATCAAAAGGAACTATGCACCAAAATTACGCTGGATGAAAAAATAAAACTCAAATTAAGCTTATTAATTGGGTCCTAGTTATAATTAATACCTCTCACTACTCGTTAAAAAACATCCCGGTCACTTGCAATTGGTGAAAATTTGACTCAACTGGAACAATATATATCCCTACTTGTCACCGCAAAAAGGGTAATAATTAAGAATAATTTGGTCAAATTCATGCAATAGCATGTCCCATATATGAATGGAAATCCCATATCCAAACAAAAGAAAGAAAACCCAGAAAATGGTGAAGAAAGATGATGACGCATGAGTTTCACCATTTATTCAAAATGGTTAGAATGAGGCAATATAAACCAGTTGTCATGGAAAATTCAGAAATTCAATTTTACTCTCTGAACATTAAACAACACTTTTTGTTGATTTTTATGATTTCTGAGGAGAGTTTCTTTTTATTAAACTTTTCTGCATATTTATTACAAGTCCTAAATCTATTTATATAATTTTTCTCCAAGTTACCGTTGGAGTCTTTTTTACCGTAAATGGATACGGTGTACAGTTACCGTTTATTATTTTGCTCTAAAGGTTTATTTCCTATTTTGACCCTTTGATCTATGATGTGCGGCTGAGATCATTCCTCTTGATTTTCTTCTTTATTTTCAACACTCCCCCTCAAGCTAGAAGTGTATATATCATACAATCCTAGCTTGCTAGTGATATCTTCAAAATGTGTTGGATCCAACCCTTTGGTAAAAACATCCGCTAATTGATCTTTGCTTCTCACAAACGGTGTTTCGATTTCTTTGGCTTGGACCTTTTCTCTAATGAAATGACAATCCACTTCTATGTGCTTCGTTCTTTCATGAAATACCGGATTTGATGCAATATGTCGAGCGGAATTATTGTCGCAATACATCTTCATAGGTTGATCAAATTCAATACTCATGTCTCTAAGTAGTTGTTTGATCCATATTAATTCGCTTGCAGTGGATGCCATGGCTCGATACTCTGCCTCCGCGCTAGATCGAGCCACAACATTTTGTTTCTTGCTTTTCCATGTAACTAGATTCCCGCCTACAAATGTGCAAAAGCCGGTGGTGGATTTTCTATCAAAGCTACCGGCCCAATCTGCATCAGAATAGCCACATATTTCGTTAGAATTATTATTTTCCATTTTTATTCCTTTTTCGGGATTTCCTTTTAAATATCTTAATATTCTATGTACGGCCTCCAAATGAGGCGTTCTTGGTGAATGCATAAATTTGCTAATTTGACTTACGGAAAATGAAATATTCGGACGTGTTACCGTGAGATAAATTAATTTTCCTACAAGTCTTTGAAATTGGTTTATGTCTTCTAATGGTTCACCATCCTCGGTATTTAATTTGTATTTGGTATCAATTGGTGTAGAGACCGGTTTGCAACCTAGTTTACCGGTTTCCTTTAGCAAGTCTAAAGTATATTTTCGTTGTGAAATGAAGAGACCTTTATCCGAAAAAGCCACTTCTATTCCTAAAAAATATTTTAAATATCCTAGATCTTTAATGTCAAATTTGTCTTTTAATTGGGATTGGATTTTTTTAATTTCCTCAAAATTATTTCCGGTGATTATCAAGTCATCTACATATACCAATACAAGGGTTATATTTTTTTCTTCGGTTTTGGTAAACAAGGAGTGGTCGGCACTACTAATCTTAAAATTGCACGAAATTAAATATGAGCTAAGTTTGCCATACCATGCCCGAGGAGATTGCTTCAATCCATAGATTGACTTATTTAACCTACAAACTATATTAGAATAATTTTTCATTTTATGGCCGGGTGGTAGTGTCATGTACACCTCCTCTTCAAGTGTTCCTTGAAGAAAAGCATTTTTTACATCCATTTGATATAGGTTCCAACCATTATTTACCGCAATAGAAAATAAAATTCTAACTGTATTCATTTTTGCCACCGGTGCAAATGTTTCGTTATAATCTATACCATAGGTTTGAGTATATCCTTTGGCCACTAATCTCGCTTTATACCGTTCTATGGAACCATCACTATTGAACTTGGTCTTATATACCCATTTACATCCAACGGGTTTTTTATTTTTGGGTAATGAAACAATTTTCCAAGTTTCATTTTTTTCAAGGGCTTTTAATTCTTCTTCCATGGCCTTGCACCATACCGGGTTGGTTATTGCCTCTTGGTAACTATTCGGCTCAAATTCTTTTTCAATAGAAGCAAGAAATGCATTATATTCGGATGAAATATTTTTGTATGATACAAATTCTTGTATTGGATATTGTACCGTATAGGTTACAAAATCTCTAAGTCTAGTAGATGGTTTGGTTACTCTTGAGGACCTTCTAACTATTGTATTTTCTTCTTCCTCCCTATTATTGTTATCATTTTCTTCTCCCTCACTATTTTCATTATTTATTTCTTCTTCATGATTATTTGATTCACTTTCATATTCCTCATTAGGTATGAAATCTAAATCATCTAAGAGAGGTGCTATTGGTCTAACTTGGTTATTCTCAAGTGATTTATTATTAATCTCACCTTTTTTAAAATATGGTTCATCTTCACAAAATATCACATCTCTAGATGTTAATACCTTTTTATTTATTGGGTCATAGCATTTGTAGCCTTTTTTATATGGTGAATACCCTAAAAATATAGCTTTTGTTGACATAAAATCAAACTTGTCTTTTCTTTTAATGTGAACAAAGCATACACACCCGAAAACTCTCAAGTGATCTAGATTCTTTTTTTGTTTATAAAGAATTTCGGTTGGACTTTTATTTTTTAAAATAACACTAGGTAACCTATTAATTAGATGTGTAGCACAAAGGATGGCATCCGACCAATATATTTTTGGAACATTATTTTGAAACAACAATGCACGTGTTATTTCTAATAAATGTCTATTTTTTCTTTCCGACACTCCATTTTGTTCAGGAGTGTTGACACAAGTTGTTTGGTGTATAATTCCTTTTTCTTTAAAAAAATTAGTAAAATTTTTATTTACAAATTCCGTTCCATTATCCGACCTAAAAATTTTAAGTTTAGCGTTGAATTGAGTTTCTACAAGACATAGAAATTCTTTAAAACACATAAATACCTCATCTTTTGATTTAAGTAAATACAACCAAATAGCCTTTGAAAAATCATCAATAAATATCACAAAATACCTAAATCCATTATACGAATTAATTGGGGCCGGACCCCATACATCGGAGTGGACTAAATCAAACGAGGCTTCACTTCTACTAGTGGATAGTGAAAAGGGAAGTCTCGTTTGTTTTGCCAACTTACATATATCACAATTAATACAACTTGAGTTTGGAAAATTTAAAACCCTATTTAGAATCTTGTTGGAGGGATGCCCGAGTCTCTTGTGCCATCTATCATAATTAATTGAGCTTGCCAAGGCACAAAAATTTAATTTTTCTAAATCCAAAAGATAATGTCCATTTTTAAGAACCCCTTCACCAATCTTGTCCCCGGTTACCCGGTCCTGAAATATTACATTTTCATATGAGAATATTACATTACAATTAAAATCTTGTGTTAATTTTTTAACCGAAAGTAAATTTATAGGAAAGGTTTTTAAATATAATACGTTACTAATTTTTTTATTGCTCAAAATAATTTCACCTAAGCAATTGATTTTTTCTTTCATACCGTTTGCTACGGTTACATATTGGTCATTCTTTGGTATTGTCAAATTTTCAAGGAAATTTTCATTTCCAAACATGTGATCGGTTGCACCGCTATCAACAATTATTTGGTTAAATAAATTAAAATTATTTGAGTGAGATACAATACCACATGAGCTATCAGATTTTTGAGCGAGCAACACGGATAATTGCTGAAGGATCTGTTGCATTTGATCCCCTGACCCGCTTGACCCGCCAGCTCCTTGGTTGATTGAACCCGGTTCACTTGACTCAGTTGGTTGAGTTAAAAGAGGCTCTTTGGTTGAGACAGAGAAGCCTCCACGCATGAGCCCTTCTTTTCCTTTCTTTTTTTCTTCGTTCCAGCTTCCTCCTCCGCCTCTCTTTGAATCGGCCTCAAACCACCACTTCGGCCGAAGGTTTGGATGAAGAAAGTAACACCTCTCGGCCTTGTGACCCTCTTTCTTGCAATGAGAGCACTTCTCCCCTCTCGACTGTGGCCAATTTTGGTGATTTTGAGAGCTAGGGTTTCGGTGATTTTGGGGAAACCTTACGGCATGGCCATGGGATTCGTGTCCCTCGTCGTGGCTGACTTGTGGACCTCCCATAGCCTCCCGAAGTGAATCTTCGCGTTGTATCTGGTTGACTACCTCGGAGAAGGTAGGGAGCTCGGGTGCTCGAATAATCTGTGACCGAATGACCTCGTAGCTTGAATCAAGGCCGGTAAGGTATGAGAAGATTTGATCCTCTTCTTTTCGTTTTTTGAGTTCTTTTGCGTTTGTTGTGAATGGTCGATAAACATTGAGTTCATCGTATTTCTTTTTGAGAGAGGCTAGGTATTCCATATGGGTTCTGATTCCCTTCTTTTCTTGTTGGATTTCCAGATGGAGTCGGTAAACATGGGAGTGATTTTTTTGTTGCCCGTAAAAGGCTCGAATTTCTTCCCACAGTTCTTGAGATGTGTCACAATCTTGGAGAAACAAGTCAATGACTTGTTGTTCCATGGACCCATATAACAACGACATAACTGTATGATCTTCTTTTTGCCATTTTCGGATTATTAGTTTTTCAGCCTCAGTTGGTTTATTTGGGTCTAACGGTTTTGGTTTTGCCTTATCTCCTGTGATGAAATCAATTTTGTCCCTACCACTAAGGGTAATAGAGACTGATTTGGCCCATGATATATAATTCGTACCATTTAGCAATTGCGAAGTGAGTTTCGATGGGTTGGTAGCCTCGTAGGATTGCTGCCCCCATTGATCCATTTTGCACTGCTTGTGAAGAATTTTCTGCTAATGAGTATGATTGAGGGATTATCGGATTATTATCAGAATATTGGGGATTATCGGATATTATCAGAATCAAGCCTGAGGCTCTGATACCATGTTGATTTTTATGATTTCTGAGGAGAGTTTCTTTTTATTAAACTTTTCTGCATATTTATTACAAGTCCTAAATCTATTTATATAATTTTTCTCCAAGTTACCGTTGGAGTCTTTTTTACCGTAAATGGATACGGTGTACAGTTACCGTTTATTATTTTGCTCTAAAGGTTTATTTCCTATTTTGACCCTTTGATCTATGATGTGCGGCTGAGATCATTCCTCTTGATTTTCTTCTTTATTTTCAACACTTTTTGATAAATTTCAAGTTTTAACATAGTTGACGCAGAGAAAAAGAGAGAGAGAGAGGCTGCTTGAGAAGTATACCCATTTTAGATGAGTCTGACTTAGGCATCTTTATTATGGCCCACTAGCCCAATAACGACCCAGCCCAGTCCAAACTTCTCTTTAATTAACGAACGGAGCGGCGTTGGACGGTTGTGAAAATGAAAAATATTCAAAGACAATGACAATACAGTATACCCATTAGCCCAATAGCGAATAATAATAATTGTCCGATTCATATATATTATATATAAAACCAGGGTGTTATCTTTGTGCTATAAGAAAAAATTTGATAATAAATTCTTAGTTTTCAATTCTACCTAAATCTTGTCATTTTTGTTTTTGTTTTCTTTACTGTAATTTAGAAACAATATGTCAATCTCAAAGACATGCTATCCCAATAAATAAGTAACTATAAGCCTTAATTACTCTAACTATAATTCAATACTATTGCTAGGATCAAAGATAATTACTTATTCTTTTCGTTTTGTGGTACCTTTTCCTTTTGATTGTCTTTTCTCTTTTGTAAATTTGAAATTTTTTTTTTTTTTAAAAAGAGGTGGAGCATATATAATGCCAACACAAGGATACTATGAAATACTTTTGCTTTTGATTTCTTTTCTATTATTCTTTACTTCATCTTTCCTCTCTTGCTTCTTCTCTAAGACAGGGCACAACAGGTAAGGAAAGTGCTGTGTTCCAACTAGTCCTATTTGTGGACCTTCGAATTCTCTGTCTTGCGTCTAAGGGCAATATATCGCTAAAGCAAGGATGAGCCTATTCCATCCATAAATTCTGGAGACCAAATAAATCCGATTCTGTTCTCCTTTGCAAGACATTTTCGAATGACACATCTCTCTTTTTACTAGCACTCTTTTTTCTAGTGCCAACTGTTGGGGTGTTTTCCACTGCTAGCTTAAAAGAATCTTGAAAAAAAAACTCTTCTCTTCGCCTCATGCTGAGTCAACAAGACTTTTTTTTTTTTCTCTTCTTCTTTTCTTTTCCTCTTGTTGATATGGAAATTCATTGCTTGATTGACTAGCCATTTGTTACTTTCTATAATCATCGTTTTCTTTAATTTGCTGGGGCTTCAAAAAAAATGTTGTGGTTGAATAATTCTTGTGGTAAAAATTTCTTGTATATATAGGATTTCAGAAATTAGCATGTAAAATTGAGATTGAGTGGTATGGAGGGATAATCGGCTATCTTTTTTTGTTATTAAAAATATGGGTTAAGTACATTAGGTTTAATACGGATGTTAATGAATACGATACGGTCCCACAACAAGAATTTATAATTTTCTGAATTTTTTTACTATTTATTAAGCCACTTTGAAAATCGCTAATCCAACGGTTTTACTGTTTTGTGCAGCCACCGTTAGATCAACAATTTTGTAAAATACTTAATAAATAGTAAAAAAATTTAGAAAAATGTAAAATTTGGTCTCCAAGCAGATATTAATATGGAGAATAAGATGAACGGTTCGGATCGACCGTTTGGATTTTGAAAACTTGAATATTGAGCCGTAGCATAGAGGCCTCTATGCTATCCATAGCACCCCAGCCTTACTCTATATATATATATATATTGTACAGAGTTTAATCTTCAAGCATTCAATTATATCAAGTTACACATCAAGCATTAATATCTTATTTTTCAAGTATTAATATATTTTTTTGCATATATTTATACTTATGCACTAAAATATTTATTTCTATAAGACTAACTATTTTTGTTAGAGGAAGGTTAAAGCGGGAACGATTAAGAAAAGTTGATACGGTACGTATACGAGTTCCCCACTATTTCATTAGAGGAGAGTTGATGTGGAGATCATTGGAGACTGGAAAGAGAATATTCATAACAAGTTATGCATCAAAGTATTAATATCTTGTTTTCCAAATATTTATATCTATAAAGGTTGACAAGATGAGTCCAAAAATGTGAAAGAAGGGACCATAATATATACAACCTTCCTTTATTGTTGCTGTAGAGGTGGAATTGAAGTGAGGGAATTCATATAATTATTCTAAATATTTATAGTTCTCTCTCT
This sequence comes from Carex pumila, assembly GCA_033356055.1. Lineage (NCBI taxonomy): Eukaryota > Viridiplantae > Streptophyta > Magnoliopsida > Poales > Cyperaceae > Carex > Carex pumila. The sequence goes on from JARJHM010000304.1 coordinate 179,542, forward strand.
TTATCCATTAAGACTAATGAATAGCGAATGATTCACATCATGTTTAAGGACATGATTAAAACGACACCATCACATAAATGCGATAGTCTCTGTTGATTTACAACGGCAACAAACTAGAAAAACAAAACAGAATCAACTATATATATATATAGCTTCGGTCATTTAACGACTTGCTTCCAAATAACTAGTTTAAATAAAATATATACAACTTTCAAATGGACTGGATTACTATATATACAAACATATCAAATTGTTGTACAGTCCTGGCAAATCAATTAATATAATTCAAAATGGCTACGGCTCTTCTGAGAAATGAACTCAATTACGGTGTCTCTAACTTTGCAATTTCATTCTATTGGTACAAGTCTTACATTATTTGTTAATAATATTTTTGTCTTTTTTCATAATATATTGTTAATTTGTAAGCATCATGACGAAATCAATTGACTAATTCATTTCTACTAATGATAAAGTAATGTGGATTGTTGGAGAAAAAGAAAGAGAGATCAGAATGGGAATTGTTGGAGAATGTGGTTGGGCAACTAAATTCCTTTCATGACTTACAATATTCCTTTCGTTTCTGGGTTACCTTTTCCTTTTGATATATATATATTTTTTGGTTTCCTTTCCTTTTGATATTCTTTTCTCTTTTGTAAATTTGAAGATTTCATTATTCGAGGAACATAATGGCAAGACAAGGAAAGGGTGAAAGTACCTTTTGCTTTTCGTAATGTGCAGAGACACCCATATGTTTTATTCTTTACTTCATCTTTCTTCTTTGATGATATGGAAATTGTTTGCTTTACTTCATTTCGTAGTATATATATTTCATTTTGAGAGAAAAATAAGTCTAATATTAGATATACTTCTAGGTTTTATTGATATCTTTTTGTAATGAATTAGTTTTGAAGCACAAATATACATGATTAATATCAAATTTTGCATATAAGCTTGCATTCCTTCAATGGTTGCAGTAAATCATTTTTATAGGATAGTGGAAATATTCAAGGTGCCTTAAACCTCACTATACATATCAATTGGATTTAAATTATTTTCTAAATAGTCATCTCATCTATACAAGGTTGCAGTAAATTATTTTCTAAATTATTGATATCTTTTTATTTTTATTTTTGATTGAGATAACAGGCCTACGTACTCGGAGGCATCTAGCTCCAGTGTACGTCATAATTATTGAACCATTTCTTTGAGTGTTATAAAATAATGATAAATATAGGTTAAATTATTCTTATAAACATGTCCTGTAATCAATAATAAAATAAGTAGACGTACTAATGATCAATATAAATACAAATGATCAAGGTCGTTTTGTTCAAGTTCAATCAAAACTCTTCCATTCACCCAAAAAATATTAATGGAAGAAATCCAGATAGTTGTAGATCTCGAAACCACTCCTCTGTCATCAGAATCAATGCAACTTGAAGCCTCTCTGCAACGTGAACTCGACACATGGGCCAATACAGACGAGGCGAAGAACTTTACAATCTTTCGCACACCACATAACATTTCAGAAAGCAAGAAAAATTTCTTCAAGCCCTCCGCCGTCTCCATCGGCCCATTCCACCATGGTCAAAAGCACCTCCGAGCCTTGGAGGAACAAAAAAGACGGTTCTTGCAAGATTTCTTATCCCGTGAGGACCACCCAAGTTTGAATCTCTGTATATTAGAAATGAAGTTGTTAGAAATGAGAACACGGAGGTGTTATAATGAGACGTTTGATGATCTTGACAGCAACGCATTTGTCAAGATGATGCTGCTTGACGGATGCTTTGTACTCGAGTACTTTTTAAAAAATTTAGAAAAAAATTCCATGTCTTTAAAAATTTTAGAAAATAATTCCATGTCTTTTGATGAGATGGGCTGGAATTCTTTTTTCATACCGCATGAGTTGCTACTTCTAGAGAACCAAATTCCCTTCTTTATAATTGATAAGTTGTACGATATTGGTAATTTAAATAAAGCACTAGATAGAATGGTTTTTGTTAAATTAATTGCTTATATTCTTTTGTCCCGAATTCGAACCCTAGACTCCCTAGACTCCCTAGACTCCGTAATCTCCAAAATTCCAGACCCTCCAGCTGAAATTCATCATTTGGTCCATCTATGTTACCACTCTTTAGTGCCCATTCCAGAGAAAGCAGTTGTATTGAGTTCCAAATTATTTGATCTTACCAAAATGTTCGGCACCAATAGAATCAAAGGTTTGTTCACAGGAAGATTTCCTCATTCGAATTCACAAAGCTTGTCAGTATCTACCAGGAATATATCCTCGATGGTGATCCCTTCTGCCACTGAGCTCAAACAAAAGGGCATGAAATTCGCACTAAAGAACAACCCGAAACATATGCTCGACATATCATTTGAATATGGTGTCTTGAAAATCCCTAGACTAGAAATCAACGAAGACACTATGCCTATTTTTGCAAACTTTATGGCATTTGAACATTCCAAATATGGCAAAGAGCAGTCACCCTTTACAAGGTTTGTAGCAATTTTGGATAATCTAGTGAACACACCATATGATGTGACAATATTACAAGAGTGCAGAATCATTGAGAACTGGCTAGGCAGTGAAGCGGAGTTGGCTGATTTCCTCAACCAGGTCACCGAAGGTGGTTCTTGGGGGAGAGATCACTATTTGAGGGAATTATACATGGCAGTGAACAGATACAGTGAATCAAGCTGGCATAGGCATCAAGCAAAATTGATGCGTGATTACTTCAGCAGTCCGTGGTCAATAATTTCTCTCATTGCTGCTTTCATACTTCTAGTTCTTACATGTGTACAATCTTTCTATGCAGTTTATGCCTACAAATATCCCCCGAGTTCATGATGCTTAAATTTCACAGTACTATTTGGGGCTTATAAAATGAACAAGAGAAAAGTGGCGTTACCATGTATGTTAGGAAGGAGTTATTTTTTTATCTTCTTTTTTTCTTCCTTGTTTGTCAATTGTCATTCCTTTTAGTGTTCTCTCTTGTCTGTCTTGTTTTTTTATTTTTTTTATTTTTTATGATTTCCTACGAAGTTTTATTCAACAGCACCTTGTTACTCTGCACTATATATATATTTGAATTCCTTTACTTTGTGTCCTTTATTATTCAATTTTTAAGGTTAATTATTTTCAGCACTGGTTACAGGCATGTATTGTCTTTTTTTAGATTGCGATCAGAAAATCTTTACTATGTATAAATACATAAGAGAAACAGTAAGTTGCAAAGCAGCAAATAGTCCACAGCTTTCTGAAAACAAGTCTAACATAATTACCTAAAACATTCGGCAGACAGTTTTGTAATGCTTTTATTATCTCAAAATTAGTTTTAACTGAATTTCCAAACTCTGGTGTCACAGGGCAACCTAACGAAAGCTTGTACTGCTCAATTTTTGTTTCCTCACATTCTAAGGCCCTTATCCTGCATACCCTTTATGCAGCATACGAAAATTGAAAGAGAGAAAGAAAGATGTGATAGATACAGAAAATTGAACTTTTGAAAATTTCAAAAAAAAAAAAAAAATTCTAGGGCCACCCATAATGAAAAACCACATAGGTGCTGTTCTAGATTGTATTGATGTGAGGTTGTTTTTATATAATTTTATTAATTACTGTAATCACTGATTGCTTCTATCAGTTTTTCAAAAAAAAGAAAAACCACATAGGTGCATGCCTAATTAATTTGGGCATGTATGATATTGTACAATGACTACACAGGATTAAGCATTTCAATAAAAAGCAGATGATTGATATATCTAAAATTGTAGAGTAAATATGTTGTCCTTCTTGAATCTGTCCCCTATCTGTCTCCCTAACAACCTTCCTTTTTTGTTCTCCCACGTGGTCAAAATTCACCATTTTCAACCTTCCTTTTTTGTCGCCCTAACAACCTTTCTTTTTTGTCCCAATCTGAACAAGTGTGAATATTATTAGTGTCAGATGTTAATATTGTTAGTGTCATATGTGAATACTTCATTAGTTAGATATGAATAGTTATATATATGAATATTTCATTTGTTAGATATTGAATACTTCATTAGTTATATATGAATACTTCGTAATCGTCAGTATGAATACTTCTTGGAAGAGATAGGGTGAGAGAGATGAATCTAACTTTGAATTTTGAATTGTATAAATTATTTTAAACATGTAAAAATACTTTGTAATCGTCAGAATAAATACTTCATTTGTTTAGATATGAATACTTCTTTATTTAGATATGAATAATATATAGATTCGCTGTAGTGGTCCCTAATCTTGGTAAATGTCGCTTTCAAACGATTGTGGTCTCCAATCCAGGCTGTCATAAGACGTCAGCGGTCCCCCTGGTTGTTACTGGTCCCCTCCAACTTGTGTTTACATATGACGAATGGTTCTAATAATAAGTATGAATACTACAAATTCGTAGGTATGAATACTATACGTTTTGACTATTAATAAAATAGCATTAATCTTGCTCTTTGGTGGTAGTTAGCACGTTTTAACTTTTTTTTTGTCTTTTAGTGCAGGGGACAGATAGGGGACTAAAGTAGGGGGACTGTTAGTTGATCCCAAAATTATATTGTACCAGTACAACAATCTTGATAAAGTCTTACCACTCGAGTCTAATAGGTTGAACAAAACAGGGCACTTTCCGATAGTGCGCACCATGGTTATAGCAGCCCAAATTTTTTGGTGCTCATATCTTGAGGCTCTTATAATACATATCTTGGTGATTTTATTTATATATTTCACTGTACGAGTGAATTATGTAAATCAGGGCTAATTTTACACAAGCAGTGCATTCTGGAAAATAAATCAAGATGTGGCAATATCATCTCTTAAAATTGTTAATTCAGAATATCAAGTTATAACTAGTCCTAATGTGAATCAAAAGGAACTATGCACCAAAATTACGCTGGTTGAAAAAATAAAACTCAAATTAAGCTTATTAATTGGGTCCTAGTTATAATTAATACCTCTCACTACTCGTTAAAAAACATCCCGGTCACTTGCAATTGGTGATAATTTGACTCAACTGGAACAATATATATCCCTACTTGTCACCGCAAAAAGGGTAATAATTAAGAGTAATTTGGACCGCAAATTCCTGCAATAGCATGTCCCATATATGAATGGAAATCCCATATCCAAACAAAAGAAAGAAAACCCAGAAAATGGTGAGGAAAGATGATGACGCCTGAGTTTCACCATTTATTCAAAATGGTTAGAATGAGGCAATATAGATCAGTTGTCATGGAAAATTCAGAAATTCAATTTTACTCTCTGAACATTAAACAACACTTTTTGATAAATTTCAAGTTTTAACATAGTTGACACAGATGCCGTTCAAATATCACCGAGACAAGAGATCACATTATGTGGGATTGCAGATTTGTGGTCAACTTCTGGAGGGGATTAATGGTGCACTTCAACTTTGCACAAATGCAAGGTGCGAACCTCTATGATGCTTGGATTAGGGGACAAGGGGTTTTCACACAGACGGAGAAGGCGTTATGGAATGGAACCTGGGTGGCAGGGACTGGGCGCTGTGGCGAAAAAGGAATAGGAGATTCTTTTCAAACAAGAGGCGTCAAGAATCAGTTAATCCATGATACGATCCGAGATGTTAATGCTTGGTCACATTATATCTATGCAGAGAAGAAGTGCAGGTTTTGCGGGGGTCTGTTGCATCCTTCTCGAGGCGTTATTTAATTTCTAAATAGCTCATTTTATTTTATGGCATTACCGGATATCTAATTTAGATATCTTTGTACAGTTCTAGTTTATAAAATAATTTTTTTTATCAATATATTATTAGCGACTCTTTGTCGGTGACCTAAAAAAAAAATAGTTGACAGAGAAAAAAAGAGAGGAAGTATGCCCATTTTAGATGAGTCCTATTGACTTCGACATCTATGTTATGGCCCATTAGCCCAATAACGACCCAGCCCAGTCCAAACTTCTCTTTAATTAACGCACAAAGCAGCGTTGGATGGTTATGAAAATGAGAAATACTCCATTAGCCCAACAACGAATAATAATAATTGTCCGATTCAGTCCGATTCAGTTGTTTTCCATATTATACCATTTAAATATTTGATTTTTTACCTATATAAAAAAATAGTAAAATATTTTTAAAAAATATAAAATTTGGTCTCCAAACACATATTAATATGGAGAACAAGATGAATGGTTCGGATCGACCATTTGAATTTTGAAAACCCAAATATTGAACCATAGCACCGTAGTCCACTATGCAACCCATAGCACCTTAGCCTTACCCCTTTTGCTTTGTATTTGCTTCTGATTACTTTTCTGTTATTATTTACATCATCTTTCCTCTTTGATGATATGAAAATGCATTGTTTGCCACAAGGATACTATGAAATACTTTTGCTTTTGCATTTTCTTTTGATTTCTTTTCTGTTATTCTTTACTTCATCTTTCCTCTTTGATAATATGAAAATTCATTGCTTGATCGACTAGCCATTTGTTACTTTCTATAATCATCGTTTTCTTTAATTTGCTGGGGCTTAAAAGAAAATATTGTACTTGAATAATTTTTGTGGTAAAAATTTATTGTGTTTTATGTAAATCTTGATGAATAGGAAACTTTCCTCTATTGTGTTTCATCAAGTTTCCCATTCTTTTTCTAGTCTCCAATGATCCCCGCGTCAATTTTCTTCTAATGAAGTAGTGGGAAATCCGTATACGTACAGCATCAACTTTTCCCAATCGTTCCCGCTTCAATCTTTCTCTAACAAAAATAGTTACTCTTATAGGAATAAATATTTTTATGCATAGGTATAAATATATGCAAAAATCTTGAATGGGAAACTGGAAAACGATGATTATGTAAATCTTGATGAATGGGAAACTGAGAATTGTAAAACAGCACTGGGCTGGTACCAGATTGGTACAGGGAGGGAGGGTGGTATAATTGGAGCATGCTAATTTGCAGCCATCATTTCCTGTTAATATATCCATTGGTACATCTATGCAAATAGTCCATTGGTACATCCATGCAAATAGTGTGAACTGCAGTGCATGCAAATTTAAAAATGTAAATCATATCCTTGAAAATAATCAACTATGTAAAATACTAATCATTTCCCATGCTAATAGTCAGGTGGGACCCGCGTTACCTTGCCTTGCTAATATTCAGGTGGGACCCACGTTACCTTGCCTTGCTAATAGTCAGGTGGGACCCACGTGTGATAGCCTTGCATATAGTCAGGTAGGACCCATGTTCACCAGCCTTAAAAATAGTCAAATGGAACCCACCTTCGCTCCCCTTGCAAATTACAAAATGGGGTCCACGCTGTCCCCTTGCAAATACTCCAAACGGGGCCAACTCTGAAAGTATTTTCATGCGCTGTTGTTGCAAGGGTAATCTCATGCAAAAGGTCAGAACATAGTATTTCCATGGGCGGCTTTGCAAATACCAAGTATTTGTGTCGATAGCAGTTTCAAGGGTATATTTGCAGGCATAATCACATGCAAATAGCCTTTTTGGACTTGTTGCAAAGGTATCTCCATGCAAAATGCCAATTTCCTTGCCATGTAAAAAACTTAGATTCTAGTAATGCATCTTCAGTAGACATCAAAGTCTAATAGCATGTCATCACCAAATTGCTTGGCTAAAAAATGTTATGACCAGAATCTAACTTGTTTCAAATTACTTTCTCTTCACATTCTACTACCCCAAGATAAAACATACAAGGGCAAGAAAAGTCGATCTATGTCTGACTTAAAAAAATATTTTTAATAACAAAAACAGAGAAAAAATATCAGCAATGGAACTTTTATTTTATAACATGTATAGTTCCCGGGCATTTTTTTGACAATTAACCTAAGAATATATTCTAGATCTGTATTAAAACTAAAAAATTAAATGAAGGAAAAATCATGGGTTAATTAACACACTCAAGATTCCATCTAGTTAATTGTCCAAAACAAAAAATAGTTTCACACACTTCAACAAGGTTTATCACACCATGAGTTCAATAACCGTTTATTAAGATAACACAATAAAACCAAACAAATTAAAGTTAAAATAGGTAGCAAAAATAGCAAAGAATAATAGTTGATACAATAAAAGCAAACTTTAATTTTCCATTGAAGAAAACCAAAGCGAAGACACATTTGACAAAAGAAAAGAACTGACTGGAAAGGTATGGAACTTCTTCAACTTGTAATAGAGTATGACCACATATAAGGACCTACATGAGATAGGGATACAATCAAATGGTTTAAGAACATTTATTTGGATATCTAAAATGAAAGAATTTTATTTTACTGCACCTAAATCGTAGCATCATTGAGACCTAGCTCCATTTTGCCTCCAATCAGACCATTCTTGGAAAAACATGCACTTCGAGAAGATTTCTTTATTTTATTTTGTCAGGATACAAAAACACTATAAGAAAATCAGGGTTCCAAAGGTTCTTGAATCAAGCTCCAGGTTTTTTTTGTAGGACTAAAATCCAAAACAAGCAAAACACTTATGCCTACAAATACATAAGTTGCCACACAAAAACACAACACAGCACTGATTTTGTTGGGCATACAAAAACACCAACCAACCAATATACTTCTACATAGGAAAAACAAATACTGTTTTTTTTTTTCTTTTTTTTTCAATTTTTAAAATTTTCTTCTTTTTTATCATTTTTTTTCTTTTCTTTTTTTTAAACAAAACATCAAATACAAAGTAGGAGGCTGTACACGAGAGGCTACAGAAAACTCATCAATTATCTTTTTTCTTTCCTTTTATTTCCTAACACAATTGAAACTTCATCTTGAATCTGCAAGTAGTTGAATAAATTGTTGATTAATATTTGTAGTAACACCAAAATCACAATCAATCAAATCAAAAGATAGATGACAACAAATTAACTTCATATTTCTAATTCACTGAGGTTTTTGAAAAAAATGTCTTAATTCTTTCATAATTTGATATATAATTTTGAGACATAATTAATTAGTGATGCATAATTCACTCTACATTAAGTAGTGTTCTACATAAATTAATTACTGTCATTTAGAACTTAGCAAGCATAATATACAAAATACATTAATAATTATGATCGATGCACCATAATTGTTATGACAGCCTAAATTTTTGTATACTTTATAGTCAAAGATGGAAAACTTTGGAAAACTAGCTCTATTAAATATATATCCTGTAATTGTTTTCTGGACATGACTAATTAATATTTGCCCCAACGGTGATCAAGGATTCAAAATCATGGATTTGGAAACCATTAATTTCGGGTCTGCACCTGCATGTAGTAGTTGAAACTTTTGATTTGTACCTACTAAATAATCATTGGTCCCAATTGAATTATTAATGTTTCTTGCACGTTTTTCTAGGTTCTTTTTCTCTACCTATTTTATAGCTTCTTTATATGAGGTCAATTGAAGACTTGAAGTCAGATATTTACTTTCTAACGATATCTCAAACACTGTCATTTAATTAGCACAAAAAAAACACTTAACAATTCCAAAAGTGGTATATATGCATGCACAACCTAAAAAATATAGTACAAGTTAAACATATTTTACCTCCATAATATGAAACTAATTAAGATTCGTGGAAGGAAGCATTTGTTAGATTGCACAAAAGCTGCAATTTTTTTTTCTTAAGCTTGTGTAAATAGAAATTACCTTTTTATTGTTGTGTCCTTTATTCTACAAACTTGTCAGGAATGCGGGAAATCTTATACCAATTTGGATGATTTGGATCCTTGCAGCTCCATGTGAACTCTTCATTGCAACTATGAATGTAAATAATCTGGATTGATGGCAGCATATCAGGAAGAGAACTTAGATTTTTACACCCATAGATCTCCAAATATATGAGAGAATTAAGGCACATCAAATTGGGTAACGAGCGCATTTTACAGTCCCTAAAGATAATGTCTGTAAGGGAATTGAGATAACGAAACAGCTCCTCACATTCTTCTTGAGAAAAGTATTCTTGTTGTGCACCATGAAGTTCTAGAGAAACCAGAGATGAAAGCCCATCTCTTGAGATAAGTTGTTCAAGCAGTGAAAATTTGTTGATTCGAAGTTCTTTCAATTGGGACAGCTTATCAGCATCTGAATAGCATTCGAGCTTGTCACACCCATACACCACCTCTAAATGTTCAAGATTGGTCAACTCATTTAAACCCCTTAGTGAAGTAAGATTTGGGCAATTACGTAGTTCTAGGAAACTGAGTGCCTTGAAATGACCAATAAGAGGATTTACCATGGTTGGGATGTCCCAAATAAATAATTTTTCTAGGTATATTAAACCCTGTAACATATCATCCGAAAGCATACAACCCCTTAGTTGAACACATTTTAGAGTACTTGATCTAGTTCTCCTCCTGCGTGATGACGATGTTAATTCAATAGTGTCACTGCAGCTTGCAACAACTAATGATGTTTCAAAGGTCATGAGGTTGGGGCAGAGTGATATATGGAGGTTTTCAAGGGTGCTATGAGTGTCTAATCCACCAATTGAGGTAAGCAACAGGCATCCATGAATTTTAAGATTCAGGAGACTCGTCAGGGAACCAAGGACCTCTTTAGGTATACATGTGATAGTTATTATATGCTCTAAACTCAGGTGGGTCAAGGAACTAAGTCCTTGCAAAGACACAACTAAGATTTTGTCTGTGATGAAGCAAAATTTAATTGAAAGCCTCTTGAGGGCGGGAGGCAGGAATGGTTCACCATAAATATCTCTAAGCTGGCAGATGAGGTCTAACCTTTTCTCTAAGCATTTATTCAGATCTTTTGAAATGGTTGATAATGTTTCTTCTTTTATCTCATCACCATATTTCATCATATTTAGAACTTCATTGAACTGATATTCAATGGAGAGAACAACAGAAAGAAAGCTGGAAAGAGAATCCTCTATAAAATCATTCATCATTTCCTTGAAATTCACAATTTGAGATATTCGTGTACCCTTTGTTGACATTATCATATCTAAGTCTTCTTTCACCGCAAACGCAATAGGGAGACAATTAGAAATTTCCAGTTGAGTTAGATTCAAGGGAAGAGGTACCCAATTCTTGAGCCTAGGAAGAAAACAGATGGAAAGAGATAGAAGATCAGATAGTTCATTTATTTTGTGTAGGGCTTCCAAGCCTTCACAGTGAGAAAGTTCAAGATGCTGGAGATGAATAATGTTATCATTATTTTCAGAAATCCAAGTGGGGAACCTCTTACCACTATATCTTTGAATAACCAGCTCTTTTATTTGGGGTGGTGGACAAAGGCCATCTAGAATTTCAACATCATTGTCTCTCAGGACATCTCCACTTCCATAGTCCCACTGAAAAAGTAATTTACGAATACCTTTTTTGTCAGATAACTTCGCTCGATATGCCTCCTCCTTACTTTTGACATTATTTAGACTTGATATAAATAACGATCCATAAAGGTCTTTGAGATGCTCTAACTGTTTGAGCTCAAACCCCCTTTCCATTTTAACACAATAACTTGTCAGCTCGTGAAGTGATATTAGTCTCCCAACATTAGGAATAGGGTTCTCACTCTCTGTAACTAAGAAACGTAACTGGTAGCAGAGTGATACATAATGTGCATTTAAATTATAATACTTAAAATTGAGGTAGCGTAAGTTTCTCAACTGAACCACAAACTTAGAAACTCTATTAACATCGAGTAATATCCCTTCTATTTCCACTACATATAATTTCCTTAACTTTGTAAAAAGAGCATGAAAGTCCCCTTCTTTCAAAGAGAAATAAGAATACCATGATCCACAAGCAATAATTGTACGTAGATCTTTGAGTTTGCATATTTTCTCCACATACTCCCCAAGCATACGATTTTCACCATATATGTGGCGAGTGTGGGTAGGGATTTCTTTTTTCTCACCACTTTCAATTCTAAAATATTCACCTTCAGAAACATGTTGGGCTAGATCATGGATTAGGTCATGCATAATGAAGTAATAACCCTGTTTGAAATCTTGAAAGAAAGAGCTAGAAATTAACTCCAAAATATACCGATTACCAATATCCTTCATATGTTCATTACTATCCTCGGTTTCAATGAAGCCCTCAGCAATCCATAAATTAACCAAATGGTCATGCCTAAATTGATGCCCTTTAGGAAACAAGCTGCAAAATGCAAAGCATCGTTGCAAGGGGGAAGGGAGGTGTTGATAACTCAAAAATAGGGCTCCCATGGTATAATTTAACAAGCTTTTGTTTAGCATAGATAACCAAAATTCTGGGTCTAGTGTTCTACGCAATTGAGCTGCAATAGTTTTTGCCGCTAATGGTGATCGACGCAATTTTGCTGCAATCTTCTTTCCTATGGAAATTAATCTTCTTTTCATTTGATTGTCACTAATTTGTGCGTCACCTATTGCATTACTGATGAATAGTGACAAGAATTGTTCATCATCAAGTTCCCTCAATGGGATTGGATTCATAGCGCCCAAAGCTTTTGCTGCCGCTTCAATTCGAGTAGTAACCAATATTTTGCTGCCTCTCTTACCAGCTCGTAAAGGGACAAATAGCTGCTCTAGTTCCTGTTCACTAACCCCTTTATCACACCAAACATCATCCAACACTAGAAAATACATTTCTCCTCTTAATTTCTCTTGAAGTGCAGATTGTAGGCCTTCAAGGCTATCAAATTTAGGACAAGCCTCCATAAAAGCGGACTCCCAAATCATTCTCAAAATGGCATCAACACTAAACTTTTGAGAAACATGAGCCCACATGACACGGTCAAAGTGCTTAACTTCTTTCTCATGGTCACAAACATACTGTGCCAAGGTCGTCTTTCCCAACCCACCCATGCCCCATATTCCAATAACAGAGTAACACTTATCATTACTAGATGATTCCGGAAAATCCACCTGTAACAATTTTACAATATGATCCCTGTCCTTTTCACGACCAATAACTGTGGAACCTGGCACAGAAATGGTTTTCCTATACTGTTCATTAGAGCTCCAAGTTAAACTATGGCCAATGTTGCTTGGTAGGTTCAGCAAGGGAACAAATTCCATTGCTTCATTAACAATTTTTTCCAAATTCTCAAGGCTTTTAATGAGATTTTTCTTCTCACATGAAAACTTGCGTTTTAATTTCTTCAAAAAAGATTTAGAAGTAGAAGGAAAGAGGGAATTGACCTCCTTTTCTAGTCGCCGGTACTCAACTAAACCAAGCACATGCTCTGCCTCATAGAAAGCAGACTTGAGCTTCTGAAGCCACTTGTCGAGGAACGACCGGTGGGGGCTCTCCTGTGCAGCATCTGTGAGGATGAGCAGCTGAGGGAGGAGTGTGGTCTGGAGCTTTTCCAATTTTACAAGGAGGATTTGCTTTTGAGATTGGAACAACTGCTGATCTATGCCGAGTGCATCAAAGCATTTGTCCAAGAAACGGCTTAGAATAGGAGAGATCAGCCAACTGGCGGCCGAGAATCCCCAGCTAATTGCCGAGGTGGTCAACAGATCCACCATATCTAGATTCTTCTCATGCAACGTACGTTACACAGAGAGAGAGAGAGAGAGAGAGAGAGAGAGAGAGAGCGCCTTGGCAGCCTATTCGAAGATTAACAAAAAAAGAAAAAAGAGAGACCACTTAGGAGCCACTTCTAAGATTTTCAAAGAAAAACAACCAGTTGCCAAGGTTGACGAAAACACTTGTGCTTGTGGTTTTGACAAAGCATATAATTGGTTGGATCGATGTTCTCCAAATATCTTCCCATCATATTATAATTAAGAATTCCTTTGACTTCAAACCTAACCTCTGCATAACTTTCGTTGGCATATATGGGGTCCTTGGTAGGGCCCGGGTGGGGCCCTCTTAAGTAATTAACTTTTTTCTTTCACTATCTTTTCTTAGTATAATTGTTGAATTTATTTAATTAGAGGAAAAAGAATCGTAAAAAAAAAATGGGAAAAAAGATATAAAAAACACTGAAGTCTAAAAGAGAAGAAGAATTATTGACCTGTACACCGGTGGTTTGCACTTATTTACATATAAAACCGTGAGATAACTTTTTTCATATACAATCGAAATATTATACTTACCCTTCTAGTCTCACACGGTTAGTCGACTATGCATTAATTACTTATTCGAAGACTAAGTTTGCTTTTTTTTTTTTTAATAATTAGGTTCTAATAATGCAATATTAAATATGAAGCTGATAACAGTACTTGCACTCAAGTACCTGTAAAATCCCCGCATCATAACTATTAGAAATATCTGGGGAGACTGTTAAAACTCCAGCACAAAAATATTAATAAATATGTACAAAAGTATTTTATACCTATGAGGTAAATAATATTTATGTAAATAATTGTCTTCTCAACAAAATTTCCCAAACGTACCCGCACCATAAATACCTGTGGGGGACCATACAAGTATTTACAGGTGGGTTTTTTTCTCCGTTCAATCTCATCCATATTTCTAACTATATGTGTGGAATTTTGTGAATCTAAAACTACGAACGTCATCTACGTAATGTTTCATTTCAACTGAAATCCATGATGACGTACCTTTGGGCTCGTCGTCACGCAAGTATTTATACCTTGTCTTGCAAATATTAATATCAAGTATTGTAAGTATTTATAACTATGAATTTAACTATTTTTGTTAGAGAAAGGTTGACACGTGCAGGAACGATTGAGGAAGGTTGATGTGGGGATATGGGGTCCCCACTATTTCATTAGAGGGAGGTTGACGCGGGACGATTAGGGCAGTGAAAAAGTGAAGATCATAACAGGTTATGCATCAAAGTATTAATATCTTATTTTTCAAGTATTAATATATTATTTTCAAAGTATTTATGCCTATGAAGGTTGACGAGAGGACGAGTGCGTGAACTGGGAAAGTGAGACCTTATAATCAGTAGAGATCATAGTGCATCATTTCTTTAATGTTGCTGCGAAGATATTGGGAGTACTAGAGTGAGGTTTTAAACTCTAATAATTATTCTAATTAAATATGTGTTATATATGCCTTTTTTTATTAGTAGAAAAAAATAAAAAATTATCGTGAAAGAGGACTGCTTTTAGGATATCTCATCACTACTACAAAAAATATTTTTTCTATCACCCCTTTACCATCAGATGTGCTTCCGCACAGACGGCATTCGTCACGAGTGGCAGCGCTGTAATTACGTTGAACTTTTTACCATCGGTTGGCGTTTAAAAAATCGATGGCGCTAATGCCCCCCTCTTTTCATCGGTTAATCTTTGACCAACCGTTGATTTTAATTGGCTCTTTAACATCAGTTGGGCTATTAAACCGAAGGTGTAGATGTGGTGATCTTTACCATCTGTGATGTAGATGAGCCGTCAGCATTAGTTTGACCAATACCAACTCTGTTCTTTCTTTGAATCAATGGGGATGTTTAAAAGGGTAATTAATACTTTTTTTAAAAGTAATAATCATATATGCACAAAATACACAACATGTGTATATCCATACAAAATATATTCTTGAAATATCTAGCTAGCTAGTATAACAGCAAAGTTTTATCGGCATGCATAGTGTAGAGTTTTGCTAATACCCTTAATGGGTTACCCGAACCCGATCCGTCAGTACCCGTTACCCGAGGTACCCGTATCCGTGCCCGGGTATAGGCGGGTAAACGGGTACGAGTTTGAGACGGGTAGGTGCCTAATATTTGAGAAAAAAACCCGCCTAACCCGTACCCTCCTTACCGGTACCCAAAACCTGCCTACCCGAACCCGTTGTATCCGTACCCGCACCCATTTATCTGAATACTTTACCCGTTCTACCTGCATACTTTACCCATTCTACCCGCACCCTTTACCCGTTTACCCTTTTACCCATTACCTGTTACTCTTAAAATTCAAATTTTGAAAAACACACAAAAAAACACACAAAAAAACACCAAAAAAAACAAAAAAAAACACAAAAAAGCAAGACGGGCACGGGTATGGGTATGAAATGGGTACAGGAAAAAAAATACCCGTACCATACCCGAGGTACCCGTTACCCGAGACGGGCACGAGTATGAAACGGGTAGGGTACACTTCTTTAAAAAATTACCCGACCTACCCGTACCCGTTCTACCCGACAACCCATCCTACGCGTTACTCGTCCTGGGTTTACCCGAGGTACCCGTACTCTACCCGAGAGCACAACACTAGTATAGTGTTGAGTTCCACAACTGCTAATTCTACAACTCCCAAATCCCATCCACTATAACTATCTGTTCCACCGTTATGCGTTGAAAAATAAAGATTGCGATAACCACTGATTATACGATACGTCCTAAAATTTTGCAATTTTCCTGTACCAACCATCAGATATTTAATCACTCACCACACCATAAAATCAAACCTCTAGTACTTGACCTCAACTATCTCGAGATATCTTCTTGGAGATGGTTGAAGTCTCTGCGGGACACGTGGATTTGATGGCACTCTGTCCTCTGAAAGATATGTGTTTTGAAAGTTGTCATTTTTTTGTAATGATTTATGTGTTGTTCATGATTTTGAATATTATTATTATGTATTCATATTCCTTAAGATTAATATGTTATATTTTAAAAATGTTCAAGAAGATGCACTTGGTCTTGAACAATAAAACTCTTAAAAATGAGAAACATATAATCCTAAAAATATGTTCATAATCGTGGTAATTAAGAAGGAACATTAATTACTGTGAAAGATTGTCATGTCGATTAAAAGTACATTATAATTCTATAAATATTGATAAGGAATTATCATTCAATGATATAAATATATAAAATGTGCATTTTATATATTGAACATGACCTAATTGAATATAATATTATATGGAATGTATTTTGTGTTATTAATGTTTCCATCGTGTCTTTTGAATCTTAGATATGAGATATATATGTTTTTCACATGAGGAGTATATAATGTGATTATTGTTTAAAAACTATCTTATGATAGAAATAAAATAGTAATTCATTTTATACAAATTGTGCGGGAAAAATTTATATGTCAACATTATCATTATCCCTCGATTATGTGAGTTATGATATTACTGGGCCCCTTGGTAAAGTGTAATTATATCGCATGCAATACAACTGATGCAGTTATAAATATAATTCACTTAAGAGACCAAGAAAATGAATATAATACAAAAATGACACGATCATATTTTGCATATTATTCATAATATCATGTGACAAGGATAAACACAAATTAATTAAGTGAATCAAGTAAATAATTACTATATCGTTTGGATAACTATAATGTAATGATAGAACCTCTTATAGTCAATAATATAAGGTTTTATATTTATTACCAAGATGATATAGATCCTCTATACGTTCACACCAACTGAAAAGAAGTAACAAGTATTTTATATTTCATAATGATGTATAAGATAAAATATATGAGATGAAATGCTAAAATAAAATGTCATAATATGACATGCTTAGAAAATAAATAAATTTATGAAGTTATGCAAATATTATTTGGTATAATGTTTGAATGCATTATAAGAATAATAGAGACATTGTATAATAGAATAATATGACTAATATTATTTGTTCATAAATTAATTTATTAAACCAATTGCAAGATGAGATTAACGAGAGCATAAAATAGCTAAACAAGACTAGTGGCATGTGTGTAATTAATTTAAACATTACACTAATAGTTGTCCTAACCCTTGCCTATTTAAAGGGGGATAATTAAGGAAAATTGATGAAAAATTGAGAGCCTTCTACTTGGCCGAAAAATTGAGAGCCTTCTACTTGGCCGAATTTTGTGAGGGCTGCTCTTAGGCTGAAATTCCTTCATCTCTTCTTGCTAGGTGGTTGGATCTAAGCCTTGAACTCCACATCCATCTATCTAAGAGGTGTGGTAGTTCGTTATTTAGGTTCAAGGTAAACCAAGAGGTGCTTCTAAAAGAATGGCGGTTCCAAGAAATCTAGAAGGGAAATCGACTTCCCTCTAATAAGAGATTTAACAATCTTTTTAGATATGAATTCTTATCTCATTTAGAAGGGAAATTGACTTCCCTCTAACAAGGTGATTGATAGAGCTACAAGAATACAAGCGGGAGCCATACAACCCACGAAGCTTGTGATTATATGATATAATTTTTATGGATAGGATATGTATTGTTTGTATGAATACATGACCTACCAAAATTATCATATATTTGCTAAGTTCATAAAAAATTTAAAAATATGTTTCCTTCTCATTTTATCCACCTTAAGCGAGTAATTAGGAATAAACATGAGTGTGATCTTAATTGCTAGAAATTGTGGAACTTACATAAATTCGTTGTTAGGCCATAAATGAGTGGGAGTTGTGTGAGGCACATCTTTTAATTTTTTCTTACATAAAAACATTTGTATAACATACAAGCAATAAAAAATAATATTACATGAAAAAGGAGTGATCTCTAATAAATTTGAAATTAATTTCTATCGTTGTTTCTCAAATAAAATAAAATAAAACATTTGTATATTATACAAGCAATAAAAAAATTGAAAATGCATTAAAAATATGAGCGATTTCCAATAAATATGAAAATAATGTATATCGTTGTTTTTTAAATAAAAACATTTGTCTATTATACAACCGAAATTTGTATTTATATCCTTTAAAAAAAACACCCTAAATTATGGAGAATTTGAAAAATACTAGGGCCTCCAAATCAATCTGTGGCCTCATAAATGAAGCTGTAGATTGGTTTAGAGGCCCTGGTATATTTCAAATTCCCCACAAAATATGATTTTTTTTTGTTTATTTTTTGTAATATGATATAAATAAAAATTTCAGATTATACAAGCAATAAAAAATTGAAGATACATTAAAAAGATTTAAAAAAAAATAAAAAATTGAAAATACATTAAAAAGCTTTGAGAAAAAAGTGCTAAGCACACATGTCATGTGCTGGGGGATCAAGAGGCTACCATTGTCAATTTTCACATAATGAATTGCTATACGTGCGTGTCGCACGTGTGGACTGCCTCTGTCAAACCATGTGCCTTCATAAGGACACATTACCCTCCTTTCAAATCCCTCTAATATTTATCTGATAAATTACTTCAATAAGAAATGTGGAACTAATAAATGTCAATGGGATTGTGGTCCCGGGTTGAAAAAGTCTTAGATTTCAACAATATTCTATTTCAATTTTTAGTATTGATATGAAGTGCTACACATTTTTGTCGAACGTGTTGATTGTCTTGTCAATTTTAGAGAAGAATCATGTTGTTAATGGGATTGGAAAAAAAAAAAAACTTAGAAATTGGCACAAAATCAGTGAGTATACCAGACATTACTGAGATGGTGCATGATACGCTGGTAATTAAAAATCTGACTTGATTACAGGATGATATAATATAGTCACAGCACGACACAAATTTACACTTTTGTTTGTTTATTATATATTAGCCTAAATCTTAAAGAAGTTGTGCTTTATAGATTTGAGCCAATTGATCCTCAAGGCAAGGTAGGATGCAAATAGATCGGATATTATCCAATTGTATCTGTATCTGTGTCTGAAAATTAGATATGAATATCTGATATAGTGTTGTAAATAACGGTATGCGGTCTTGGATAGATAGGGTATTGTCAAGCAATTAATCAATATGCGGCCGATTAATTGAAATTATGTGGACAATTTAACATTTTTGTTAAATTTATGTATATATATCATAATTTATTGTAAATAATTTATTTAACTCATTAAACTTATCAAGTAAACTTAATTTAATTTAGTTCTATTATTATAACATGATACCATGTTTATTTTTTCTTAATGTAGAAGCACTTTACATGTGTAAGTAACACGTTATTTTAATGAAAAAACAAATTCAAGAATTAAACATTTTCAAACACTAATAAGTAATAACATATTATTCGAAAGGAATGAAATATTCCAACATAAAATCACTAAATTTGATTTATGATAACAACTTAATTTTATAAATGAAAAATTGAAAAAGTTACATCAGTAATTAATAATAAATAATAGAAAAATTAATCAATTTCAAAGTAAGTAAGAAAAAAGATATATAAAAAAAAATATTGAATATATGTCTAAGCACAAATAAAACTACAATAC
The DNA here is from genome assembly GCA_033356055.1 of Carex pumila. NCBI lineage: Eukaryota > Viridiplantae > Streptophyta > Magnoliopsida > Poales > Cyperaceae > Carex > Carex pumila. Next base: position 199,609 of record JARJHM010000304.1, read on the forward strand.
ATGATTGATAAAACTTATTATCATACACTATCACAGAAAAAAAGTCAATGTGAAAAATAAATATTCACTGAAATAAATTAAAAAAAACAGGAATAAACGAACGATTAAACAATAAAACGACTTATTAATTGAAATAAGGCTGATTAATCATTTTCATTCGCAAACATGAATCCGTTAAGTGTATTCGTAAAGGTTTGGTTGCCGTTAACGATTAAATGGCCGTTAAGACCATTTTCTGCAGCATTGATCCGATATTCGAATATCCGTACGGATATAGATATGATTTTGAATTTTAATTATCTGTATTGAAATAATAAATATATACCATATAATTTACCATAAATTATAAAAATATTTACGTATATCTACAGATATCCGATATTCAATCTGTATTAGTATATGAAAATTAACAGCGGATATAGATATGGTTTTACCACTATTCGATTTGCATCTGTATCCTAGATCCAGATCCCCTAAAGTAACCCAATTTTTGGGTTTTGGATCAGGACCGTCCAATTTGAATCCGTCGTTGAAAATTGCTTCGCGATTCGAATTGTGTGCGCTCCACTTTGAATAATTATGGCAGATTTGAATTGAACAGTTCCGATTTAAAACTCAAAAATTAAATTACTTTACTGGATCTGAATTCATCCGTTTCCAGAATTCAAGATGGGTCTAATATGATGAAAAATCGAACCCACATAAAACAATCAGATCCGACCCGTAAATTCATTTTAATTTCACCAAATGCCCAGAAAAACGAGTGCGTATCCTCTGAGATATCTCATATTTAACATGACCAACGTGTCCGGTGGCTATTCGGGATAGCGCAGGGGGCCAGTATTATTTGAGCTTTGAGATTCGTGTAGAATGTATTTGAACGGTTGAAATTCTCCAAAATGTCATGCAAAATATGAGATATCACAGAGGATGCGAATTTCAGAAAAACCAGAAGGGTCCGGATCCGCTAAAGTAACCCAATCTTTGAGTTTTGAATCGGGACCGTCCGATTTGAATCTGTCGCTCGAATTGCTTTGCAATCCAAATTCATCTCTCGTATATGTGCGTGCGCTGTGATTATTGCGGATTCAAATTCCGATTTAAAACCCAAAGATCGAGTAGAATTCGAAAAACCATGCCTGTACCGACCCGTTTAAATAACAGTTCTTGTTAGTTGTTAGTCAATCGGATGTGTTTTCTTGCTGTCTGGTCTAAAGCTTCCAATCCTTCTCACTGTATCCAAAAGTCGATTCTCTTTTGCCTGACGACTGCATTGCAAAATTCGATTTACTTATTTATTCAGGTAATTCTTTCCTTTCTAGGGTTTTAATTTCGATTTTCTTTTTTTCCCTTTTCTTAAAAGAACTGTTCTTTGTGTTGTCAGTGGAAAGAAAGAGGTTTTAGCGATGTGACAACCAAATGTGGTTGGTTTTTTAGCAGAGTTAGTGAGATTTGTAGGAATTATGGGGAACGAATTTAATCTTTACCTTTACACTATGATCGGAACACACTATTGATGGGAGTTCAATTGATTTCAATTCAATAGAATTCAATAGAGATGAATTCCAATTGAACTTTGTTGATCAGAACCAAAATAGAAAATAATTCAATTCTCTCCTGTTAACACATATCAGTATCCACATCATATGACCAGAAACACCTTTATTCTTGACCAGTTTGTTCCAAGTACAATAAAATATCTAATTTCTGTAAAGTTATTAAAAAGCTGAAATTTTATTTTTTTGTGAAAAAATGAGGGTCTTGTAACTTACATTATAACTTACATTATAGAAAGGCAAAGCTCAAAACAGTTGAGCATCAAAAAGTGGATTGAAAATGGAAATAAACACAAATTAAGACATCAGTAAAATTAAACCCAGTAGCACGCCTGGTTCACCCTTGCAAACATTTGATCCGAAAAATTGCAATGAATTAAAACATGTAGATAAGTTTTGAGGAAAGCCCTTAGGCATGCATTGAATTAAAACATGTCTTACATTGCAATTAAGGAAAAGGAAAAGAAATATATATACGCTATTCTACTTCTTAACCTTACATAGCTGTTACTGGTAAATAAAATTGTCTCAAATTCAAATACAACATGATCCGAAAAATTAAATCCTACATGCAGAAAGTTAATATAAGTTCTAAAGTGACTATGTTGTTCCACTTATGTCCCTGTTACGTGTAGCAGAATGTGGTTCTACTTAGGTCTGACTGCAGCCTCAATTCTTCCATAAGAGTCTTGCTTCGGTACCCATTAAAAGCCCCGTTCTTTTGCCTTGCCCAGTTTGAACGATATATTATATCTTTTTTTTCTTCTTAACTTTTCTCTGGTAGGAATTAGGGGGAACAAATTTAATCTTTACCTTTATTCCAACCAAAATTTTAATAGGAGCTGTGTTATGCAGTATTTTCATTAATGAAATTTTTCACAATTCGTAACTCATAAGAGAGATCTTGCTAAGTTGGAAGGTAGAAATAATCTTTTCTTTTTATATTGATTGATCACAGAAAAGATGGATAACAAACCAACCAACATGCCTAGTGATGTACCCTTTTCAAATCAGGCACAGAAGTAAGGCATTTTTGGGATATTAATTTGAGGGTTTGCATTGCTTAAACTTTCAAGTTAACATGTGAATAATCAAGTTCCAATGTATGGGCATCTAAAGCTCAGGTTTGCACGAAAAAAACCTAAGAATTATAATTGTACCAATATTCAGGGACCGAATATGTCATGCAATCCAAAATATGCCATTTAATAGTTGAAAATTTGTATGTTTTTTTCATATTCTTAGGAGAGAATGAACTTAGGGGTCAAAAGGTGAATGTGCCCAAAGGGGTTCTTCAATGAATGATAGGGTAACAATTGAAATTTTTAAAATTTCAGCAGAACTGTCATTTTCTTTTTGAACTTTTGAACTTTCGACATGTTGGCTTTTTGTTATTTCTGTGTGTATTTAATTTTTCTATTTCTTTTTAAACGCAAGGTCTGGCCCATCTGGACAACGAGGCAAGTTTTTTGGTAAAGGAGGGAACAAGAAAAGGTTAGTATATTGAGATTTGTTTAGTACCACCTTTTGTAATATGTATTTCAGTCTAATTTAAATACTTTAAATTTAGTGCTTCAAAATAACACTTGCCTGGTACCAGTACTGAAAGGCAATTAAACAATAGATTTGTTTAGTTCCACCTTTTTCTGGTATGGATGTGCTTCTTGTTGGGCCTCAAACTTCACCATAGATTTTGTTGTTGACAATTCATTTTTTAGATCAGGTCACGGTTTATTTATGTTTACGCAGGAATTAATCGATTGAAAGGTGTACCATTCTTATACCGAGAAAAGATGCACCCCTTTCAAATCGGGCACAGAATACCTAAGAATCATAGTACTGATAGTCAGGGACCTAATATGTCATACAATCCAAAACATAACATTGGATAGTTGAAATTTTGCTTGTATTGTTTTATGGTGTGTTCTTAGAGTTCCAAAGTTGAATGTGTCCCAAGGGGTTCTTCAATTAATAATAGGGTAATAATTGAAATAGCACCGTCATTTTCTTTTACACTTTTGACGTGTTGATTCTTCCTTATTTCTCAATGTATTTTGTTTATTTTATCTGTTGGTATGTATTGTTAACTTTTCTAATTGTTTTGAACCCAAGGCCTGGCCCATCTGGACAACAAGGTGGGCTTTTCCATGAAGGCAGGAACAATAAAAGGTTAGTTTTTCAACAGTGTCAAGGTTTGTTTAGTTTTTGTATTCCGGTCTAAATTAATAATTTTAATTTAGTGCTTGATAATTTAAACTTTGAGCCTGGTACTAGTTTAGAAGGCAATTAAACCATCTCTTAATTACAAAGACTTGTCAAGTTGGATGTCAATGTCTGGTATAGATGTGCTTCTTATTGGACCTCAATCTTCACCATAGATTTGTTGTTGACAATTTTGTTTCTATATCAGATATTGCTTATTTTATGTTTAAACATTCTGGACCGAGTAAAAGTAAAAGTTGGGTGTATTACTTTGATACCGCCACCATACGTATTATTGACTCTTTTGGAACTAGTTTATGTATGCTTAACTTGATCATTTTTAATGGAGTCAGTGGCTCATGGAGTTATTTTATTAAGAAAAAAAGGTAGTAATAATAATATTAATATGTGAAATTTAGATATATACCCATCATAAACACTTGATTTAGATATTTATAATCTAAATTGAAAATTTTGTAATTTGTTAACATGAAAATGCACCTACTAGCTATTTTTAAACACAATTTATAATATCTAGCTTATCTTTTTACTTTAAATAAATGAAGCAGGAAAACTGGCCCAGCCACCACCTCCACCCCTAACTCCACTGCCTCCACCACCACCTCCACCAGAGCAACCACCGACGGAAGCACTCCTTCCAAGACCACTCAATCAAAGATCCTCTTTGGTCCCTATGAGATAGACACCACTGTCACCACTGACCCCTCAATCACTGACCAATGGATCTGTGACACCCGTGCAGCCCATCCCACCACTGATGGAAAGAAAATTGTGGTGGGCCTTGATTGCGAGTGGAAGCCCAACCGTGTCCGCCACCGAGACAACAAGATAGCGCTTCTTCAACTCTGCATTGGGAACAGGTGCTTGATATTGCAATTGATTTACATGAACCCCGTTCCCGATTCACTCAAGGCATTTCTTCTTGATGAGATGATTACTTTTGTAGGTATGATTAAGACCAAGATCGATGTTGGTTGTTTGGGATTTAGCAATTTTTATTTTTAAAGCCAATCAAAATTAGGTCAGTCTGATGATGGCTTGACATGATAGATACAGCAAAAGATGCAAATAAATACTTTTGAATATGTAGAAGCCTCCAAAAAGAAAAAGAAAAATGCTGGTAAATTTGGCACAAAACACAAAAAGAATGTAACATAGGATTAGTAAAGTATACATAATGCCAGCACTCTATTTAGAATTTATTGAACAATTGTTGCTTTACTAAAATTCCAGGTGTTGGGGTTGGTGAAGACTTGGCTAAACTAAAAGGCCACTACGGGCTCAAATGCACCAAGTCCATGGACCTACAAAAACCATGCAATGCATTTCTGGGAATAGAAACAAGGAAATGCATGGGTCTGAAGGGTTATGCCCGAGAGATTCTGAGTTTTGAATTGGAGAAACCGAAGAATGCAACTCAGAGCAACTGGGAGCAATGGAATTTGAAAGAGATGCAAATTCGTTATGCATGCCTTGATGCATTTATCTCCTATTTGCTGGGTTCCAAGGTTTTGGAGGCAAAATCTGATTGATTTTTTTTTTTTTTTTTTTTTTTTTTTTTTTTGCGGGCGTATGTCAGTGTCATTTGTCAATCTGTTCCATTTTTTGCATTAGGACCTGATAGAAAAATTTACTGTAGAACGGTAAGCTGAAGCTGTTGTCATTCTAGGGCTCTTTTGTGAATGATAAGACTTTCACTTTGGTTTCTGTTTCTAATGATTAGTGATTAGCGAACTTCACTAAAGGAGGGAACTTCATTCTCTCCCAAATTGAATATTTTATGAGGTTAGATATGTTTCATTTGATGGGCCCTTTAAAGCCCAATAAGCAAGGCCCAATTGATATATATTTTTAGAACTCTCGGTTTCAGTTGTTTATAAGTTTTTGATCAAGTAATTTTCTACCTATTTAACAATAATATATATATTTTTTAAATATAAAACATGATCTCCAAACACAAGTGATGGACGGTCCAAATGAAATATCCCTTTCACTTATTTCCTTTTAATTCCATTTCACATTCCTTTTATCTCGTTCTGGAGAAATCCCGAGAGCACTGCTCAGCTGGAATTAAAAAAGTGAGGTGTTAAAATTAGCCAAAATTGTTAATAATAGCCCAAAAAAAATTAAATTTTTTATAATCCACAAGATTTTGAAAATTGCCCAAACTGCTAATTTTTTTTGGAAAGTTAGCTAAATTTGTGTTTTAAGTTTTTTTAGTTAAAAAGAAATTGTTATAATTTATTTATTTTTTTATTAAAATATTAGAAATATATTATATATTTCTTTAAAAATAGATAAAATACTATATAATTTGATTTATTAAAAATATTGCGACAAATAACTCTGATTAATATTTTATAGGTCGGATTTTTTGCAGCTATAAGAAAAATTAAAATATTTCTTTGTGTTATTGAAAAAAATAAAAGTGTTTTAGATTTGAGTTATTGATTCTGGTTCAAAAGTCACTTCTAGATAAATACATAAAATGTTGTGATCCAAATTTTTTTTTTTTGACATTCTCTAACATAAACACATTGAAATTGATTGTCATCTAATTCGTGAAAGAATTCAAAGAAAAGATATCTCCACTTACTTTGTTCTTACTAAGCATCAAGTTGCTGATATATTTACAAAATCCTTGGGTCATGAAAGCTTTACTTTTTTGTTATTTGGGTAATTAGGCAAAAATCTCAACCGGATAAGCACATCAAAATCAAAAGAAAAATAAAATAATATAAAATTGATCCAATCTACTGGAGATTCCAGTTGATTTGACATATAAGCCTTGTAAAAATCTGAAATATATCAGAAATCCACTAGTGGAAAATATAGAATCAGGATCGGTTATATACACATATTAGTATCGGAATACAATTGATTCTGATGAAGGTGATACTGATATTACACTAATTTGGATCGATTAAATAACCGATCCTGATAGTAACTATCAGGATCGGTTGTTTATGCTAGTACTTGATTCTAATAGTTACTATCAGAATCAGTTGTTTATATCAGGATCGATTGTTTCCGATCTTGATATTATATTGGATCTAAAAAAAATATTTTTTTTATTTGGCCAGCTTCTATATATATTTGCTGGCTAGCATAAAATATTTGTTTTATTTACCATTGTATTATTAGAGCTCAAAATGAATTCATGAAACACAAAAAGAAGTACAATAGTTGAAGAAATTTGATGCAATAGCAAAATAAAATTTAGCCACATGTATGGCACTCCCTCTTTTATCGTCTCCACCAGTGCAAACTTCAAAATCTGAACAAATATTTATATCATTTGTTTGCTTATGCATCTTCAATATATGCATTATTTAAATTGAAAGACAAGGAAAACCTAGCTAGCCTACCTCAAAGTGTATCTCTTCATCACCGATGGAATAATCTAAAAAAGCCTTGCTCAAATGAAAAAAAAAATTAAAAAAAAATTTGAAACCATGAACTTTAATACTGCAATTTAGTGTAAATTAAAAATACAAAAGATGCTCAAATGTATATAAGAGATTTGAGGAAATAAACAGTATGTACCTTAAGTATAATTTAAGGGCATAAGCCGGGGCATCACCCTTCATCTCATTCCATGAACTTGGAAGAGATGGATGGCACATCATTGTCAGTTTTTGTCTTCTTCGCCTTTTTTTGACAAGATCAAGAGAGAGAGACGGACGAGTTGAAAGGCAGGTTTGATTTTTGCCAAGTTGAAAATGAGAAACACGAAATGAAAATAAGAGCCCTAGAAGAGGGAGAGACTGAGACAGAGAGAGAGACGGAGGAGTTGAGAGGTGGATTTGATTTTCGCTAAGTTGAAAATGAGAGGTGTAGAGTAAAAATAAGAACTCTAGGGAGTTATTAGGATCGGTTGTTTCAAAATAACCGATCCTAATAGTATCAGGATCGGTTGTTTAAAACAGCCGATTCTGATAGTTATACTACAAATATAATTATGTTTAATGGTCCTGACAGTTACACAAGAGTTTAATGGTCTGATCTTGTGCCGAATAACATGATATTTTAGCATTATTTTTGAGTTTATCTCACAAATATAATTATGTATAGGAAAAGTTTACAACCTTGTCTGATCTTGTGTTTTTCTGAAAAACAGAGTTTCTATTTTTTCTGTGATTTTTAATGGTCTAGAATCTTTAGATTAAGTGACTTTCTACAATTTTTCTGTGTATGTTTAATCACTAAGAGAAACACTTTTACTACATTTCTTTTTCAAATGATTTGCCTGCTTGGTGCGTATATATTACATTATCTCTTTTCTTACAGGGGTATATTTGTAATTTAGCTGTTTTCACTAGAAAGTATCCAACTTTACCATTACTGCTAATGTATTAGGACACTTCACCATATTTCCTTTTAAAAGTGATTTGTTCCTTGACTTGAATCCCATGCTATATTTTTTTTGGCATTGTCTCAATTCTTAAATTGTGCAATTTCACCTCAAGAATGGTACATTTTGTTTTTTATCTCTTGTTCTTTTGTGTAGCTTTTTCTTTAGAGTGAGTCATGAGACAATGTTAACTATGCATAGCATGGATTGGTCCGTACATCAGAACATGTGCTGAGAAGCGAAGGAAAGCCGATGCCAATTGGGTTGATGGCACAACAGTTAGTTAGTTAGTGGCCATTCTACATGCTGCGTGCCGTCATTAAAATTTCAATAGTATATATATATATTATGTTCCGCCTCTGTTTCGTAGTATATATATTTCAATTTGAGAGAAAAATAAGTAATATTAGATATACTTCTAGGTTATAAGTTATATTATTGAGATAACAAGTTATAATTTTGCTGACTTGCAATAAATTATTACTAAAAGGTCCATTATAAACATTTCACTTGTGAAAACACTTCGAAGGTTTAATTTTTTAATGTTTGATTGAGATAACAGGCCTACTCGGAGGCATCTAGTTCCAGTGCAGTTCATAATTATTGAACCGTTTCTTTGAGGGTTATAAAATAATGATAACTATAGATTAAATTATTCTTAGCAACATCAGAAAGGTGTCCTGTAATCAATAATAAAAGTAGAAATTTAGTTCCAGAACCACATTCTCCATACACTAATTAAGAAAAAAAAATAGTTATGAAATTTAGTTCCAGACTTAACTTTCTCTGCATTCCTTGCGCATTACGTGGCTCACTGTTAGACCTAATTTATTTCGGGAAAGAGTTTTCAATAATGCAAGGGCAATGTTGAAAAGAAGCATTTTTATTCTCTTATGCATTAAGGCTCAAGGTTATGTATGCACAATAATTAGAAGAGAGCTGGTGTGAAGGTCCTATCTTCCAGCTCAGCGTGATAAAGATCGTTTTGTTCAAGTTCAACGATTTCTTTGAGGGTCATAAAATAATGATAAATATAGACTAAATTATTCTTAGCAACATGCATGTCCTGTAAACAATATTAAAAGAACTAGACGTACTAATGATCAATATAAATACAAATGATAATTAAAGGTCGTTTTGTTCAAGTTCAATCAAAACTCTTCCATTCACCAAAAAAATATTAATGGAAGAAATCCAGATAATTGTTGATGTCGAGACCTCTAATCTGCCATCAGAATCAATGCAACTTGAAGCCTCTCCTTTGTCAGAATCTTCTCCTCTGTCAGAAGCCCCCATATTTGTAGATCTCAAAGCCTCTGTGCAACGTGAACTCGACGCATTACGGGCCAATACAGACGAGGCGAAGAACTTCACCATCTTTCGCACACCACATGACATTTCAAAAAGCAAGAGAAATTTATTCGAGCCCCCCGCCATCTCCATCGGCCCATTCCACCATGGTCAAAAGCATCTCCGAGCCTTGGAGGAACAAAAAAGGCAGTTCTTGCAGGATTTCTTATCCCGTGAGGACCACCTAAATTTGAATCTCTGTATATTAGAGATGAAGTTGTTAGAAACGAGAACACGGAGGTGTTATAATGAGACGTTTGATGATCTTGACAGCAACGCATTTGTCAAGATGATGCTGCTTGACGGATGCTTTGTGCTCGAGTACTTTTCAAAAATTTTAGAAAACAATTCCATGTCTTTAAAAATTTTAGAATACAATTCCGTGTCTTTTGATGAGATTGGCTGGAATTCTTTTTTCATACCGCATGAGTTGCTACTTCTAGAGAACCAAATTCCCTTCTTTATAATTGATAAGTTGTACGATATTGGTAATTTAAATAAAGCACTAGATAGAATGGTTTTTGTTAAATTAATTGCTTATATTCTTTTGTCCCGAATTCAAACCCTAGATTCTCTAGACTCCCTAGACTCCGTAATCACCAAAATTCCAGACCCTCCAGCTGAAATTCATCATTTGGTCCATCTGTGTTACCACTCTTTAGTGCCCATTCCAGAGAAAGCAGTTGTATTGAGTTCCAAATCATTTGATCTTACCAGAATGTTCGGCACCAATAGAATCAAAGGTTTGTTCACGAGAAGATTTCCTCGTTCGAATTCACAAAGCTTGTCAGTATCATTGCCGAATTCTACCAGGAATATATCCCCGAGGGTGATCCCTTCTGCCACTGAGTTAAAACAAAAGGGCGTGAAATTCGCACCACAGAGCAACCCGAAACATATGCTCGACATATCATTTGAAGATGGTGTCTTGAAAATCCCTAGACTAGAAATCACCGATAGCACTAAGCCTATTTTCACAAACCTTATAGCATTTGAAAGTTCCAAAATTGTCGAAGTGCATAATTCCTTTACAAGCTTTGTATATATTTTGGATAATCTAGTCAACACACCATATGATGTGACAATATTACAAGAGTGCGGAATCATTGAGAACTATCTAGGCAGTGAAGCGGAGTTGGCTGATTTCCTCAACCAGGTCACTGAAGGTTGTTTTGCAGAGAGAGATCACTATTTAGCGGAATTATACACGGAAGTGAAGAGATACAGTGAATCAAGCTGGCACAGGCATAAAGCAAAATTGATTCGTGATTACTTTAGCAGCCCGTGGTCAATAATTTCTCTCATCGCTGCATTGATACTTCTAGTTCTTACATGTGTACAATCTTTCTATGCAGTATATGCCTACAAATATCCCCCGAGTTAATGATGCTTAAATTTCACAGTACTATTCGGGGCTTATAAAATGAACAAGAGAAAAGTGGTGTTACCATGTATGCTAGGAAGGAGTTATTTTTTTATGTTTTTTTTTTTCTTATGATTTCCTACGAAGTTTTATTCAACAGCACCTTGTTACTCCGCACTATATATATATTTGAATTCCTTTACTTTGTGTCCTTTATTATTCAATTTTTAAGGTTAATTATTTTCAGCACCAGTTACAGGCATGTATTGTCTTTTTTTAGATTGCGATCAGAAAATCTTTACTATGGATAAATACATAAGAGAAACAGTAAGTTGCAAAGCAACAAATAGTCTACAGCTTTCTGAAAACAAGTCTAACAGAATTACCTAAAACATTCGGCATACAGTTTTGTAATGCTTTTATTATCTCAAAATTAGTTTTAATTGAATTTCCAAACTCTGGTGTCACAGGGCAACCTAACGAAAGCTTGTACTGTTCAATTTTTGTTTCTTCACATTCTAAGGCCCTTATCCTGCATACCCTTTATGCAGCATACGAAAATTGAAAGAGAGAAAGAAAGATGTGATAGATACAGAAAATTGAACTTTTGGAAATTTTGAAAAAAAAAAAATTTAATTCTAGGGCCACCCATATGCATAATGAAAAACCACACAGGTGCTGTTCTAGATTGTATTGATGTGAGGCTGTTCTTATTTAATTTTATTAAGTACTGTAATCACTGATAGCTTCTATCAGTTTTTCAAAAAAAAGAAAAACCACATAGGTGCATGCCTAATTAATTTGCGCATGTATGATATTGTACAATGACTACACAGGATTAAGCATTTCAATAAAAAGCAGATGATTGATATCTCTAAAATTGTATTGTACCAGTACAACAATCTTGATAAAGTCTTACCACTCAAGTCTAATAGGTTGAACAAAACAGGGCACTTTCCGATAGTGCGCACGCACCATGGTTATAGCAGCCCAAATTTTTTGGTGATCATATCTTGAGGCTCTTATAATACATATCTTGGTGATTTTATTTATATATTTCACTGCACGAGCGAATTATGTAAATCAGGGCTAATTTTACACAAGCACTGCATTCTGGAAAATAAATCAAGATGTGGCAATATCATCTCTTAAAATTGTTAATTCAGAATATCAAGTTATAACTAGTCCTAATGTGAATCAAAAGGAACTATGCAACAAAATTACGCTGGTTGAAAAAATAAAACTCAAATTAAGCTTATTAATTGGGTCCTAGTTATAATTAATACCTCTCACTACTCGTTAAAAAACATCCCGGTCACTTGCATGCAATTGGTGATAATTTGACTCAACTGGAACAATATATATCCCTACTTGTCACCGCAAAAAGGATAATAATTAAGAGTAATTTGGACAAATTCATGCAATAGCATGTCCCATATATGAATGGAAATCCCATATCCAATCAAAAGAAAGAAAACCCAGAAAATGGTAAAGAAAGATGATGACGCCTGAGTTTCACCATTTATTCAAAATGGTTAGAATGAGACAATATAAACAAGTTGTCATGGAAAATTCAGAAATTCAATTTTACTCTCTGAACATTAAACAATACTTTTTGATAAATTTTAAGTTTTAACATAGTTTGACACACAGCAAAAGAGAGAGGTTGTTTGGAAAGCATGCCCATTTTAGATGAGTCCTATTGACTTAGGCATCTATGTTATGGCCCATTAGCCCAATAACGACACAGCCCAGTCCAAACTTCTCTTTAATTAACGCACGGATCGGCATTGGACGGTTATGAAAATGAAAAATATTCAAAGATAAGTTTTAACATAGTTGACACAGAGAAAAAGAGAGACGTTGCTTGGGAAGTATATCCATTTTAGATGAGTCCTATTGACTTAGGCATCTATATTATGGCCCATTAGCCCAATAACGACCCAGCCCAGTCCAAACTTCCCTTTAATTAACGCACGGAGCGGCGTTGGACGGTTATGAAAATGAAAAAATTTGAAAGATAAGGACAATACAGTGTGCCCATTAGCCCAATAGCGAATAATAATAATTGTCCGATTCATATATATAAAACCAGGGTGTTGTCTCTGTGTATAAGAAAAACATTTGATAATAAATTTTTAGTTTTCAATTCTACCTAATTTTTGTCATTTCTTTTCTTTTCTTTACTGTAATTTAGAAATAATATGTCAATCTCAAAGACATGCTATCCCAATAAATAAGTATAACCATAATTCAATACTATTGCTGGGATTAAAGATAATTACTTATTTTTTTGTTTTGTGGTACCTTTTCCTTTTGATGTTCTCTTCTCTTTTGTAAATTTGAAGATTTATTTTTTTAAAAAAGGTGGAGCATAATGACAACACAAGAAACTATGAAATACCTTTGCTTGTGCATTTGCTTTTGATTTATTTTCTGTTATTCTTTACTTCATCTTTTCTCTTTGATAATATGGAAATTCATTGCTTGCCACAAGGATACTATGAAATACTTTTGCTTTTGATTTCTTTTCTGTTATTCTTTACTTGATCTTTCATCTTTGATGCTATGGAAATTCTTTGCTTGCACCCATATGTTTTATTCTTTACTTCATCTTTCTTCTTTGATGATATGGAAATTCTTTGCTTTACTTCATTTCAGAGTATATATATTTCATTTTGAGAGCAAAATAAGTCCAATATTAGATATATACTTCTAGATTTTATTGATATCTTTTTGTGATGAATTAGTTTTGAAACACAAAAATACATGATTAATATCAAATTTTGCATTTGGATTTAAATTATTTTCTAAATAGTCATCTCATCTATACAAGGTTGCAGTAAATTATTTTCTAAATTATTGATATCTTTTTATTTTTGATTGAGATAACAGGCTACTCGGAGGCATCTAGTTCCAGTGTAGGTCATAATTAGAACCATTTCTTTGAGGGTTATAAAATAATGATAAATATAAATTAAATTATTCTTAGCAACATGTCCTGTAATCAATAATAAAAGAAGTAGACGTACTGATGATCGATATAAATACAAATGATCAAGGTCGTTTTGTTCAAGTTCAATCAAAACTCTTCCATTCACCAAAAAAATATTAATGGAAGAAATCCAGACAGACATTGTAGATGTCGAGACCTCTTCTCTGTCATCAGAATCAATGCAACTTGAAGCCTCTCTGCAATGTGAACTCGACACATTATGGGCCAATACGGACGAGGCGAAGAACTTCACAATCTTTCGCACACCACTTAACATTTCAAAAGGCAAGAAAAATTTCTTCGAACCCTCCGCCGTCTCCATCGGCCCATTCCACCATGGTCAAAAGCAGCTCCGAGCCTTGGAGGAACAAAAAAGGCGGTTCTTGCAGGATTTCTTGTCCCGTGGGAACCACATAAGTTTGAATCTTTGTATATCAGAGATCAAGTTGCTTGAAATGAGAACACGGAAGTGTTATAATGAGACGTTTGATGATCTTGACAGCAACGCATTTGTCAAGATGATGCTGCTTGACGGATGCTTTGTGCTCGAGTTCTTTTTAAAATTTGTAGAAAACAGGTCTTTTGATGAGATTGGCTGGAATTCTATTTTCATACCGCGTGAGTTGCTACTTATAGAGAATCAAATTCCCTTCTTTATAATTGATAAGTTGTACGAGATTAGTAATTTAAATATAGCATTAGATAGAACGCATTTTGTTAAATTAATTGCTTCTATTTTTTTGTCCCGAATTCGAGCCCTAGACTCCCTAGACTCTGTAATCTCCAAAATTCCAGACCCTCCATCTGAAATTCATCATTTGGTCCATCTGTTTTACCACTCTTTAGTGCCCATCCCAGAGAAAGCAGTTGTATTGAGTTCCAAATCATTTGATCTTACCAGAATGTTCAGCACCAATAGAATCAAAGGTTTGCTCACACGAAGATTTCCTCATTCGAATTCACAAAGCTTGTCATTGTCATTGCCGAATTCTACCGGGAATATATCGTCGGTGGTGATCCCTTCTGCCACTGAGCTAAAACAAAAGGGTGTGAAATTCGCACCAAAGAGCAACCCAAAACATATGCTCGACATATCATTTGAATATGGTGTCTTGAAAATCCCTAGACTACAAATCACCGAAAGCACTAAGCCTATTTTCGCAAACCTTATGGCATTTGAACATTCCAAATATGGCAAAGAGCAGTCACCCTTTACAAGGTTTGTATTAATTTTGGATAATCTAGTGAGCACACCATATGATGTGACAATATTACAAGAGTGCGGAATCATTGAGAACCATCTAGGCAGTGCAGCGGAGTTGGCTAATTTCCTCAACCAGGTTACCGAAGGTTGTGTTGTGGGGAGAGATCACTATTTAGGGGAATTATACATGGAAGTGAATAGATACAGTGAATCAAGCTGGAATAGGCAGCGAGCAAAATTGATGCGCGATTACTTCAGCAGCCTGTGGTCAATAATTTTTCTCATCGCTGCTTTCATACTTCTAGTTCTTACATGTGTACAATCTTTCTATGCAGTTTATGCCTACAAATACCCCCTGAGTTGATCATGATATATGCTTAAATTTCACAGTACTATTTGGAGCTTTTAAATTGAACAAGAGAAAAGTGGCGTTACCATGTATGTTAGTGTTAAAAATAATTATTATTTGTAAGAAATAGTGTCTTGTAATTAATAGATTATGACACCACAAGAACAGCTAATAAGTTGTAATTAATAGTGGTTGTAATTAATAGTGCAATAGCTAATTTTTTTTTCTTCTATAAATAGAGATACATGTAAAGAAAATAATAAGATTGCAATAATAAGTTGTTTTCGTACATCTCTTTTCTCTTAAAAAAATTAACAGTTAGGAAAGAGTTATTTTTTTAATCGTTTTTTTTTTCTTCCTTGTTTGTCATTCCTTTTAGGGGGCATTTGATTTGTGCTATAAATCATTCGATGGATTCCAGGACGTTTCATTTTTGTTTTTATGATTCGCTACGAAGTATTATTCAATTTTCAAGATTATTTTCGGCACTGGTTACAGGACATGTATTATCTTTTTTTCTTTTTTTTTTAAAGAAATGAGGATCATGTCCATATTTATATTAATTATTATCTTTTTTGAAAATTTTGACTTTGGCAGTTGCTGCCAAGTGACTTAATTGAAATTTAAATAAAGTACATGAATCAATACAAACGCTACAGGTAATTGGACAAAAGAAAGCAAAGTTTGCAGACATGTTTTGATCGATTTCAATATGCATAATTCATCTAATAACAATAAACATAAATAAATACACAGGACCTGCCTTGACAGCAACAGTAATGTAATTTAACAACTATCAAGAAAAAAAAAAGAAAAAGAAAAAAGAAAAAGAGAAACTCTGGCTGCCGCTGCTCGCTTCTTTCTCTGCCTCTTTCTCCATTCCATGCCTCTCACTCTTTCTAATTTCTTCTCTGGCATAGTGATATCCCTCTCTCTCGCTTGTCTCTATCTCCTCAAGCGGAGAAGCTGAGAATGAGGGAGAGAGGAGGGAGCTGATTGGAGCCGAGAGTACGGTATCGTCGAAACTCGAAGTGTAGATTTTTTATTCCGATCTTGGTCGGAGCGCAGCAATCCCACCGTCAGAGCGCGGTGGCTATCGGACGAAAATGGATCTAGTCGTAGATAGAGATGGAGAAATTAAGAGGTAATATGGTGTTTTTTAGAGTAGATAAGTATTATTAGTTGATTAGAGTAATTTACGTGATTTCATGAGAATAAATTAATGAGTTCAGATCTAAGAAAGAGTATTATTTGACCCGTTGTAAGTTTTTTTTTTAACAATGAAATTATTATTGTGCATTTAAAGCCACTATAACCTTCAAAAAATTTAACTATCCCAGACAATTTACACCGCACCTCAAATCTAAGTTACATGGTAACTTTAATTAATATCGTTTCTAAATATTAAATACTTTTATTATTTGGTTATTTTAAATCTTCATATATCATAATTTTAAATTCATTAAAATACACTAGTAGAGAATGTATAATTAGTGTCGTCTCAAAAAACTGACACTAATACGTTAGTATCGGTTAATTAAAAAAACCGACACTAATAACATTAGTGTCGGCTCTTTATAATTAACTGACACTAAATACTAAGAATTAATGTCAAATTTTCATATATAGCTGACACTAATACTTTAGTGTCGGCCTTTTATTAAAAGCCAACACTAAATAATAACAGCCGCCACTAATGACACTAAAACTGAAAAATATACCAGCGCACCATTTTCATTTTCAGTCCCACCCCTCATCAACCTGCGCATCTCTCTCTCTCCCGCGCATCTCTCTCTCGCGCGCATCTCTAGGGTTTTTCAAAACCGCGCCTCTCCTGCCGCTCATCCCTCCCTCCGCCGTTCATCCCGCCGCTCTCCCTCTCTGGCTCAGCCGTCTGTCGCTCAGTTCTTTCTCACCTCGCGGCTGGCTGGAGCGAGTGAACTCTCTCCCTCTCTGGCTCTCTGTCTCTCGCAAGAGATCGGCAAGTGAATTTTTGTGGGTTTTGTGTGGTTTCTACTCATAAATCGGTAAGAAAGCTAGAGGTTTGTTTCAATCTGTGTCGCTTTTGATAACATGTGCTGATTTTTTGTTTGTGCTTGTTTTGACTCTTTTGTTTCTGACATTGATTATTGAATTGAGCACCTTTGACTTATTGTGTTACTTGAGAATTGAAATGTGTGTCTCACTTGGTTATGTAATGCCTTGAACTTATTGATCCGATTGACTCATTATTCTTGCTTGAATTGCTTCCTGCCTTGGGTCAGGAACTAGATTTGTGCTCAATCGCACAATTGAAAGGTCAATTTTGTAGGTGTAATTTTCAATTACTGAAATTTATATTAAATTTTCAGATTGCTACCAGTAATATTGGTCTGAGAAGGGTTATGGTACTCTTGCGACACTGGTCCCAGTCGGTACCAGTGCCCTATGCATGTACTGTTTATTTGTATAGCCAATCCTATTAAATAACATTTCTTTTTCAGATTGGATCTGTTGCATGAGAAGCACACATAATATCCACATCTCACTTGGTACCCAAATGAATGTGCAATTCAGGTACTTTCTTTCTAGATTGAAATGCTCAATGTGGTTTGCATGAAAAAGAAGTAGGCCAAACCTGAATTGAATTGTAAAAGGTCATTTTATTTGTAACCTGAATTGAATTGTAAAAGGTCATTTTATTTGTAGACTATAATTTGCAAATTGACTGAATTGAATTGAATTGTTTGATATGTCTTGTTCGAACTTGTTTTTCCAAATAAAGGCACTAAGTAATTTATATTTTTACAAAAATTATGTTCTTACAAGTAATTGATATGCCTTGATAGTGGAACTTCTGAATTTTTTTAAGGGAAATTAGATATATTATACTTCGTTGCTTTTGTAAAGGGATTAGGGGAATCAGCAAATCGCACCTCCTACTATTATTGAGGTATGTTTCCATTTTCTTTCTTGGATGAGGTATGTTTCCATTTGTTCTTACTAGATTGTAATTTGTAATGCAGGTGTCTTTCAAATTAGATGGGCCAAATGGTCTTGTAGAACACCTCGAATGATTGATTCAGGACAAAGGCTTTGCTATGATTTGCATTGCTGAAGGTGCTGGACAGGTATGTAATTTTTCAAATTAACTGTGCAAATGTGCTAATTACATGTTAATCCACAAAACTTTGTTGGTGTTTTTTTTCCTTCTTTTCAGGACTGGTTGCAAAAGTCAAATGCAACTGATGCTTCAGGCAATCCCGTGCTTAGTGATATTGGTGTCCATATTCAACAAAAGGTTAGTTTTCTAATTATTTTTTCATTTTGCTACCAGTAATATGATCATTAATTCTCCTTAAAATTATACTTTTTCTCATTACCTAATTTTACTACATTGTTCTTGCTGAATCTCTATTTTTCCATGACAGGTTCCATCTAATCCAATTTCGTTGATCAAGAGCTCCATCCAATAAGCTTATGATAAGCTAAAAGTTGCAAGGTACATAAATTGAATTACTAGGTCCCTATAAATAAGGATTGAACTAGTTAATTGCTCGATTGCTTTTGTGGACTGAATTTTAGATTGGGGTAAACAGTTCTCAGCAGTGAGACTATATTGGGGTAAAGTGACTTGAGTGTAAAATTTGTAAGTTGGGGTAAAGTGGGGCTTATTTGTAAGTTGCAAACTTTTTTGAGATAGAAATTATGGTTCCAAGTTGAAATAAGCCAAGCCATTATACATGCATATGGACAACACTCCAATCAGCATTCCAGAACAAAAATTTCCATTTTTGGAATTTTCTATGATTTATAGTGAATTTTTGAAATTTATTTTAAAAAAAAAAGATTTAGTGTGGGCTATTTATTAAACAGCCGACACTAAAAGTAATGCATTAGTGTCGGCTATTTTTAAATAGCCGACACTAATAAGTATTAGTGTCGGCCATTTAATAAATGGCCGACACTAATACTTATTAGTGTCGGCTAATTATTAAATGGCCGACACTAATACTTATTAGTGTCGGTTATTTAATAAATAGCCGACACTAATGCATTACTTTTAGTGTCGACTATTTATAAAGTATTAGTATCAGTTCGATTAGTGTCGCCCAATGTCCGACACTAATACCCATAATTAGCCGACACTAATTCCAAGTTCTGTACTAGTGATATTAAATCTGAAACTAAATAATTTATTAAAAAAAATCTGGAAATTAACATTTAATTGGTTAAAGTCATATAACAGTTATAATTCGAAACTGCAGATCTCTGTGTTCTCCCAATGTTAATATGAAAATCCAATTAATTATAATAGTGCTTGTGAAACAAAAAAAGACGTAATATGATAAGAGGAGGGTTCAAATGCCTTCATTTTTTGTGTCTCCATCATGCCTCTATTTTTAAAAAGTTATTAAATCAAAATTTAAATTATAAACTTCAAAATAAAACTGTTAGATGTGATCTATACCATTTTATCTATGTGCTAAAAATTATTTATCACATTTTGATTTTTTTTTTATATGAATCAATTAGTTGAAAAATCAAAATGTCATAATTGTCCACATTAGCACATTTTTAAAAGCTCTTGATGATAACCAAAACAAAGTTGAAATGTCATAATTTTTTCACAAGTATATATAGATAAAGTGATGTAAATCATATCCAACAGTTTTATTTTGATTTTTAAGTTTTAAATTTTGAGTTATTAAAGTTTTTAAAAATTAAGGCATGATGGAGGCACTAAAAATGAAGGCATTTGAACCCTCATATGATAATCATGCTATTTAAAAATATTCATGATTTTTGGATATGAGGATTTAATCTAATGGCCGATGACTTATCTTTCACTTTGAAATATAATTTAAAACACACACTTTCTTCTATGTTATAAAGCTTTGACAAGGTGTAAAATCTATTAGAGGGTTCAAATGCCTCCATTTTTTAAAACTTTAATAATTCAAAATTTAAAGTTTAAAAGTTAAAATAAAACCGTTGGATATGATCTACATCATTTTATTTATGCACGTGCAAAAAATTATGGCATTTCAATTTTATTTTGATTTTCTTCGAGAGCTTGTAAAAAATGCACTAATCTGGATGATTTCTAGACATTGATTTTTGAACTTATTAATTCACATAAAAACAAAATTGAAATGTGATAATTTTTTATGAGCACATAGAGAAAATAATATAGATCACATCTAACGGTTTTATTTTGACTTTTAAGATTTAAATTTTGAGTTATTAAAGTTTTGAAAAATGGAGGCATGATAAAGGCATGAAAAATGAAGGGATTTGAACCCTCCTCAATCTATTAATATGTTTTGTATAATGCTTTGTCCACAGCTTGTCACACTTTCTTTTTTAATATAAGCTTGACGTTAGCATATAGCTATATGTCTCTAGGGGTGTGGCATCGTGTAGCGCTCATAAAAATATACAATTAAATTTTCAGTTCTAAAATTGAGACATTAAAAGATAAATTTTGTAAGTACGATCGATCGCTAGGATGATATTAAAACACAAATTATGTTACGTGCATCTTTGTGGTCATTTTAATTTTTCAATAATTTTAACACATGTAATTTTTAAGGTACATTCTATTATATCTATATCCTTAGCAGTTGATTTTAACAAATTGTGTTCGTTAGTTAAAATCTTCAGAAATCATCCATGAAAAATAGTAATTTTCGTGGATGTATCACATTTAAAAAGTAATTTGTTTGCTATCAGAAAATCTTTACTATGTATAAAAGAGAAACAGAAAGTTCCAAATCAGCAAATAGTCAACAGCTTTCTAAAAACAAGTCTAACAGAATTACATAAAACATTTGACATACACTATTTCATCAGAGGAAAAAAAAGATCGTGAGATGTGAAATATATTTTATATGAACTTTTCTGTCTTATTTTTTAGGTAATACATTTTTTCTTGTAGCTAGAAAAATTATGAAAGAAAATATAAGAATATTAAGATCTATACTAAATTATTAGTAATACTGTCATTGAAAACTAACCATACATATTTTAGTAACCGAGAGAAGTGAGAGTATAGAAGGGCTTAATCCTCTTATAAATATAAAATTAGTAACCTTTTGAGTATGCTTATAAAATAAAATTATAATTAACATTTTTGGTGTAATTTTTGTTGTGTTAAGAAGCATAACCCTTTTGTTATTCTTTTAAAAATTCATTTCCAATGATGTCCCCTGCTTCTCTCCAGTTGGCTCTCTCCTCCGTAGATTCATATTTTCTTCTCGGTTCCTTCTTTTTTGGACTAGCGGTGTTGTGCCGTGAATTGGGTAAACAATTTAACACATTAGTTTTAGCTTCATGCAGCGAACTGATTATAGAACCAAAACAGCACTTTATAGTGTTCGTGCACTGCGTTGAGTAAAATCTACCCTGTTAAAATCCTTACCCCATGAATCGCCTTGGAACTAGAAAGTCGGCGAGCTATCTTTTGTTTTCTTATTGGATTTATTGTGTTACCTGCCGTGTAGTGTCTATGTAACGGATTGTAAAGTCTTTGTGTAACGTATGATTTTTTTTTATTTTTTATGAAAATTGCTTCATTTATTTTGTTGTGTGGTTTATATTTATTTGATCTAATAATTAATGAAGTATTTTTGGGTTTTCCGTCGTGCAGGTATTTCTACCTCGTCGAGCAAGTATTTCTACTTCGTTGGACAAGTATTCATACATTGTCAGTCATTATGCAAGTATCCATCCCTCATTGTGCAAGTAGTATTTTA
Organism: Carex pumila; assembly: GCA_033356055.1. Classification (NCBI taxonomy): domain Eukaryota; kingdom Viridiplantae; phylum Streptophyta; class Magnoliopsida; order Poales; family Cyperaceae; genus Carex; species Carex pumila. The sequence continues at coordinate 221,740 of JARJHM010000304.1, forward strand.
TTTAGTGCACAGCAAGTGACATTGTTCTTCTTGCACAAATTAATTATGTGTTATTATAATTATGAACAGAATTGAGTATCCATGTAAACCCTATTGTGAACAGAATTGAGTACCCCAACCTTGTTCTTAATTAATTATGTTTTATTATAATTACAGATGAACCGAAGTTGGATGTACGAAGCATCACGTCTATCTAATGAATATATGACAGGTGTCGAGGAATTTATCAGAGTTGCTATGAAAGATATAACAAATAAGGGGAGTGAACTGATGTCATGTCCTTATCGTGATTGTAACAATGGTAACAATTTTTCCAATCCGAATCAAGTGAGGAATCATTTAATCCGTCGTGGATTCAAGAAAGAATATAAGTATTGGTTATGGCACAGTGAGAGTTTGCCAACCGACATATTAATTTTTTTTTTTTTTTGATTGAGATAAACAGGCCTACTTGGAGGCATCTAGTTCCAGTGTAGGTCATAATTAGAACTATTTCTTTGAGGGTTATAAAATAATGATAAATATAGATTAAATTATTCTTAGCAACATGTCCTGTAATCAATATTAAAAGAAGTACACGTACTGATGATCAATATATGCAAATGATAATTAAAGGTCGTTTTGTTCAATAAGTTCAATCAAAACTCTTCCATTCACCAAAAAAATATTAATGGAAGAAATCCAGATATATGTAGATATTGAAACCTCTCCTTTGTTATCAGAATCAATGCAACTTGAATCTTTGTTATCAGAATCAATGCAACTTGAATCTTTGTTATCAGAATCAATGCAACTTGAAGCCTCTCATTTGTCAGAATCAATGCAAACTTGTACATATTGTATGATTTGAATACGACTTGTAAATTAATTTTAACTACTCTTGTAATTCCGATCTAGGAGAACAACTTGTATATGTATAATATATGTTGTTGATGTCTATGTTGCTGATACCTATGTGTTGTTGATGCCTATATGTTGTTGATTATATTATATGTTTTAAAAATGGCTAGGCTAGCCCATAATACAAGAATTAATAATAAAAAATAGTAATAATTATATATACATCACCATCGGCCCATAAATTAGTGACCCGCTAAAAAACTAAGATTTGTCAACGCCAACAGAAACTAAACAGATGGTGCAAGACACTATTGCAATCAGTTATTGAAATTCAATAGATGGCATTAATCACATTTGCCGTTGGCAGTGAAACGAAAGCGATGGCATTGGGTTCGCCAAACCCGATGGCCGAACGTGCGCTGCCGATGGTATATTAATTAACGCCATTAGTTTGAGCCAATAGCATATGTATGTACATTTCCTATCAGGGCAATATGCAACGGTTCGAAATCCGATGGCGGAACGCAATTCTAACTGATGTAAAAGTGTTTTTTTTTGTAGTAGTAGTAGTGTTAGCTGACTTGCCCCCGCTTTTGCATGGCAGCCCTCCACACTTGAGCTGAAATTTGAAAAAAATTTGGAATTTTTTTTTTTTTTTGAAATTTTGAATGTTTCATTACTTATATTCCTTTCGTTTCTGGGGTACCTCTTCCTTTTGATATTCTTTTCTCTTTTGTAAATTTAAAGATTTCATTATTCGAAAGAGATGGAACATAATGGCAATATAAGGAAAGGGTGAAAGTACTTTGGCTTTTCCGAATTTTTTATAAATATTCAAAAAAAAAAATTAAATTTAAGAAACTAACTAAAGTTGTACCGGATTTCAAAATCTACCCAAATCGTAAATTTTTTTTGCAGTAATTCAGTCTAAAAACCGCAAAAAAAAATTACAGTTTTTGAATTATAAAACTGCAAAAAAAAAAAAAAATGATCTGGTGCTTAAGCAAAAAAAATTACCATTTTGTAAAACCGCAAAAAAAATTACCAGAAGATAGTAGGCACTGGTATTTAAGCACGATAGTTTACTGGCTTAATATATTGATCTGGTGTTAAAATAAAATTATTATATATATATAGAGGCTGGCTAAGCTCAAATCGAAGTTCAAATGACCAATTCAAACCGTTAGATGTTTAATCTATATTAAAATGTGCTTGGAGACAAAGTTTTATATTTTTTGAAATTTTTTTACTATTTATTAAGATGGTTTGAAAGTCGCTGTTTTTTTATGGTGCAGAATTTTAATAAAAACAGCGACTTTCAAATCCTCTTAATAAATAGTAAAAAAATTTCAAAAAATATAAAATTTTGTCTCCAAGCATATTTTAATATAGATTAAACATCTAATGGTTTGGATTAGCCATTTGAACTTCGAAAATCAGAGAACTGAATCGTTTGTTCCTGAGTCCAGGAACAAACGATTTGAGATTAGCCATCCTCTATATATATATATATATATATATATATATATATATATAGAGAGAGAGAGAGAGAGAGAGAGAGAGTAATGCTACGCTACTTCACGAATTAAACGATATGTTTTAATTCGCACTCATATCTCTAATTTCAGAGGCCAAATAGCCGATCCAAACCGTTTGATGTTTAATCTTATTAAAATATGCTTGGAGACCAAATTTTACATTTTTCAGAATTTTTTTACTATTTATTAAGATGGTTTGAAAATTGCTGTTTTTATTAAAATTCTACACCATTAAAAAACAGCGATTTTCAAACCATCTTAATAAATAGTAAAAAAATTCTGAAAAATGTAAAATTTGGTCTCCAAGCACATTTTAATATAGATTAAACATCTAACGGTTTGGATCGGCTATTTGGCCTTTGAAATTAGAGATATGAGCGCGAATTAAAACATATCATTTAATTCGCGAAGTAGCGTAGCATTACTATATATATATATATATATATATATATATATATATATATATATATATATATATATGAGGAGGGTTCAAATGCCTTCATTTGTTGTGCCTCCATCATACCTCGATTTTTAAAAACTTTAATAACTCAAAATTTAAATCTTAAAATTCAAAATAAAACCGTTGGATATGAACTACATCATTTTATCTATGCATGTGTAAAAAATTATGACAGTTCAACTTTGTTTTGGTTGTCATCTTGAGCTTATAAAAATGTATATTAATGTGGATAATTTCTAGACATTGATTTTTTAACTTATTGATTCACACAAAAGCAAAATCAAAATGTGATAATTTTTTATGAGCACATAGAGAAAATAACATAAATCACATCTAACGGTTTTATTTTGACGTTTAAGTTTTAAACTTTGAGTTATTTAAGTTTTTAAAAATAGAGGCATGACGGAGGCACAAAAAGTGGAGGCATTTGAACCCTTCTCTATGTGTGTGTGTGTGTGTGTGTGTGTATAGAGAGAGAGAGATGGGCTATAGTGAGTTGCGAAGTAAAACACGTTTCAACTTCATGCCGTATTTTTATTTTGAAAAGTCCAAACGATCTATCCGAACCGTTAGATGTTTAATCCATATTGAAATGTGCTTTGAGACCAAATTTTACATTTTTTTTGAATTTTTTTACTATTTATTAAGCATTTTTAAAAATTGTTATTTTGCTGTAAACAGTAAATTTTCTGAACTATCAGATTAGCAACTTTCAAAATTTCTTAATAAATAGTAAAAAAATTCAAAAAAAAATGTAAAATTTGGTCTCCAAGCACATTTCAATATGGAGAACAAGATGATCGGTTCGGATTGATGTTTTGAACTTTAAAATCACAAAATATGAGCGTGAAGTAAAATAGTCGCTTTACTTCGCAACTTACCGTAGCCCATCTCATCTATATATATATATATATATATATATATATATATATATATATATAATGATTTTATTTTTACACCAGATCAATATACAATAATTTTGCAAGACAAATAATTGTATTTCAAAAATTATTGGTGACATGGGATTTATGAAAATAACAAGTAAATGTTAGATGAGGAGCTTCAAATGCCTCCATTTTTTGTGCCTCTATCATGCCTCCATTTTTAAAAACTTTAACAACTCAAAGTTTAAAACTTAAACGTTAAAATAAAACAGTTAGATGTCTATGTTATTTTCTCTATGTGCCCATAAAAAATTATCACATTTTGATTTTGCTTTTATATGAATCAATAAGTTGAAAATTCAACGTCTAGAAATTATCCACATTTGTATACATTTTTACAAGATCAAGATGACAATCAAAACAAAGTTGAAATGCCATAATTTTTTACAGGTGCATAGATAAAACGATATAGTTCATATCCAACGGTTATATTTTGAATTTTAAGATTTAAATTTTGAGTTATTAAAGTTTTTAAAAATTGAGGCATAACGGGGCACAAAAAATGGAGGCATTTGAACCCTCCTCATGTTAGATATAGGAATTCTAAAATATTATATGTATGTCCTCCATTTTTTGTGTCTCCATTATGCCTCTATTTTTCAAAACTTTAATAACTCAAAATCTAAAACTTAAAAGTCAAAATAAAACCGTTAGATGTGATTTATGTTATTTTCTATATGTGCTCATAAAAAATTATCCCATTTCAATTTTGTTTTTGTGTGAATCAATAAGTTGAAAAATCAACGTCTAGAAATTATCCACACTAGCATGTTTTTTACAAGCTCTTGATAACAACCAAAATAAAATTGAAATATCATTTTTTTTACAGGTGAATAGATAATATGATCTAGATCATATCCAACATTTTTATTTTGAATTTTAAGTCTTAATTTTGAGTTTTTAAAGTTTTGAAAAAATAGAGGCATAGTGGAGGCATTTGAACCTTTGCTTTCATAATTAAGAAATACACACTATTTAACACAAGCAAAAACTGTTGTCAGTTTCATGCTGATTGCATGGTACATAGAAATTATAGTAACATAACTTTGCTTGATTGACTAATATATTTTGTTTTGTGCAAGGTTGAATGTTCTTATATCTAACTATTGGATTTTTTTTTTTTTTGGATGTGTAGATTATTCTAACATTTAAAAAAATTGTGAACTTTTTGCTTGCCCTGCATATATATAAAATTCGTAAACATTATTAAATTAGATCAATTTATTTTATATTGCTTACCAAGTAATTTAAAAGTTATTCGCATGTAAATATCTAATATTTCATTTTTTTAGATTACAAATTTAATTTGTTGTTTTAAATCAACGATAAAATTTCAACATATGAAGGCGTGCATCAAATATTTTCTAAGATTTGTGTAATTTAAAATATCAACATATTATGAAATTTACTTGTTTTAATTAAGATTGTCTTATAGAGATTATTATTACATAACTTAATTTATACTGTATTAGATATAATTTTTTTGAAGCAAATCCGATGAACAATTATAGTTTTTATATATATAAGTTCAATTGAAACAAAGAAACTTAATTTTTTTTAGTATCATTTAGGTTAATTTGATTGAATGAATCCGTAAAATAGTTTTTACTTTGTTAACTAAAATGCTTTAAGCACTGCTTCCGACATATTTTTGTTCTCAATTTTCTTCCTGGATTTCCTCAAAGTACTAAAACAAAATCTTGATAAAGTCTCATTTTTGAAACATTAATTATTGAGGTAACAAGTTATAATTTTACTAACTTGCAATAAAGTATTCCTAAAAGGTTCATTATAAACGTTTCACTTATGAAAACACTTCGAAAGTTTTTTTTTTTTCTATTTTTTTATTTTTTTTTATTTTTGATTGAGATAACAGGCCTACTCGGAGGAATCTAGTTCCAGTGCAGGTCATAATTATTGAACCATTTCTTTGAGGGTTATAAAATAATGATAACTATAGATTAAATTATTCTTAGCAACATCAGAAAGGTACGTGTCCTGTAATCAATAATAAAAGAAGTAGAAATTTAGTTCCAGAACCACATTCTCCATCCACTAGTTAACAAAAAAAAAATAGTTATGAGCTTAATTAGGAAGACTTAACTTTCTCTGCATTCCTTGAATCCTTGTGCATTACGTGGCTCAATGTTAGACCTAATGTATTTCAGAAAAGATTTTACAATAATGCAAGGACTCTGTTGAACAGTAACATTTATATTTTGAATAATTATATGAAATCCCCCACTTCTATCCCCCCTCACCCCCATTTCTTAAATAAATTTTAATTTTCATAAACTAACTTAACTAACTAGTTTAATTAAATTTATTCAAAATACTGTGGTCTCACAAGTTTAATTAAATTCATAGGTATAAATACTTGAAAGATAATAAATTAATACTTGCAAACTAAGATATTAATATTTGCATGTCTAACTTGATATAACTATATGGAGGGACCACTCAAACTACATGGGAAAAAAGAATTATACATGTTTTCAATATCGTCCACATTTCTCACGATATATGAGGAATTTTGCAAATCTTAAATCACGAACATATTATACACAATTTTATCTTTCAAATAAGATCCATGATGACATACTTTTGGGACTCATCGTCACACAAGTATTTATACCTCATCGTGCAAGTATTAATACCTATACTTGTAAGTATTTATTTCTAATCGTGGACCCTGCATCTCCGCATCAACCTTCCTCAATCGTCCCTACGTCAACCTTTCTCTAACAAAAATAGTTGACCACATAAGTATAAATACTTGTAATACTTGATATTAATAATTTTAAATGTCAACAGTGTTATATGTAAAAAATACTAGGTATAAATACTTAAATAATGAGGTATAAGTACTTGTGTGACGACGAGCTCGAAAGTATATCATTATGGATCTCATTAAAAAGATAAAATTGAGTAGAAGACATTTGTGGTTTTAGATTCGCAAAATTTTTTATAGATTATGAGAAATATAAATGAGATTGAACAAATAAAATTGAGGAGATAATAAGAGGATGAGAGTGGAAGGACAATTATCAGGATCATTTTGGTTATGTATGCACAATAATTAGAACAGTGGTGAAGGTCCTATCTTCCAGCTCAGCGTGATGGGGTCCCACTAATGATCAGTATAAATACAAATGATAGTTCATTTTGTTCAAGTTCAACCAAAACTCTTCCATTCACCAAAAAAATATTAATGAAAGAAATCCAAATAGTTGTTGAAGCCTCTCCTCTGTCAGAAGCCCCAGTAGTTGTAGATCTTAAAGCTTCTCTGCAGCGTGAACTCGACACATTATGGGCCAATAGGGACGAGGCGAAGAACTTCACAATCTTTCGCACACCATATAACATTTCAAAAAGCAAGGAGGATTTCTTTGAGCCCTCCACCATCTCCATCGGCCCATTCCACCATGGTCAAATGCACTTCCGAGCCTTGGAGGAACAAAAAATGCGGTTCTTACAGGATTTCTTGTCCCGTGGGGACAGCATAAGTTTGGATCTCTGTATATCAGAGATGAAGTTGCTAGAAATGAGAACACGGAGGTGTTATAATGAGACGTTTGATAAACTTGACAGCAACGCATTTGTCAAGATGATGTTGCTTGACGGATGCTTTGTGCTCGAGTACTTTCTAAAAAATTTAGAAAACAATTTTGTGTCTTTAAAAATTTTAGAAAACAATTCCATGTCTTTTGATGAGATTGGCTGGAATTCTATTTTCATACCGCGTGAGTTGCTACTTCTAGAGAACCAAATTCCCTTCTTTATAATTGATAAGTTGTACGAGATTGGTAATTTAAATAAAGCAGTAGATAGAACGTATTTTGTTAAAAAAATTGCTTATTTTTGTTTGTCCCGAATTCGAACCATAGACTCCCTAGACTCAATTCCAGACCCTCCAGCTGAAATTCATCATTTGGTCCATCTGTGTTACCACTCTTTAGTGCCCATCCCAGAGAAAGCAGTTGTATTGAGTTCCAAATCATTTTGCACCAATAGTATCAAAGGTTTGCTCACAAAAAGATTTTCTCATTGGAATTCACAAAACTTGTCGGTGTCATTGCCGAATTCTACCGAGAATATATCCTCGATAGTGATCCCTTCTGCCACTGAGCTCAAACAAAAGGGTGTGAAATTCGCACGAAAGAGCAACCCGAAACATATGCTCGACATATCATTTGAACATGGTGTCTTAAAAATCCCTAGACAAGTAATCAACAATGACTCTAAGCCTATTTTCGCAAACCTTATGGCATTCGAACATTCCAAATATGGCAAAGAGCAGTCACCCTTTACAAGACTTGTAATGATCTTGGATCATCTAGTGAGCACGCGATATGATGTGACAATATTACAAGAGTGCGGAATCATTCAGAACTGGCTAGGCAGTGAAGCGGAGTTGGCTGATTTCCTCAACCAGGTCACCGAAGGTTGTTCTTGGGGGTTTGATCACTATTTAGCGGAAGTATACACAGAAGTGAAGAGATACAGTGAATCATGGTGGAATAGGCAGCGAGCAAAATTGATTCGTGATTACTTCAGCAGTCCGTGGGCAATAATTTCTCTCATCGCTGCTTTCATACTTTTAGTTCTTACATGTGTACAATCTTTCTATGCAGTTTATACCCCCCGAGTTCGTGATGCTTAACTTTCACAGTACTATTCGGGGCTTTTAAATTGAACAAGAGAAAAGTGGCATTACCATGTATGTTAATCTTAAAAATAACGTCTAGTTGTAGGAAATAGTGTCATGTAATTAATAGGCTATGAGATATTGGTTAGTGGTTAGTGATTGTAATTAATAGTGCAACAACTATTTTTTTTTTTTTTTTGCTATTTAGAGATGCATGTAAAACAAATAATAGGATTGTAATAGTAAGTTATTTTCTTACATCTCTTCTCTGTTACAATAATTAAAAGTTAGGAAAGAGTTATTTTTTTAATCATTTTTTTTCATTCCTTGTTTGTCATTCTTTTTAGGGAACTTTTGGTTGATGCTATAAATCATTTCAGGAAATAGAAGAATTCTAGGGCGTTTCGTTTTTTGGTTTATGATTCGCTACAAAGTATTATTCAATTTTCAAAGTTATTTTCGGCACCGGTTACAGGACATGTATTGTCTTTTTTTCTTTTTTTGTAAGAGAAATGAGGATGATGTCCATATATATATTAAGTATTGTCTTTTTTGAGAAATTTGACTTTGGCAGTTGCTGTCAAGTGACTTAATTGAAATTTAAATAAATTAAGTACATGAATCAATACAAACGCTACAGGTAATTGGACAAAACAAAGCAAATCAATTCAAACTTTTGGCCATCACTGCTCCCTTCTTTCTCTGTCTCTTTCTCCATTCCATTTCTCTCACTCTTTTTAATTTCTTCTCTAGCATAGTGATATCCTTTTCTCTCTCATTTCTATCTCCTTAAGCGGAGAAGAGAATGAGGAAGAGAGGAGGGAGCCGAGCTGAGCCAATCGAAGCCAATTGTGCAGTATTGTCAAAACTCGAAGTGTAGAGTCTTTACCCCAATCTTGATTGGAGTGTGACAATCTTGCCATCATAGCGCAGCGGCTATTGGACAAAAATGGATCTAATCATAGATAGAGATGGAGAAAGAGGCCAGGCAATATGGTGTTTTCTAGAGTAGATAAGTATCATTAGTTTATTAGAGTAATTTATGTGATTTCATGAGAATAAATAACCTTAGTTCTAAACAAGAGGATCATTTAACCTATTGTAAGTCCTTTTTCATTAATGAAATTGTTAGTGTGCATTTAAAGCCACTAATTAACCTTCAAAAAATTTAACAACTATCCCATATAATTAAACTGCATCTTGAATCTAAGTTATTTAGTTAGTAACTTTAATTAATATCGTTTGTAAATATTAAATACTTTTATTATTTGGTTATTTTAAATCTTTATATATCATAATTTTAAATTCATTAAAATATTAAATCCGAAACTAAATAATTTATTGAAAAAAAAAACTGAAAATTGACATTTAATTGGTTAAAGTCATATAACAGTTCTAATTCAAAGCTGTAGACCTCTGTGGACTAATTTAATCATACATTGTCACAGGAAAATTCAATAAAAATGAATTTGGATGCGTTAGAGTCGTGAATCAAAATTCAGAATACATGCATATAGACAATTTTAAATATCTTTTAATTGAAGGCGAAATTTGAGGAGAACAAAGATATTGTTCTATATATCAAATGTTAAAGAAAATGTACCGTACTAAATTTCTATCAATAATCACCATTTTAAATAATGTTCTATCAATGTTAATATGAAAATCTAATTAATTATAATAATACTTGTGAAACAAAAAAGACATAATATGATGATCATGCTATTTAAAAAATATTCATGATTTTCGGATATATATGAGGATTTAATCTAATGACGGATGACTTATCTTTCACTTTGAAATATAATTTAGAAAAGCACACTTTCTTCTATGTTATGTATAAAGCTTTGACAAGCTGCAAAACTATTTATTGTTTTTAATATGTTTTGTATAATGCTTTGTCCACAGCTCGTCACACTTTCTTTTTAATTATAAGTTTGACGTTAGCATCTAGCTATATGTCTCTAGGGCACGTGGCATTGTGTAGCGCTCATAAAAAAAATATACGATTAAATTTTCAGTTTTAAAACTGAGACATTAAAAAATAAATTTTGTAAGTACGATTGCTAGGATGATATTAAAACACAAATTATGTTACGTACATCTTTATGGTCATTTTAATTTTTGAATAATTAATTTTAACACATGTAATTTTTAAGGTACATTCTATTATATCTATATCCTTAGCAGTTGATTTTAACAAATTGTGTTCATTAGTTAAAATCTCCATAAATCATCCATGAAAAATAGCAATTTTTAGATATATCACATCTAAAAAGTAATTTGTCTGCTATCAGAAAATCTGTACTATGTATAAAAGAGAAACTGAAAGTTGCAAAGCAGTAAATAGTCCACAACTTTATGAAAAAAAGAAGATCGTGAGATGTGAAATATATTTTATATGAACTTTTCTGTCTTATTTTTCAGGTAATACATTATTATTTTTGTAGCTAGAAAAAATATGAAAGAAAATATAAGAATATTACGATCTATAGTAAATTATTAGTAATACTGTCATTTCTTGAAAACTAACCATTCAAGTTTTGTTCTAGTAACCGAGAGAAGTGAGAGTATATTTATATTTCTTCTCGGTTCCTTCTTTTCTGGATTAGCGGTGTTGTGCCGTGAATTGGGTAAACAATTTAACACAGTAATTTTAACTTCATGCAGTGCACTGATTATAGAAACAAAACAGCACTTTATAGTGTTCGTGCGCTGCGTTGAGCAACACCTACCCTGTTAATATCCTTACCCGAACTAGATTACTAGAAAGTCGGTGAGCTGGCTTTTGTTTTCTTGTCAGATTTATAGTGTCACCTTCCGTGCAGCGTCTATGTAACGGATTGAAAAGTTTTTAATGTAAAGTAACGTATGAGCTTTTATTTTTTATTTTTTAAATTGCTTCATTTATTTTGTTGGGTGATTCATAATTTGATCTAATAATTATGTTATATTATTTTTTCTCAAAACAAAATATGATGTATTGAAAATTACTCCCATTCTAATTACAAGATTGAAGATTGTCACTTATATTTCAATTTTCGAAAGTCCCCTGATCAAATTCTCGTACAAATGGCGATATACTTTGATAGTGTTTTTAAATAAAAATCCATCATATTTAATGTTCAAAATCTCAAATGAAACAAAAAACTAAAAATGCGAAGTCATAATTTTGACACTTATTTTGCTAATGCAAACGGACATTTATGCCCTTTTTTTAAGAAAAAAAATGATTGAGCCACTCAGAATCAAATTAAAAGAAAAAACTGTATTTTGTGCATTAAGTTCTTGATTTTCAATTTTGATCTTTACAAAGAATACTGCAAATGTAATTTTTTTTAAGTACACGTTTGAGATCAAGCCATCTAATTATTTAATAAAGAGAGTTCTAATACCTCATCTCTTTCAAACTATTAATCTAATTATTTAATAAAGAGAGTTCTAATTATTTGTTTCCTAAGTTCAAATTGTTAATCTAAACTGCTCAACTTAATATCCATACTAAAATATGCTTGAAGATCAAATTTTGTAATTTGTGAAAATCTTTTACTATTTTTTAAGATAAGTACAAAATCAGCATTTCTTAACCATTAAAAAACAGTGATTTTGTATCTATCTAAAAAAATAGTAAAAAATTTTCAAAAATTTTCAATATTGATTTTCAAGTATATTTTAATATAAATATCATGTTGAGCAGTTTGAGTTTATTGTTTGGACTTTGAAAATAAAAATAAAAATATAAAAGATAATGAAGTATGAAAAATAAAAAAATCATCAACTTGAGAATTGACAAATTAATATTTCCCATTCACATTTTTCCATGTGACCATGTCCCATAAAGTTTCATATTGCCGCATATTCCCATATGATATTATGAAAAGAAAGATACAACCCAATTAAACCTATTTTAAAGCAGCCCAATCAACTTATCTATTTGACCGAGATTTTTGTTCTTTTCTTCATTGGTGACATCAGTCTCAACTGTTTCTCATCTGCTACCTCTATTGCTTCCATTGAACAATGAAATCAATCATTTTTCTTTTTCCTTAAAGGGAGCAAGACAGCAAGTGCCAGAAATTGCTCTGTTTTTACTACAAGAGATTTTTTTTCTGTTGGTTATTGTGCATTATTTATTGTGGCAATTCTAACTATAAGACTAGCTTAAATGAATGGTTGAGATTCTATCCATTTCAGATGGTCCATCTGGCAGCTAATTGACAATGTCATAATATATTGATTTTCATGCTCCAAAAATTTCCAAACAATAATAACTTATAGAAAATGAAACCATAACACAACTAATTATCAAAATTTAATGCCTAACAAATGGCAAATATGAAATGTCTCAAGCCAGAAAAATACATACCTACTAATCTCATCTTACACCTTGCTCTTATTTTTTTTCCCCTTTTTGACCTCCTTGACAGCCTCTGAATTCTTCCCCTTTCTTTTCTCTTCCCTTTCAATCTTTTCAACAATTTCATTCGATAGTTTTAAACTATTAACATTACCTATTTTTTTTACCTTCTTTGTTTTTGTTTTCGCACTGTTTATTGCTTCAATCTCAATATTCTCTTGCCTATTTTTCTTCTTCTTGGTCTTCTTCGCCTCCGTTTCGAGCTTCGCCTCTACATCATCTCCAGTCCCGGCTTTCTTCTTCTTCTTCTTAATAACCACCTCTATCTCACCTCCAGTGCCTTCTTCCTTTGACCTTTTTTTCCTCTTTTTATTCTTCTCTTCCTCTCCTTCATCTTCACCATCTCCTTTAACCAACTCTTCACCACCCAAAGGAACTCCTTTCTTCTTCTTTTTCTTCTTCTTCTCATTCTTCTCATTCTTCTCTTCAACCACTTCATCTCCATCTAAAACTTCCTCAGCACCTGAATCCTCTCTCTCACCAATCTCAATTTTCAATCCGATTTCTGGCACAGCCTGATAAATTGGCAAAGCCACTGAATCAACTGCCTTCAAATTCAAAGACCTCACATTTCCCCATTTCTTCGGTATTTTCTCTACTGCCTCGTCAATAGCTGCCATTACATTGTCTACTACTTGTTCAACCTCCATGGCAAGCCTCCCAACCCTAATTGCACAGCATGTACCCGATCTGAGGTAAAAGAAGGTCGAATTAAGAATCCTCTTGATCTGATCCTTCCAACCCACCCTCGAGAAATTGACCGGTAAAGGATTCTTCTTTTTCTGAAAGAAACTTTTACCTAGAAGACGTGGCAGCAAAGGAAGGATCTTTTTGTCGGCCAGGAACAGGTCGTGGGACCCACACAACTTCCGGCGAGACTCAAAGGCGCGATAATCAGTGCGAAGAGTGGAAATGCCAATCACCTCAGAAATGGGGAGGTTGCATTCCTTAGCCTCCTCTAGAAACTTCGAAGGGGGAGGGGAATCAGCAGCGCGATCATCGATTATGAGAAAAACAGATGGGCTTAGAGTGGGATCGGAGATAGGGAAGATTGGGTGGGGAATGGAAAGGAAGAAAGGGTTGGTTCGGCAGTTGGAGGGGATCTGACGGAGAGAAAGGAGGAGCACGAAGAAATCGTCGCGGTCATCGAGGAGAAGCTGTGGTTTGGAGGCGGCGCTCCGGCCATGCATCCACTTCCCCAGCGACGCCACAGCGGAGGTCACCGTGTCGCGACTCACCGGAGTAGTAGACATTGAAGGAGGCGGCGGCTTAGGATTAGGGTTTAAAGCGGGATGGGATGTAGACTGGAGAGAGGCTTCTAAAACCCTAGAGAAGATAGAAGTTATACTGCTTGAAAAGAGAGAGAGAGAATTCAGACTTCAGAGGAGGGAATGTATCTCATGTCTTATTTTGGGCCTGAATATAAGGAACTGGATTTAAGTTATTGGGCTTATAAGGCCCATCTAAAGAGATGTTTTAATCTAGTGACTGAAGAGATTGGGTTTAACTTATTGAGCTTTATAAGGCCATATAATGAGACATGCTTCAACTTCATCAGATGTTTTATTTCGTAGTGACTGACGAGAATATTAGAAATTAGGCCTTGCTTATTGGGCTTTATAAGGCCCATCAAATGAAACATGTTTAACCTCATCAAATATTCTATTTCGGAGAGAATAAGGTCCAAGAAATTGAAACTGTGACTCATATGTGATCGAGGTGAAAGGGTGAATCTTAGGTCAAGTGTGTATTTGACAGTTTCTCAATTTTCGTTATTTTTAGATCATTGATAAATTTTTGAAGTATCGATAAACTCACTTTTTCAATTCTTTAGGAAAAATTTGGAGATCAACTCAGAAGGAAAAAAGGTTGAGAGATTGGCGGGCCGCGACTATTATCTGGCGGGTCACCATTAGCAGATGTGATCTCGAAAAGAAATAAAAAATTTCATGGCGGGTTGCAGTGCTGTTTGAGTTTTCTATAAAAACCGGTTAATTAATGGTTTTTTCAGTTCAACTACAAGAACGATCCTTAATGCGAACTGAACCGGACAGGTGACTAGATATGTTTTTTTCCAGTCCAGTTCTCATAACACTATGAAAAAGAGAGATCTAGCACAGAGGGAGTCTTTTACTTATTTTACCGTTTGTTGCAAAAGTATATATTTCAGTTAACAAAATATGCATTAATTGTCTTACTTCAAAAAAATAAAAAAATTGGATCCATTACCCAGCCTTTAAATGCACAAAAGGTCTAGTCACATTCACATTTTTTCTCTCTCTTCAGTTTAGTACTTTTCATCTTTCTTCTTAAGTGTAGTTGCGAGGGATTAAAAAGCCAATTTGTTTGACTAGTAAAATTCTATTTTAAAAAGTTGTAATATGACGAAAAAATATTGTTAGTTGTTAACATGACTGCTTTTACTTTACATATATACCATTACCATAGCAAGTTGGAATATATTTTAACCTAAAATGATAATTACAAAAAAATGATACAACATTCAAACAAGATCCGAATATAATAACAGATGCTTAAAAAGTGAAATGACAATACATTTCCATCTATTTCTTTGAGAATAGGAGTATATATTATCAGTACCATCCATTTCTAGTTAAGTCATTCAAACAAGATCGATCGATAATGAATACAGTTCCAAATAATGAGCTAAAGTAAAGAAACACCTGTACTGTACTGTACTGTTCTGCATATTTATCCAACAGGTCACACGGACCTGTCAAAAAAGAAAAACCAGGAGCTGTTACACGGACCTGTCGAAGTTGCCAACCAGTACCGAACCTGTCAGTACCATCGATTTCTAGAAGCAAGTTTCATCATGCATGATTCTGAAATACTGAACAACTGTTGTTGTGACAGCTGTTGTTGTTGCCTAATGCACAATAAAATGAAGATCAAATCAGGAAAACACAAACTTCCAATCCATAAAGAATTATCCAAGAAGCGTTTTTGAAGAATGCCAACCTCTATTTGTTATGATACGCAACTTCACAGCCATCTGCATCTTCTTTTCAAGGTAATCAACATATGTATGCACCGATAGGTCGTTCTGATAACAAATCAGTGTCATTCATCGCAGATTTCTCAAAACAAAAATTATAAACAAATGCAAAAGATTTTTCAAATCACCTCACGACAGTATCTGGGTATAAGCTCCTCCTCCGATTGTTCGCCCTGCATTAGGACGAAAATTAAAAAGAAAATAGAAAGTCAGTTAATTATAAAAATTACAGGCAGAACAATTTGTTCATACGAAACGGTGAAGAAATATACCTTGGTAGCAGCATTGGCATTGATGTATCTCTCGACATCATCAATCTTGAAAAGAAAAGATTAGGTAACAAAGAGTCAGCCTCCCATGTTAGATCACGAAATTTACAAGTTTACAGTTAAGGATTAAACACAAATAAAGAATAACCAAAAAAAGCTTACAGCATATTTAAGTCCCATAGATTCCAGGTTTTCTCCTCTCCTGAGCTTGCCTTCGATTATATCAGTGTAAAGGGGGAAGGAGGCTGCATCATTCTCTTTAATTTCAATCATCACTTCCTTGAAATCCCTCTAGATCGATGGAAGGAAGTACTTCATTTGATTAGCTTAAATATTATTAAGCCCCAGAAAAAAGCATAGAATAAAAGACATAGAAAAACAGAACCTTTTCTCTCACAACTTCCTGGAAGACCTTAGTATATATTGGTACCCGCTCTTTCTTCTCCTGTTCACTTATCTTCAAATTGAGTGTTTCCTGAGACAGACAAATGAACATTATTTCCACAAAGTAGATGATGAAAAGAAATATAAACAAGAAAAAGAGATGAACCTTAATGGCCTTAGTCAATAAATTAGGTACGATGTGCTGGCGTTCCGTTTCTGTTATAGCATCATTGGCTATTCTCCGTGCAGCTGACCAACTTGTTTCCCACTGAACCATGAAAAGCAATTGAATTATATTTGTCAGAAACTAATTAATATTCATTGTATCTAGTCAATGTCCTAACAATATAAAAGAAAAAAGAACCCTCGGCTTGATTGTATTTCAAGCAAAAAAAAAAATTTCCAAAAGATGTGGTAATGTAGAGAGCATATACCGTAATTGAGGATCGTAACAGCTTGTAACATTTCCGCAAAGCAAGATCGGTGTCATAAGAAAGGAAAAGATTGTAATATTCACCAATTAGCTCGTCATCGCAAAACTGAAAAAAAAGGTAAACAGAAAACGGATGGTAAATAATTATTGCTAATATTCCTCGTACATATGGAGTTATATATTTCTTGTTCTACTACAATTAATTATTCTATTATAGCACGACTTTTAGAATTCTGTTTCGGTCAAAATGGACGTTAATTTGCTATTCCATTTCAGTTTTGTTTTATACTTAATTTATAAGGGAACAGTAAGTTTATGATGGAAAGATGTTTATGGTTGGTTTGTTCACAAAGGAACATATTTGCTCCCTACCAAGTACCAAGCAAGCAATTCTATTCTAGGGATTATTAGCAATGGATGAAAAATTGAATATTCCATTTTGATTTTGAACCCTCTAAAACATAATATATATATAGGCTGAACTGAACTGAACTGAAACAGTTGAGAAATTAAGTGTCATTACCTTAATGTCCCCAACATATAGGCGCTCGTAGTCGTTATAAGGACCCGGATTTCTACGCAGAATCCATCCCTTTTCGTCGAAGTCATCAATCTCCTTTGCGGGAGATTTATAAGTAAGGCCTATAGAAGACTAAAAAATAAATAAATAATTAAAGCCAAATATTCATCAATATATCTACTGAGAAATGAATTGATAAGGTTTTTATACAAGAGCGGAAGTGACTCACGCGATAGTAATCCTTTTCTCGGGCTATGCAACCAAGGTACACGTCTTGCACGTATCCCTCCCATACATCAAAGGGATTTATTTTGATTTCGGCATCACAAGAACGACAACGACGAGCAAAATCCCCCATCGTGAAACACTCGGACAAGAAGGAATACGCTCTTTGTTCCTTC
Organism: Carex pumila; assembly: GCA_033356055.1. NCBI lineage: Eukaryota > Viridiplantae > Streptophyta > Magnoliopsida > Poales > Cyperaceae > Carex > Carex pumila. The sequence goes on from JARJHM010000304.1 coordinate 239,613, forward strand.
AACTTCTTCAAATCCGGGTCCATGCCCGGAGGCTTACGGGTCGTCGGCATTATACTCTCCTACTAGTCCTGAGCCCAAGAACCTCTCTCTCTCTCTCTGTCTTTCCTCCGTTCTTTGCCAAACCCTAGTCCCGATCCTATCCTTTCTGAGAAAAAGTTAAAAAGGAAATGAAAAGGATCTTGCATTACAAGTTTACAACCTTCTCTGTATATATACTGGATCCGTATCCTCTCCCAGGTACCTGACTCAACACAATTGAAACGGACGGCTCAGATTTACTCTCAGCAGGTCGGGATTCGGGATGAAAGAGGGGGCAGGATTATTTGTGCTTTGAGATGCTTACCAATCTATTTTTGGACCGTCCGATTCAATGCTACTCAGTCAGTTAACCTGAGGGGATCGATACGAATTCATATATACTATTACAATTTAGTCAAATATGGACATAAATCCTATCATATATTCTATACACAAAAATAAGGAAAGTACAGCAAATAGTTGCTCTTGTAATCTAATAATATCCAGCTGAGATTTTTGCCTAATTACACAAATAGCAAAAAATTAAACCTTTCATGACGTCCCAAGGGTTTTAAAAATATATCAGTAACTTGGTGCTCAGTAGGAACAAAGTAAGTGGAGATATCTTTGCTTTGAATTTCACGAACTAGGTTACAATCAATCTCAATTTGTTTAATTCTCTCATGACAAAAAAAAATTAATTTTTTTAAGTATTCCTCTGTCAGAGAATGTCAGAGATTTTTTGTTTTTTTTTAAAAAAAAATAGAAGGATCACAATATTTCTGTAATTATTTAGAAGTGACTTTTAAACCGGAATCAATAAATTGGATGCAAAACATTTTTATTTTTTTCAATAACACACAAAGAAATATTTTAATTTTTCTTACAACTGCAAAAGAAATCTAGTCTGAAAAATATTGATCCAGATTATTTGCCGCAGTCTTTCTAATAAATTAAATTATATAGTATTTCATCTATTTTCAAATAAAATATATAAAATATTTCTAATATTTTAATACAAAAATAAATAAATTACAACAATTTCTGCTTTTAATTAAAAAAAAAACCCTTAAAACCGCAAATTTAGCTAACTTTCTGAAAAAGAATCAATTTGGACAGTTTTCAAACTCTTGTCAAACAGAGTGTAAATTCTGAAATTTAATATTTTTTTGGATATTAATAAAAAATTTAGCTAATTTTAACACCTCTCTTGTTTAATTCCTGCTGAGCAGTGCTTATGGGATTTCTCCAGAACGAGATAAAAGGAAAGTGAAATGGAGTTAAAAGGAAACAAGGAAATAAGGGATATTACATCTGGACCGTCCATCACTTGTGTTTGGAGATCACATTTTATATTTAAAAAATGAGTGGGGTTAAAATGCACCCTCCCTTTTGTGCTCCAAACGTGCATCCTTTCCTCGTTTCTTCATTTTTAAAATTCAAATAATTGATTTGAATCTACCAACGTGTTCTACATATTAAAATGTGCTTGGATACCAAATTTTATATTTTTTGAAAATTTTTTACTATTTTTTCAGAATTTTTTATTAAACTAAACAATAATAAAAAATTCAGCACAGTGATGATTTTCAAAAATTCTGAAAAATAGTAAAAAATTTCCAAAAAATGTAAAATTTGGTCTCCAAGCACATTTTAATATGTAGAACACATTGGTAAATTCAAATCAACTATTTGAATTTTAAAAATGAAGAAACGAGAAAATGGTGCACGTTTGGAACACAAAAAGGAGAGTGCATTTTAATCCCACTCTTAAAAAATACATATTATTGGGCTTTATAGGGCCCATCAAATGAAACATGTTTAACCTCATCAAATATTCAATTTTGGAGAGATTGAAGTCTCCTTGTTCAGTCAAGTTCACTAATCACTAGAAACAGAAACCAAAGTGAAGGTCTCATCATTCACAAAAGAGCTTCAGCTTAGTATCCTACAGTAAATTTTCTATCAGGTCCTAATGCAATAAATGGACCGAAAAAAAAAAATCAATCAGATTTTGCCTCCAAAACCTTGGAACCCAGCAAATAGGAGATAAATGCATCAAGGCATGCATAACAAATTTGCATCTCTTTCAAACTCCATTGCTCCCAGTTGCTCAGAGTTACATTCTTCGGTTTCTCCAATTCAAAACCCAGAACCTCTCGGGCATAACCCTTCAGACTCATGCATTTCTTTGTTTCTATTCCCAGAAATGCATTGCATGGTTTTTGTAGGTCCACGGACTTGGTGCATTTGAGCCCGTAGTGACCTTTTAGTTTAGCCAAGTCTCCACCAACCCCAACACCTGGAATTTTAGCAAAACAACAGTTGTTCAATAAATTCTAAATAGGGTGCTTGCATTATGTATACTTTACTAATCCTGTGTTACATTCTTTTTGTGTTTTGTGCCAAATTTACCAGCACTTTTTTGTGTTTTGCTGTATGTATCATATCATGTCAAGCCATCAGACTCACCTAATTTTGATTGGCTTTAAAAATAAAAATTGCTCAATCTCAAACAACCAACATCCTGGTCTTAATCATACCTACAAAAATAATCATCTCATCAAGAAGAAATGCCTTGAGTGAATTGGGAACGGAGTCCATGTAAATCAACTGTAATATCAAGCACCTGTTCCCAATGCAGAGTTGAAGAAGTGCTATCTTGTTGTCTTGGTAGCGGACACGGTTGGGCTTCCACTCGCAATCAAGGCCCACCACGATTTTCTTTCCATCAGTGGTGGGATGGGCTGCACGGGTGTCGCAGATCCATTGGTCGGTGATCGAGGGGTCAGTGGTGACAGTGGTGTCTATCTCATAGGGCCCAAAGAGGATCTTTGATTTAGTTGTCTTATAAGGAGTTCTGCTGTCGGTGGTTGCTCTGATGGAGGTGGCGGTGGAGGCAGTGGAGTTAGGGGTGGAGGTGGCGGGTGGGCCAGTTTTCCTGCTTCATTTATTTAAAATAAAATGATAAGCTAGATATTATAAATTATAGTTTAAAAAAGGAGAGAGCAACACAAAATTAATTTTGATTAAGGGCAAAATAGTCTGTTTAGTTTCTTTGTATTATTAATTATATTTTTAAGTATTAAAATTCAGAAATGGGTATATTTATAGATGGAGAAATAACTAATTTTTCAATTTAGATGGAGAAATCTCTAAATTTCACATATTAATATTATTATAAATATTAACTCATCAAGTCTTGGTATTCTTGCCTTACTATTGTTTGAGGCGCAACTTCTCTAGCATTGAAGGCCCTTTTACCTATTCCAATATGAGGTGGTCTTCCAACTATATCCCAACACTCTTCCTTGGTGTGCCTCATTTTGCCACAATGAGAGCACTTGAGTTTGTCACGATCACTTGAGGATCTGCCACGTCCTCTTCCTCCTTGGTTAAAACCTCTATCTTGACCTCTCATCGGTCCATATTCTGCCACCATTCCTACCTTTTCAGCTTCACCAATAGATACTTCCACCATTCGTTTCCTTGTTTCCTCAAGCTGGACAGCATAATATACTGACCCAATTGGTGGAAGAGATAGTTGAGCAAACACCATACTCCTCACACTTTCGTATTCAGAATTTAATCCCATGAGAAAATCAAACATCTTGTTTTTCTCTCCAGCTCCAACACAATTCGGGCAAGGTTTTTCGCATGCCTCGAGTTCATTCCATAATCCTTGAAGTTGTAAGTAGTACTCTTGCACTGAACGGTTTCCTTGAGTGCATTTTCGAATACTATCTTTGATTTCAAACAATCTTTCATCATCCCCTTTATGAGAATATGTTGCTTCAATAGCTAACCACATGTCCCTTGCAGTTGCTACTGGCAAAAAATTTCTTCCCAACTCGGGTAACATAGTATTGTTTATGGCACCCATAACACCGTAATCCATTGTCCTCCAATCAGAATACTTTGCATCTGTTTCAGTAGGTGCTTTTATTTCTCCATTAACATACCCAAGCAATCTTCGTCCTCGTAATGCTATAATAACAGCTCTTGACCAGTCCAAATAATTTGATCCATTAAATTTAATAGATGTTAGGTCTCCATGGTACACAACCTGGGCAGAATTGGTACTGCTTCCAGACCCAATTTCAGTTCTAGTGATTGGACGAGGGTTATCCTCTGTAATTTCTGAACTCATCTTCTCAATTCTAAAAAACAAATTTAGAGAATGTCACCTGCTTAAGGTACCGCACAGCCTCTTTCTCCAGGTCCGCACTTCACTTCAGTTTCAGCATTTTGCTAACTTCAATCACTCTGCTAATTTCAGCAAGAATCAGCGGTTCCGCCAACTCAACGACTTCACAGATTTTTTTTTTTCTTTTGCCGTTTTTGGGAGATTTCACTTCCAGCTATATCTTCTCTTCTTAATTGAGGTAAGAAAAAAAACTTAATCAAGTTGGATCGAAGTGATCTGATACCCATTGAGAAAGAAAGAAAGAAAGCGAGTTTTTAGAAAAAGAGGGTACAGAGAATTAGGTGCTCTCTGACGCCTCGTCACCTTTCTATTACCAACTTTCTAAGTTATAACTTAGCAGATAAGAATCTGCTAAGTATTTAAAAAAAAAAAAAAAAAACTTTCTAAGTTACAAAATAGTCCACACAATATGTAAAAATAACAAAAGCATCCCTAGAGTTTCTATAAAACATAAGAGATGGGTATATACATCTAAATTTCACATATTAATATTACTATTATTACCCTTCTTTGTAATTAAGAGATGGTTTAATTGCCTTTTAAACTAGTACGAGGCTCAAAGTTTAAATTTGCAAGCACTAAATTAAAATTATTAATTTAGACCGGAATACAAAACTAAACTAACCTTTTATTGTTCCTTCGTGGAAAAAACTTGCCTTGTTGACCAGATGGGCCAGGCCTTGAGTTCAAAACAAATAGAAAAGTTAACAATACATACCCTATTTTGACTAATTTTAACAGCTCACTTTTTTAATTACAGCAGAGCAGAGCAGTGCTCTCGGAATTTCTCCGAAAAGAACGAGATAAAAGGAAAGTGCAATGGTATTAAATGGAAATAAGGAAAGGGATATTGCATCTGAACCGTCCATCACTTGTCTCTGGACATCACATTTTTATATTTAAAAAATATATATATTATTGTTAAATAGGTAGAAAATTACTTGATGTAAAAATTATAAACAAATGAAACCGAGAGTTCTAAAAATATATATCAATTGGGCCTTGCTTATTGGGCTTTATAGGGCCCATCAAATGAAACATATTTAACCTAATCAAATATTCAATTTTGGAGAGAATGAAATCTCCTCCTCTTTTTTTTCATTCAGTCAAGTTCACTAATCACTAGAGACAAACCAGAGTGAATGTCTAATCATTCACAAAAGAGCACTAGAATGACAACAGCTTCAGCTTACTATTCTATCAGTAAATTTTCTATCAGGTCCTAATGCAACAAATGGACCATAAAAAAAAACAAAAAAGATCAATCAGATTTTGCCTCCAAAACCTTGGAACCCAGCAAATAGGAGATAAATGCATCAAGGCACGCATAACGAATTTGCATCTCTTTCAAATTCCATTGCTCCCAGTTGCTCTGAGTTGCATTCTTCGGTTTCTCCAATTCAAAACCCAGAATCTCTCGGGCATAACCCTTCAGACCCATACATTTCTTTGTTTCTATTCGCAGAAATGCATTGCATGGTTTTTGTAGGTCCACGGACTTGGTGCATTTGAGCCCGTAGTGGCCTTTTAGTTTAGCCAAGTCTTCACCAACCCCAACACCTGGAATTTTAGTAAAGCAACAGTTGTTCAATATTCTATATAGAGTGCTGGCATTATGTATACTTTACTAATCCTATGTTACATTCTTTTTGTGTTTTGTGCCAAATTTACCAGCATTTTTTTTTCTTTTTTTCTTTTTGGAGGTTTCTACTATTCAAATGTATTTCTTTGCATGTTTTGCTGTATCCATCATGTCAAGCCATCATCAGACTGACCTAATTTTGATTGGCTTTAAAAATAAAAATTGCTAAATCCCAAACAACCAACATCGATCCTGGTCTTAATCATACCTACAAAAGCAATCATCTCATCAAGAAGAAATGCCTTGAGTGAATCGGGAATGGGGTCCATGTAAATCAACTGCAATATCAAGCACCTGTTCCCAATGCAGAGTTGAAGAAGCGCTATCTTGTTGTCTTGGTGGCGGACACGGTTGGGCTTCCACTCGCAATCAAGGCCCACCACAATTTTCTTTCCATCAGTGGTGGGATGAGATGCACGGGTGTCACAGATCCATTGGTCGGTGATTGAGGGGTCAGTGGTGACAGTGGTGTCTATCTCATAGGGCCCAAAGAGGATCTTTGATTGAGTTGTCTTGTAAGGAGTGCTGCTGTCGGTGGTTGCTCTGATGGAGGTGGCGGTGGAGGCAGTGGAGTTAGGGGTGGTGGTGGCGGGTTGGCCAGTTTTCCTGCTTCATTTATTTAAAATAAAAAGATAAGCTAGATATTATAAAAAGATAAGCACATCTATACCAGACAAAATTGATACCAGGCATTGACATCCAACTTGACAAGGCTTTGTAAGGAGATGGTTTAATTGCCTTTTAAACTAGTACCAGACTCAAAGTTTAAACTATCAAGCACTAAATTAAAATTATTAATTTAGACCAGAATAGAAAACTAAACAAACCTTTTATTGTTCCTGCCTTGTTGTCCAGATGGGCCAGGCCTTGAGTTCAAAACAAATAGAAAAGTTAACAATACATACCAACAGATGAAATAAACAAAATACATTGAGAAATAATGAAGAATCAACACATCAAAAGTGTAAAAGAAAATGACAGTGCTATCTCAATTACTACCCTATTATTAATTGAACAACCCCTTGGGACACATTCACCTTTGGAACTCTAAGAACACACCAAAAAACAATACAAAATTTCAACTATCCAATGTTATGTTTTGGATTGTATGACATACTAGATCCCTGAATATCAGTACTATAATTCTTTAGTTTTCTGTGCCCGATTTGAAAGGGGTGCATCGCTACTTATGTTGGTCGGTTTTGTTATCCATCTTTTCTCAGTATAGGAATGGTACACCTTTCAATCGATTAATTCCTGTGTAAACATATAAACTGTGACCTGATCTAAAAAATGAATTGTCAACAGCAAAATCTACAGTGAAGTTTGAGGCCCAACAAGAAGCACATCCATACCAGAAAAAAACTGATACTAGGCATTGACATCCAACTTGACAAGTCTTTGTAAGAGATTATATTGTTTAATTGCCTTTTAGTACTGGTACCAGGCAAGTGTTATTTTGAAGCACTAAATTTAAACTATTTAAATTAGACTGAAATACATACTACAAAATGTGGAACTAAACAAATCTCAATATACTAACCTTTTCTTGTTCCCTCCTTTGCCAAAAAACTTGCCTCGTTGTCCAGATGGGCCAGACCTTGCGTTTAAAAAGAAATAGAAAAATTAACAATACATACCTACAAACTAAAAAAACAAAATACATACAGAAATAACAAAAAGTGAACATGTCAAAAGCTCGAAAATTCAAAAAGAAAATGACAGTTCTTCTGAAACTTAAAAAATTTCAATTATTACCCTATCATTCATTGAAGAAACCTTTTCCTAAGAATATGAAAAACCATACAAATTTTCAACTATTCAATGGAATATTTTGGATTGCATGACATATTCGGTCCCTGAATACTGGTACAACTATAATTCTTAGGTTTCTTTCGTGCAAATCCAATCCAAGCTTTAGATGCCCATACATTGGAACTTGATTATTCACATGTTAAATTGAAAGTTTATATAAGCAATGCAAACCCTCAAATTAATATCCTAAAAAATGCCTTACTTATGTGCCTGATTTGAAAAGGGTACATCACTAGGCATGTTGGTCGGTTTCTTATCCATCTTTTCTGTGATCAATCAATATAAAAAGAAAAGAAAATATTATTTCTACCTTCCAACTTAGCAAGATCTCTCTTATGAATTACGAATCGTGAAAATTTTCATTAATGGTAATACTGCATAAACACAGCTCCTATTAAAATTTGGGTCGGAATAAAGGTAAAGATTAAATTCGTTCCCCCTAATTCCTACTAATATATCGTTTCAAATCCCACTAAATCTGCTAAAAACCCAGGGCTCGGATCACTAAAACCTCTTTCTTTTCACTGACAACACAAAGAACAGTTCTTTTCAGAAAAGGGAAAAAGAAAATCGAAATTAAAACCCTAGCAAGGAAAGAATTACCTGAATGAATGAAGTAAATCGAATTTCGCAATGCAGTCGTCAGGCAAAAGAAAATCGAATGTGAGAAGGATTGGAAGCTCCAGGCAGCAAACCTCGAACCCGTATCCTCTCAGGTATTCACCATTATTGCAGAGAATCACTTACTTTACGGTTTGAGATTAAATCTCAACCGACTTGGAATTCGGATCACTGTAGAGGCCTCATTTTTTGACTTTGAGATTCGTGCCAAGTTAAAAAGTACGATTCAGATCTAGTAATTGTAAAAGATTCGCTTATCAGGTATTGGAGAGGATGTGAACTCGCAAACCTCTATTGTGAAAAGGAAAAAACAACGGGATGGGCGACAAGAATCGAGAGCTGTTAATTAAACGGCTCGGTACGAATTCGTATCACTGAGTAGAATTAAATCGGACGGTCCAAAAATGGATTGGCACGCATCGCAAAGCACAAATAGTCTGCCCCCTCTGTCATCCCGAATCCCGACCGGCTGCAAGTAAATCTGAGCTGTCCGTTTCAATTGTTTTGAGTCAGGTACCTGGGAGGAACGAATCTGTTCGGTACGGGCATGGCTCTTTCAGTCGGGAAATAAATCTGCTGTTATTCCGATCCCAGCCGTTGATATTTGTTGAGATTCGGACACGAAATTTGTGAGAAATTTTTAAGAGTTTTTGTGCCCTTGAGAATAACAGCATATTTATATTTCTGGTGGGTTTGGTGGTGAAACTAAAATAAAATGAATTTAACGGGTCGGATCCGATTGGCTAATGATTTGGGTTCGAAGGTTCGTCATATTTAAGAGTCATTTTTTATATATTCTGGAATTTGACTAGCCCTGCGGCACTTTACCGTTTGAGTTTAAATTCAAATCATCTAATCTGAATTCGGATCAATCTGACAACGGGACCTCTGTAAGATTAGTGTTAATATATAATGAACAAATATGAATGTCAACTCGTATCTAGTCACATTGTGACTTGGATCATGTGTTGTGACTTAGGTCATGTGTTGTGGTCAAATCAAATTTCAATGTATTGTGTTGTGATTTGATTTAGAGAGACGATCATAACACGGTAGTTACACCATAACCACACATTTCGTATTCAAATATGATGTACCACGTTTGATCACGTTTAACTAATTTTTTTATAATATAAGTTAATTTATTCAAAATTCACCATTCAATTAAGATTTAACAATTTCAATTACAGATGATTTACGTGACCATGTGCCGTTACAAATTTTTGAAGAATGATCGCATTATGCCAATCATCATAGTACAAGTCACGATACACAATGTATCTCGTCACAACTGACACGTCATGACAAAATTGTGTCAAGCTATAACGTATTTGGTCACAACGTTACTTTTTTACTTGCTTACAAACAGACCAAATTCAAAGTCAAACAGTGAGTCATCTTCAGTATATTTTTTGGTTGAGAATAGGTTATTTTTGGAGTTAGGTTATTCGAAATAACTTATTCGGTATTTGGTTGAGTTAGAATAGTTAGAATAAGAAATTCAAACTTTTTGTTTTATTATAATAAATTATTTCTATAATTTCTGAGATTTAATTTTTCTAATAAAACAAACAATAATTATTCTTAATTTAACTATTCTAACTATTCTTATTTTATAACCAAACATATTATTCTAACTATTCTTATTTTTCAGTTCTTCTCCATAGGTTTGGGATAAGAGAGAACAGTGGTGGGGCCAGGAAACATAGAGGGGCATATGGTCTCGTTAGAGAGATTGAATTCAAACGACCAGTCGTTGTCAGCATTCTTTCTGAGCGGCGGGCCCATGTGGCCCGAGGCCTGAGGCCTGAAAGGGGGCTCAAATGGAGATATATATTCAGGTTTTTTTTTTTTTTTTTTTTTTTTTTGCATTGATCATGCTCGTAGGCGAAAATTACATTTACATTCTTCTCATTTCACTGTAAACCAGCATCTCATATCACTATTGGAACTCCTAAGACATAAATTGAGCTAGGACAGAGTACTTTCCAGAAATCCCCACTATTTTACAGAGGCACAGATGCAAGTGAAATTCCCTGTTGACTCCTTCCTGAGTTCCTTGCTAGCTTTGCCAAGCAGTCCGCCAAATCATTTTGGAGTCTTGGAACATAGCAGCACTTATATGATGAATTATGCTTTAGCATTGCCCAGATTTGATGACATTCTGACGAGGCCCTCCAGTCAACCTCAACCGGTGGTTGTAAAGCGATGCAAGCCCTTGCCAGGACTAGGCTATCAGTGCAGAAAGTGCATGCCGGCCAACTGTTACGTCGAGCGTACTCAACTGCCTCGAGTAATGCAGTAGCCTCTCCTGGCTGCTGATTGATAGAACAGTACCCTTCCATCTTCCTTGAAAACGAATCCGATACCTCCCATCCACCCCTCTTTCCACGATCCATCCGTGAAACAAACCCTTCCCCCTATGGTATCTCCCTGCTGGTCACTGTTCACCCCCACATCTTGATGCTGCAACAGCTGTTTCAGATGAAATTGAGTAAAGATATTGGGAGTATACCTTGAAGCTCGGTTGAAGACCCGATCCCATATATCTGTCCATTTCTGCATCGCCATAGCGCCCACATGCAATTAGCTAGGACTGTCCATTGTTCATCCGATACATTGTTGCATAGCCAGGATAGAACTTCCCTTACCGTACCCGACAACCCGTCAGTCCTCATAGCCAGAGGCCCTGCGAGCCAAGCTGTCCTAGAAAAGGTGCAACGCAGTAACCAGTGCAAGCCATCTTCATTTGGATCACCACACACATGGCATTGGGGATCCCCTCTCCCCAATCCGTGTTGCATCAACCCACCCCACGGCAATCCATCATGAAGGAGTTTCCACAAGAATACTCTTACCCTGGGCACTACATCCCCTCTATGCCAGATCTGCGACCACAAGTTTGACTGCCCTGACCCCTGTGATTCGGTTGAGACTGGTGCGGAAACCTAACCTGATAGAGGTACCTATATGCCAATTTGACCGAAAACTGACCATTTGCTGCTAGGGTAAAGATTAGAGATCCTGACCCTGCATCAGGTCTTGGTGCTGGTATTTGAGCACTTAGTTCAGATCGATTTCAATCAAACTGAACCGATGAACACCCCTAATTACCAGTAAATCAGAATCAGTTACAATAGTAAAAAAAAATTAAGATAAAGTAAATGAAAAGAACAGTCTAAGAACCATATGTCCTTCAAAATAAAATTGTAGTGTCATTGTCTAACTGTCTAGAGAAACCAACATAACAATGTTGGCACCCTTAATCACCCTTTTCCAAAAAGGAAAACATTGAGAAGAATAATTAACATCAACTACCATATTTGGCATAATGATGAATTTTCACATACCATGTATCTAGGAATTTTGGAATCGTATTCACCATTTACCCAAAAGAGCCTGATTGAATTTATATAAATCAATAATACCCAAACCATCTTGAGCTTTACTTTTACAAACCGCAACCCAAGCAAAAAGACAATATTTATTTCTTAACATAATTAATGACCTCCATATCATAGAAATTTTTTTCTCAATTGATCAAGTTTCAATCTGACTTTAGAGGGCTTCTTAAGAACTGACAACCAATTAATAATAAAAGTAACAACCAATAACATTAAAGAACATCAGATCCTAAAACATTAAATAATTATATCGTCAAACTACCAACATAAAAAATAAATTGACAAACAAGAAAGACAATACTAATTGTACATAAAATTGAAAATTCACTACAGCAAAACGAATTTTCTGTGACCGATATCAACGACCGACATCAGTACTAGTAGCTGATACTCAATTTCTTTAAAAAAAAAAAAAATTTTATCCAGAATCAAGCGACCAATTATTTCAGTCACCGGCGTCAGTACCGGTCGCTGCATGTTTTGGTAAAAAAAAAGCGCGAGCTGCTTCTCTCCGCCAAAATTTTCATTTCCCCAAAATTCTCTCCGCCAAAATTAATCGGACAACCCCGTCTCTCTGCCAAAATAGAAGCCGATCACCGATCAGCCCCTTCTCTCGATGAACTGCTGTCGATCAGCACCGAGCACACCTCCACGAACTCTGAACCGAACACACCGCCGTCTTCCTCTGAGAACCGAGCACACCTCCGCCGTCTCTCATCAGAGCACAGCTCCAAGATTCCCCCGCCGTTTTGCTGTTAAGAGTATTTCTCCTCTCCGTCGTCTAATTTCATCTCTACCAAAGGTGGCGATAAGGCACCTCGATTCGTGTGCTGTGCTGTTATTCCTTCGCAATCAACAGTGAGTTCGAGTTACTTTGATCTTTCTCTGATTATTTTGTATTTGAACGTATATTTATTGTTTTGGTTTCTTTGTTTTTGTTGCAGAAATGCGATATTAATAAATTGTTGCAACTCCCAAACAATGGGAAACCTAAATGAGTTGAATTGAGTAGTACTGGCACGTCTCTCAGTTTTGAAACCCAACTGCTTGACAAGTAGGTGAATCGGAATACTGACAACTGATTGCAGGTTTCCTCTGGTATCGCTAACCTGGATCTTACAAAGGTGGTTACTTTTTCTGCTATCATGTAATAATTATTTGTTAATACCTTATTGCTGCAAAATTGTTAATACTTTATATTTTAATAGTATTTAAGATTAATCTTTTTTTATTGGTAATTTGGAAAAATTGTAGAAAATAAGATCAGAAAAAAATTTATCACATGTTCGTCTAAATTCATTTGTGTAATCAATTTTACAAGTATTTCTCTAATATAAATTAATTTACATACACCAATTGTAGGGTAGTGAGACCCAATCCAACCTGGAACATCTTATTTCTGGTGGTAGTTACCTTGGGTTGGTTCGGGGCTGTCCAACCTGACCTGGTTTTGACGAAGGGCGTGACATAGCCGTTTGCCTACCCAACCTAACCTGATTTTGACCAATATTTCAGATCTAACATGATATGTTTAGTAATGTATTGCCAATTTAACCTGGTGAATGAAAACCTAGTTGAGTTACTTGTCATGATTGACGCGTGCAGAAGGGCATCTGCACGATCTATTACAGCTGTCTTTCCCTATTTTGGGTATGCTAGAGCAGACAGATAGGTATGTATCAATGTATGTTACTTGCTACATTTTTTTTTATGCAACTTTTTGGATGAAGAATGATATTAAAATCAGCAATGGCCTGCTATTTTCTTTTAAGAGTGAGGCTATGGTACTATGCTGTTAGCAATTTTAGGGAACTGATAAGAACAATTTGGGTATTTGCTGCTGGTTTTGCTTGGGTGTTTTATGAAAAATGGCTGCATTGGAAAAATGTACAAAAGATGTTTATGTTGGTCAAATATATTTCATGAAGCTGATGACTTGGGAAAGAAAAAATCAAGGTACATTTTCCATTTCATTTTTTTCAATTATACTTAGAGTTTAATATATAATTTAGGAAAGAGAAGGATCCTCTAAAGCCAAAGCAACCTATGTCGGCATTCATCATATTATCTAATAAGAGGCGTCCAACACTATCCGAAAACAGAAGTGTTGTTGAGGTAATATAATAAAATTTAACTAATAGAGAGTTGTAATAGAGAGTTGAAAATCTATTTTCAGAGATGTTATGCTAAGAAGGCTTCTTTAAATTTTTGTATTTGGTTGCCAAGATAGCTGGAGAAGAATGGAAGGGTTTGTCTGAGAAACAAAAGGCTCCCCATAAAGAGGTATACAATAATTTTAGTTTGATACTTTTTAGAAGGAAATTTTTTAGTTGGATAAACCAATAATTTTTTACAGTGAACGCTCCCTAGGAAGGGGATGTCAAGTGACCACTCTGCAGTGAACGCTCTCATCTCTGTTAAATGGAAGGTAAATTGAGTCAAAATAAAATTAATATAGTTGAACCTGAAGCTAATTTTTTACACCTTGTGGGGAATGATGTTGTTGTTATATTTGATTTTGAAGGAGCTGAGTTAGGAAGAGAAACAAAAATGGACCGAGAAGGCAGCAAAAGACATGGTCGAGTACAAAAAGGAGATGGAAGAGTAACGAATCCAAACCAATTAAGTTCTAGCAATTAATTTGTCCCAGTTTTTTAGTTATCAGCATTTATTTTAGATTTAACTTAGATTAGATTTCTTTTATTGATTGAAAAGCTTCTGCCTCGAAGCTTGGTTGAAGTTATCATTGGCATTGTTAGATTTTGATTGCAACATTGGATCAATGTGAAAATTATCTTATGATGCGTTCGACTTGATTTTGTTTGTATGTTTCGATCTATGTTTAATTATATTTATGTTTATGTTGGTACGTGTGGTATCAATTAAATTGGAAAAAATTAAATAATTCAAAAAAATTCAAAAAACTAACAGAAGAGTGCCTTCAACGACTGTTTTTCGATATCAGCAACCGGTGAAACTAGTCACTAATACTATTTCATAATGTCATCAAAGATCAACAGTGACAAAAAAAAAATTGGGTGCAGATAAGTTATCAGCGACCAGATGACGTCATTCAGCGACCAATAATGTCATCGAAAGAGTATCTGCGACAACGCTTTCTGTGACCGTATTTGCCTTTCTGCGATTGGCGCCAATACTTTCTGCGACCGAAAAACTGGTCATAAAAAGTCAGTTTTGTTGTAGTGATTAAAAGTGAAATCGAAAACAAGAGCTGAATCAAAATTTACACATTGGAGTGATCATCAGTTAGCCCATAAGATTAGACAATTCATACTTCAGAACGGTAAAAGAAATGTGTCAAAGATTACAAAAGAGAATATATGTATATATTTTATACTCATCTAGTAAGAAAAATAAAACAGTCTAAATAGTAAATATCAAATGGCTGATTATTCGTTTAAATTTTTTCCTTTTGAAAAATAGCAATTCGAGTTTTCCCGTTGCTTCTAAATTGTGAACAATTTCATAAAAGTTGATTTTGCAGTTATATTCTAAAGATCGAGAAAGTGAGAGAGAATTAATATAATTTCTAGTTAATTATATTTCAAATTAAATTAAATTTTCTAGGGATTGAAGAGCTATATTTCAAAATATATATAGGTTGGACGAAGAAAAATTATATCTTTATCTATTTTTTCTGACAATTGCAGGCATAAAAAAAATAAGCTAGTATTACTAAACATTTTTCCGTCCTAACATTGACCGGAAAAGGGGTAAGAAATATTTTTCTATTCCTAACTTTGTGGTTTCTTGTTCTCTTATGAATGACAAATAAATTAGATTAAAAAAAAATTTCCTATCTATTTTTCTAAAAGAAGCTCTTTTACCTAAAAAATAATTTAAATTAGAAATACACTTAATTTAAAAAAAAATCAAGAGAAGCATATTAAGACGTCAGCAATGATGTCAGCAATGATTCAGTCATCAGAGAAGTGTTAAACCCACACGTACTCGATCTCATCCGCTATATAAACCTTTGTGCAACCCTCCCCTTCTCTCCCTCCATCTCTGCCACCGCCAATACATCCAACCCAAAAAATCTACCTGTTTCTCTTAACCCCTAGCTCTCTCTCTTTTTGAAAAACTACAGTGGCAGCTCCAAGAAACGAGAAGAAAATAGCGCCGGAGGAGGAGCACCCCCGTAAGGCCTTTGGTCTGGCTGCTCATGACTCCTCAGGCGTTCTCTCTCCTTTTCCGTTTTCCAGAAGGTTCGTCTCCCTGACTCAATGCATCTCTCTCTCCAAGTTTCTCTGTAGATACATCTGTAGATACATCCAGGTTTCTTTTTTAATACAAGCCCATAGGCAAGACTAATATCTCAGAGGATGCTAATGCTAGGCAAGGCTCCTAATATAAATATGTTTATCAAGTCAACAAGGAGACGAACCTTCTGGAAAAGGGGAAAGGAGAGAGAACGCCTGAGGAGTCATGAGCAGCTAGACCAAAGGCCTTACGGGGGTGCTCCTCCTCCAGCGCTATTTTCTTCTCGTTTCTTGGAGCTGCCACTGTAGTTTTTCAAAAAGAGAGAGAGCTAGGGGTTAAGAGAAACAGGTAGATTTTTTGGGTTGGATGTATTGGCGGTGGCAGAGATGGAGGGAAAGAAGGGGAGGGTTGCACAAAGGTTTATATAGCGGATGAGATCGAGTACGTGTGGGTTTAACACTTCTCTGATGACTGAATCATTGCTGACATCATTGCTGACGTCTTAATATACTTCTCTTGATTTTTTTTAATTAAGTGTATTTCTAATTTAAATTATATTTTAGGTAAAAGAGCTTCTTTTTGAAAAATAGATATGAAATTTTTTTTAATCTAATTTATTTGTCATTCATAAGAGAACAAGAAACCACAAAGTTAGGAATAGAAAAATATTTCTTATCCCTTTTCCGGTCAATGTTAGGACGGAAAAATGTTTAGTAATACTAGCTTATTTTTTTTTATGCCTGCAATTGTTAGAAAAAATAGATAAAGATATAATTTTTCTTCGTCCAACCTATATATATTTCGAAATATAGCTCTTCAATCCCTAGAAAATTTATTTTAATATTTTTTTTTTTGAAAAAAGGGGTGAACTACCAATTTCATTAGAAATCACAAAATTGTTTTGGCTTCAATGTCACACCCCGCGGCCACAGGACGTAACAGTCTCCCGCCGTAAGCATACAACACCGTGTATACTTACAAGGCTATTCAAACTTTACTCAACAGTTCAACGCCAAACAATATAAACTAAGTTTATATATATACACAAATCAGATTACACAGTCAGGTCAGAATATAAAACAACAAAAGTATCTCATCCGGATACCAACCATGAGGCCTATCCTAAAACTATACGCCAAAATATATCTAGGGTCATGAGATGGTAAGCTACTATGGCCTACTACTCGCGTGCCTCTCCGGAATCCGTCGCACCAGTACCTGTAATATAACCCGAAGGGTGGGGGTGAGAATAAATTCTCAGTGCGAATTTGCCACAATTCAGACTATTGGACTTGCAATCAAACTCCATATTCAAAAAATGAAACCCAAACAATAACAATGCAAACAGATATATATAATCATAAATAACCGAATGCCAATGCACGACAACAGTTAAATCAACCTGCAACACAGTTTACGGAATTTCAAATATGGATTTCAAAACACAAGATAATTATTTGGCTTAACTCGATTCATAACTCAATTCATTAGGGCTTGTAGCAACTATAGATGTTCTTTCGAGCTGGACCGTTATCAAACCCACATCTGTAGGGTTACAGACGCCTACAGATGGCCAACCAAGCTGGACCCTTTATCTGACACCCATCTGTAGCTGTTTTGGCTTAACCATTTCCTAAGGTCCGATTACAAGTCACCAATACAAGTCAACTTGACAAATGCAATCACACGGAATCAAAGTTACCTATACAGGTCAACTTTGCTAAATCTCAAGCAAATATATCAAAGCCACATATATAGGTCAGCCTCACAAAATCATCACAGGTCAACGCATAAGTCAGCAGCGTCACCTCATCCAGCCGCCTAAACAGGTCGGTCTGGCAAATTCTCACAGGTCAACGCATAAGTCAGCAGCGTCACCTCATCTAGCCACCTAAACAGGTCGGTCTGGCAAATTCTCACAGGTCAACGCATAAGTCAGCAGCGTCACCCTATCCAACCACCTAAACAGGTCGGTCTGGCAAATTCGAACAGGTCAACGCATAAGTCAGCAGCGTCACCTTATCCAGCCACCTAAACAGGTCGGTCTGGCAAATTCATAAACACAGGTCAACGGATAGGTCACCGTTACCTTATCCAGCCACCTAAACAGGTCGGCCTGGCAGATTCATTCACATCAAGAACAATTAATAGAACTAATCAAATAATAACCATACCAGCATGCCAATTAATCTTAACTAAACAATTCAATCATTCTAAGTTATGCAAGAATCAATATGCAGCATGAATTCCAAAATATGCAACAATTAATCATTCAACATGACAAACGAATAAACAGTTTAATTCCTGAAAATAAAGTATCAAACAAGTCCAAGAATCCCGCACCTTAGTATGACGAGTGTACCACTTAATTTAAGGATCGGGCGTCTCGAATTGCCTCACAACGTCTTGCTCGACCGAGCCTACACCTATATTATGCGTATACTTGGTTTAATTCGGGTTCAGTGGTCTATACGATTACTCATGGTTCATACAGTCCTAAATCGATTTTTATGCTTTGGCATCGGTTCTTTTCGGTTCCTTCTTTCTTACTTAAAAATCTCATATAACAGTGCACAATTGCATCTAGGCCCTCTAGCCATATTCCATTTCACTTTGGTTATCGGATCAATTCAATTTACCGATTGGTTAAACCCTAATTTGGTCCAAAACCTCAAATTAACCGTTAAACGTTCTAAAAATTCAAGATCAGGAAGTAACCCTACTGATTACAAGTCTAATTGGCCGGGTTAAACAAATCAAATCACGATTATGCCAACTTTCAGTTTTGGCACGAAACCCTAGAAATCAGAATTCACAAATCGGAGGAAATCGGGAAAAAGATTGACAAATAAACAAGCAAGGAGTGTAGAGGAACTAGTCCTCGAGCAATTCGAACACAAATCTCGAGTTTAAAACGAAAACCAGAGAAATCGAGAAATCGTAGATTTTAGAGAGAAACAAAAAGAGGAAAGAATATCGAATAGGAGAGTTAGAAGAGATCCACGGGCATTTACTCGGTTCCAGTTTCGATTTCTCGCAACAATTGGGGGTTTGAGAGGAACGGGAAACTCTCTCGCTCTTTTTCTTTTCTCTTGGCAGAAATTTCACTTAAAATGGTAAAGGAATAAAGTGGGAGAGAGAGAGAGAGCAGGAATTATGCAAATAAGCCCTTGGAATCACCCAGTGCGGATCACTCACCCGCACTGGATCTGAGTGCGGACGCACTCGACAGTTTGTAGGTCCTTCCAGCACTTTCCATTGCAAAAATCAGTGTCGGTGCGGGTCCTCCACCCGCAGTGCGGGTCACTTCACCCGCACTCAGCACTTAGTCAGTTTTCAGCATGAATTTTAACACAGAAATCACCCGCAGTGCGGGTGGCTTCACACGCAGTAGGAACTTAATGAATTTTTTGACAGAATTTCAGAAAAAGTCCGAGCCTATTGCGGATGCATTCCACCCGCAGTGCGGGTCAATCCATCCGCACTGAGGACTTAGAATAATTTCGGAAAAGTGCAGGTCAACACAAAAATTCATGAGTGCGGCTGAACCCATCTGCAGTGCGGGTCACTCACCCGCACTCAGTACTTAGTCAATTTTCAGAAAATTCAAATCAACACATGTTTGCATGAGTGCGGATGCACCCACCCGCAGTGCGGGTCAACCCATCCGCACTCAGCCTATAAAATCTCAAAATCTCCAAATTTCAACGCGGTTTCGATTCACATTTAACTTACTTATTTAGGGGAACCTTAATTGAGGTTTAAACTTCTATTTTGTTAGCATGATTTATCGATTCTTGCCTTTAAATCATTTGAATTTAATTGTAAAAATTTCGTAATGTAACATTCAATCTCCAACCAATATGGAGAGAGAAATGCATACAGTATGAAAAAATAAAAAAACAACATAGGCAATACACAGTATCATGCCAAGCCAAATATTCAACACAACAAATCCATGCTAATGTAAGCATCTAATAGCAAGAGACCGGAAAAAAACCACAAACTAATTATTGAGGAACTCTAACCCAATCATATGGATTAAATCTTCTTGTGCCAGCAGAGGATGCTCTACCTCTAGCGCTGGATCCCCCTCTTGAACCGTTGCCCGTGGGCCTACTATATTCAAATCCTGAGAAGGCAAGTCATTAGTGTCCAAAGACATAATTAAAGATAGGTTAAGCAAATAACCATTATTTAAAGTCTTACACCAGAATGTAGCTAAAACAATAATTTTGGAGCCAATGGCCTTTAAAGTAGGCATACAAGATTGTTGAAAACAAAGCTTATTTCTTACAAGCCATATACACCAAAGCACAGCTCCTCGAACAAGCTCTACCAAACGTTTATCCTTAAGGGGAATAGAGGTATTCAAAACTCATATATCATCCATAGTCGAACCCTCAAACAAAAAGTTATTATGTTGAGCAATCCAATTTCATATTTGAAAAGAGAAGGGGCAATGCACAAATAAATGATCAGTAGATTCGAACGAACCACAAAATGACATGATGTATTACCTACCCAACCTCTATGAGTAAGATTTTCTTTGGTCAGTAGTTTATTTCGTATGAGAAGATAGAGGAAAATGTTGATCTTCAGAGGAATTTTGGATGACCAAATAGATGTAAATTCAAAATTAGGAATACCTCCATATTCAAGCCACATATAATAAGAATGAACTGTGAACTTACCTATAGAAGACCACCTCCATAATAAAGTGTCATTTAAAAGGGGGTTAAACCTACAATTATTTAAATGAGAAAGCAGATTATGCCACTCATGAAAAGTGGCACTTGTTAGTTGGCGTGTGAAAGAGATATCTAAAAAATCATGTTCTAAAGCCTCACTAACCAACAAATTAGGATCTTGAGTTATAAGAAAGAGAGTTGGATATAAACAAGCTAAAGTATGTTCGGAACACTATCTATCTTTCCAAAATAAAATGGTAAGACCATTACCCAAAGATCTGGCTATCTCAGTATTGACTACATGGGCACCCTTTAAGATACCCCTCCAAAAAGGAGAGCAAGTGGAAGAAAAACCTGTGTGGCCATACTTAGTCAGAACTATTGATTTCCATTTACAACTAATATTAGAATCTTTAAACCTTACCCACCATTTAGCAAGCAAAGACTGGTTAAGGCGTTTTAGATCAATTAAATCCAAACCTCCCTATGATTTACTTTTACAAACAGTTAACCATGAAGCTAAATAGTACTTCTTTCGCATTGAATTACCCCCAAACCAAAGAAATCACCGTCTTAATTTATCAATTCGCAACTGTTGCACTTAGGGGCACCTCTAATTGCTCAAAAATTGAAATTAAATTGCAATTGAAATTAAATAGATGAGTTTAGAGAAATTTGACACGCGGGATGTTAACGGAGTTCGGCAAAACAAAGGCCTACGTCTCCGGGGCTTCGCAACCTTGAGTGGTGCGCCTTTCTATTACCCAATACGAAAGGATTACAACTTGTGAACCGTTGAGCCCTTACACACCAAGCGGGAAGTCAAACGGCCAACTCAAAGAGATGAGAACAAGGTCTCAATTGTCTAGAACACAAGAGAAACACTCAATAGATTACTCTAACCTAATCTAGATCAAGATTAGTGAAGTAGGTTTGAGGTTGCTTGAGGGATTTTGAAGTTTTAAGCTCTCACAACAATGGAGTAGGCTAAGCTCTCAGAAAATTGCTTTAGAAATGATTAGGGTCGGCTGAGATGGATTTGAAAGTGATCCCTTCAGTCTATTTATAGTGGCAGCTCAAAAATGAGCTGTTTGACATAAAACGTTACCAACGTTTTATTAAACGTTACCAACGTTTTATTCAAATACGATTTAGGGTTTTAATTCTCTGACAGCTTAGAAAACGTTACACAACGTTTTATAACCGTTACCACGTTTCAAGACCGTTATAACGATTTATAAACGTTACAACGTTTATTGCTTATATTGAACAGCTGCACTCCAGTTGTTCTGTAGTTTTTAAACGTTACAACATTTATCAACCGTTATAACGTTTGTAAAACGTTACAACGGTTGTATAACGTTATAACTTGATTCTTTTGAGGCTTCTGATTATTATAAAACGTTACCAACGTTTTAAAAACGTTCATAACGTTTTATCTCAATTTAATCAACCTCACACATACTTTACCAAGCATTTGATTTTACAATATGTATTCTTGATAAAGGTCTTCATGATTTCTTCAGTCCAAGCTTATTATTCAACAGTTCTTACTCTTCTTGGACCTACATATTCTCAAAATAGAAGAAATCGTAAAATTCAATAATTGTATGTTTTTGCAAATTAGTCAAATAGACATAAAAGATTATTGTACGAACAACAGCAACCTAATTTTTGCTAGCATAAGAAAGATGGACAACCAATAAATAGGTATGGAAGACAGGACAGAATTTAAAAGTGTTACACGCCCCCCATATGATAGAAGCTTCCCTTTCCAACCTTGAATGCGAGATTCGATTTTATCAATTATAGCTTGCCAATCTAACATACTAGGTTTTTTAAAATGTAAAGGCAATCCAAGGTAAATAATAGGTAAAGATGCAATTTTATAACCAAACAAATCTGCCAAATGTATTCCTTCTTGATCAGTTAAATTAAATGGTACCATTTCTGATTTTGCATAATTAATTCGCATACCAGAAAGATTCTCAAAGGTAATCAAATGTAATTTAAGGGCCTTCACCATTCGAGAGTCAGCTTGAAGAAATAATAAAGTATCATATGCAAATTGTAGGTTCAAAATTGGACCAACATTGGCAAAATTACCAATGCCAGATATAAACCCTGCTGACTGGATTTGTTGTAACGATTTATTTAAAACATCAGCCACTAAATTAAAAAGCAAGGGAGACAGAGGATCACCCTGTCGTAAACCCCGTTTGCATTTAAAATAAGGACCTAGTGTGCCATTAAAATTAATACAAGTTTGTCTACTGCAAATGATAGATTTTATCCATGCAATGAATAAAGTCCCAAAACCCCTAGCTTGAAGGACTTCAAGTAAGAAATCCTAATTCACTCGATCAAAAGCTTTTTCGTAATCAAGCTTAAAAAGAATGCCCTTTAGTTTTTTTTGGTGGATATGATGCAAAACCTCATGTGCACAAGCTATATGGTCAGTAACCAATCGACCTTTGATAAAGGCAGTTTGAGAATCATCAATAAGAGAAGAAAGAACCCTACCAAGTCTATTAGTAAGTACCTTGGTAATCAACTTAAAACTGCAATTAATTAGGCTGATAGGTCTGTAATTAGTGACTAATTTTGGATCATTTTTTTTGGGGATAAGGCAAACAGATGCAAGATTCAGTTTAGAGAGTTCAAAATTATTGAAATAAAAGGATTGAAATAAATGAAATAAATCCATCTTGACAGTATCCCAAAAAGTTTGATAAAATAAAAATGAAAGGCCATCAGGGCCAGGTGCTTTATTAGGATTGCAAGATAATAAAGTTTGTTGCATCTCCTCAAGAGAGAAAGGAGCCTCTAAACTAGTGCAGATGATGACTTTATTCCATGTACGTTCAAGGCTTATTGTAAGAAATAGTATGTTGTTCATCATTCGAGATTGACGAAGTCGGGTCAGTTTTTGAGAGTTCATAAGCAGTCCTTCAGCAGTTCGGGCAATTTTTGAGAGTCGATAACTCACGATCTGTTTTGAGATTTTGTATGAAATTTCACAGTATTCTTCTATGAAGTCAAGAATGCATGTCAGTAAATTTTCATGATTTTTGAAGGTGTTTTGATATGTTAATCAGAGGTGCAAATTTGGGCTCAGAAGCAGTCCTTCAGCAGTTCGGGCAATTTTTGAGAGTCGATGTCTCACGATCTGTTTTGAGATTTTGTATTAAATTTCACAGTATTCTTCTATGAAGTCAAGAATGCATGTCGGTAAATTTTCATGATTTTTGAAGGTGTTTTGATATGTTAATCAGAGGTGCAAATTTGGGCTCAGAAGCAGTTCTTCAGCAGTTCGGGCAATTTTTGAGAGCCGATGTCTCATGATCTGTTTTGAGATTTTGTATGAAACTTGACAGTCTTCTTCTATGAAGTCAAGAATGCATGTCGATAAATTTTCATGATTTTTGAAGGTGTTTTGATACGTTAATCAGAGGTGCAAATTTGGGCTCAGAAGCAGTCCTTCAGCAGTTTGGGCAATTTTTGAGAGCCGATGTCTCATGATCTGTTTTGAGATTTTTTATGAAACTTGACAGTCTTCTTCTATGAAGTCAAGAATGCATGTCGGTAAATTTTCATGATTTTTGAAGGTGTTTTGATATGTTAATCAGAGGTGCAAATTTGGGCTCAGAAGCAGTCCTTCAGCAGTTTGGGTAATTTTTGAGAGCCGATAACTCACGATCTGTTTTGAGATTTTGTATGAAACTTCACAGTCTTCTTCTATGAAGTCAAGAATGCATATCGGTAAATTTTCATAATTTTTGAAGGTATTTTGATATGTTAATCAGAGGTGCAAATTTGAGCTAAAAACAAAACAAAAACAAACAAAAAAACTAAAAAAATTAAAAAAAAAAAATTCAAACCGTAAGGAAATTATACGGTTTGAATTTTTAAATAAAAAAAACAATTTTCAAACCGTAAGGAATATTTACAGTTTGAATTTTTAATTCAAACTGTAAGATTTCCTTACTGTTTGAGTAAAAATATAATTTTGTCAAACATCTGATTATTTATAATAAAATATTAATAAATTTGAGTATTTTTAAAAAACTCGGCCGTTTCTCGTGAGAAACAATACTTTGACGTCACTGGTGACCGATCACATGTGAGTCATGAAGAAAAGCAATTAATTAAGTCGGCTACCTTGTAAGTCGTCTATAATTATTTTTCTCAATGTTTTGAGTAAATTTCTCACAAAATTATGACAAGAAAGCATTTTGTTAAATGGTTTACATTTCATATAGCCGTGGGGTCCCCCGTTCCCGTCCCTTGATGTAACAAGTGAGCCCTCGGAAAATCCAAGCAAGCATACTTTTCAAGTCGCTTTTGAAAAGTATGCGTAGTAATTTGTTTTTGATTTGTCTACCCAAAAAGGCATGCAGCTGAAAAAGTGACCGTTTCCTTTTCTTTTTTTATTTTTAGAATTAAAGAACAAGGTAGGTTCTCCCCATGCGTGAGGTGGATGTGTAGTAAGTAATAACAATTTCAGCCTAAAAATTTAAACGAATAATAATCAGCCTGTATATACATAGATAATTTCAAAAAGTAATATTCAAATATTTTATGATTTTGAATGAGAACATCTTAGTACTTAATTTTAATGTGCATGTAAGTCCGTCAAAGTTTTATTAATTCTACCTTGATCAATTTCAGAAATTTATACCATTGGAATTGAATTATGAATATATGATCTGTCAGTACAATAAACATAAGAAACATACATAAACTGTCTGAATCATGTTTGATTTGGCCAACAGAGATTAATCTCCTAACTGCCTGGACAAGCCAACATTGATTATTAATTGACCACTGTTAAGATGGTAGTTAGGATATTGACCATTGTTAACCAACAGTGATTATGATGTAACATAATACATAATACATAATGGAATGGAATAAATAAATTCCCAAAATGTGCTGCACTAGTTCAAATCGATTAGAACTGGTGTCGAATGGTCGGCAAGTCAGAGACTTTCGTTATGGGGACCATTATAACGGTCCTCTACTATTGCACTCCAAACCAAATTGAATTACTCTACCATTGTAACGATCCCTGTACCATTACAACAGTCAGCACCAATTACTTCTCTTTTATTAGCTCTCTATAAATATAAGCTATACCAAGGTTTGGATTATCACTCTAGCCACCCTCAACTTCAATATTTCGTATTTTCAGATAAAGAAAATCATTGTTGCTTGTGCACTTAAAACTTCAATACTCATAATCAATTTCAAGCTTATTCAATAAATTCAACAACTCTCAGAGTGATCCTGCGTAATCAAATCAATTACTAGCTACTTCGAGCCTTGTGCTCACCTTACAATCATTGAATCCTCATGAATCGGATTGTCTTCCTTTGAGCCTTTAGTGCTCGTGTTCAGGTCATGTGGCTTCTCAGAAGATTGTAAGGGCTCACCGGTTCCACCTTGTAAACATTTCTCATTGGGTAAAGAAAGGCGCGCCATCTCGACGGTCGCTGGCCCCAGAGATATAGGCGTTAGGGCTGAACTCTATAAACAACTCTCGTGTCAAGTGTTTCTAAACTCTACTATTTACTTTATTTATTTTATATTTTAGTTTAGGACAAAGTTATTTTAGTTTTCGTCAAGAATAACTTATAGCCACGTTAGATAATTTAATTTAGATTAAAAATTTAAAAAGATCCTATTCACCACCCTTCTAAATGCCTCTGGGAACAACACCTATTCTTATGATTTCAATTAGGAGAAGACAAGTAAAATTATTATTTCTTTATTTACGTTTTCCAATTTATACACATAAAAAAAATTATTTATTTACGTTTGCTTATATAAACATAAAAAATAATAAATTTATTTGCACTTTATTTTTTTATTCTAAATTATTTATACACATAAAAAAATAAAAGTTATTCAAAACGTAAATAAGATCACAATTATATATTTTATATAAGCAAAGAATAAATAGGAGTAAATATGGAGGAGGGAGAGGGAGGGAAAGACAGGGAACAAGTGGGGTCTATCAGGATTTTTTGTTAAGAATTTTGGAAGGAGGGTATTTTGTTCTATTTTTTCAAAAACAAGGACACTTTCTAAAATTTCCCTTAATTAAACCTTTTAGTAAATAAATAATTCTTTCAAACTTAAATAATAAGATATGAAACTTATGATTTCAATTTTATGTATTTAATAATTTCAAAATGTTGTATGTACACACATGCACCACCCATTAAGTTGATCAATTTCAACATTTTAGATTTGTGTCGTTTGAAGTCAATGTGATATATTTTAAAATTATATTTATCAAACTAAAAAAAACACAACACACCCTAATTTTGTTTTAAAAAATTTTGGTGAGCACAACACATCCTAACGTTGCTCTGAATATATTAATACATCCCATTTGGCAATAAATAAAGTATGAAGACATTTATTCTATGAACAAAGTCACATGCCAGGATCCAACAGAAGCATGACACTACATCAATTGTATATGTCGAGTAGAGCGAAGGTCTCTGAAGTTAACTAGTTTTGATGAGTTCAACTCTAAAACTTATTGAAATAATTTCAAACAACGAATGCAACTATTTCGAACAACTCTAGTTTTGCATATAAGTAAAATATTTTACACTTTAGTGAATGGCCAGGGATCAATATCTGATTGTTCATTGACGGCTGAGAAAGAAAGTATAGATGCCAAGGTGTCAATCCGTGGGTAAAATATCTCTTGAACTTTTTATACAGAAACAAAGTATACATGCCAAGGCAGCAATCCGTGAAGTAAACGGGTCCGTTTACTTTATCCAAATTAAATTGATAACGTAACAAACAAGCCTATGGGGATGCTCCTAGCTTGAACTCATCAAAACAAGCCTATGGAAATGTGGTTTTTCAAAAATGTCACGCATGCTCTATATATAACCTACCAATTGATGAGAGTAGAACTAGGGTGTTTTTAAGTTCTTCAAACCTCTTGGTGAATTCAAGTCTAAAACTCATCAAGTTAGTTTTACATAATAAATATGAACCGTTGAAATTCATCTACCTTACGAGCTCTAAGTGAAGATATCAGCACATTCAGTGTAATATACACAAATACTGAGAGAGATTTCATTGGTCACTACGAAATTTTTCAAGAGAGAGAGCATATAAACTGTAGGCTAGTCTATTGACTATGTTCCAACAGCTCTTTGTTCTTCATAGGATTCTCTGGGCTAGCATAAGGAGGTACACAAACTCAAGCAACAAGCAATTGCATTTAGTAATTGCTCAATCATAGAGTCGCATGGATTCCCAGTAGATAACCGACGGGGGTAACCTTCCTCCGTCATTTCTCCTCTCTCTCTCTCTCCGTCATTTTTTTTAGATAATGCATTGTTTTTCTCTGTTATTCTATATTTAGATCACTATGCTCACAACAAGAATGAGAGAGTATTCACAACGATAAAAGTATTTTTTTTCTATTAGAGACGGTAGTATTTGCGACGGTATACCGACAGTATCGGTTGCAAATACTCCCATTCTTGTTGTGAAGGTATGTGACCCGTGGGAAAAAAAAAATGTTCTTCTTCACTTCTTCTTTGAGGTTTTCACTAAAGCTGCAGATTTTCACTAAGGTCACATGATATGTTCGGCGTAGCACTGTGTCCGTGATATTTTCACTAAGGTCCCACGGACACAGTGCTACGTCGAACATATCACTTGCAGTTT
Organism: Carex pumila; assembly: GCA_033356055.1. Lineage (NCBI taxonomy): Eukaryota > Viridiplantae > Streptophyta > Magnoliopsida > Poales > Cyperaceae > Carex > Carex pumila. The sequence continues at coordinate 267,942 of JARJHM010000304.1, forward strand.
TTCAGTCCAGTAGTGGAGCTCAGATCTCCTCTCCAATTGTACAAAATTCATGGAATGTTCGTGTGGAAATCTTCAGCTTTTGTGTTAAGTCTCTCTGGATCAAATTTTATCGAATATCTACCTAATACTGGAGCAAGCGGTCTGAATTTCTTGATTAGGTCAGACAGCTTCGTCTGAGGTATCAGGATTTCCGTTTCTTTTCCTAATTATTCATTTTATGTGCAAAATCGGCTATGAGCATCATCTTAGCCTGATTCTTAGGACTGCAAACAACAATTTCTAAATAAAAGAAAAAGAGATGATTTCTATATAGTTTCTAGAGTATCAGATAGGGAAATATAATGGTACTTGTTTTAGTGAATCCATGAAAATATATTGTCAGACCATCGAGCAATTCCTTAATCTTCCATCCTCTTTTCATATCTTTCATTCTTAATTATTACAATTGCAAATAAAACTGCACATTCCAACATACTACAAGAATATTATAAAAGAAAACAAACTCATCGTAATATAAAATGTAACATTGCTATTTGGTACCATAACATAACTGAGGCCATCACTTCCAACTCTTTATTTCATTTCGAATGCAAAAACAACTAAATCAAACATTTGACTTCAAGGTTTTGGCAATATCGATTACAAAACGGTATCTGACATCTGACTTGGCAAGCCGCTCCATCGCCTTGTTCACATAATCAGCACTGATCAATTCTATGTCGGCTGTTACATTATGCTTTCCAGCAAAATCAATCATCTCTTGTGTATCCTTAATTCCTCCAATAAGGCTTCCAGCCAGAGTCTTCCCTCCTGTAACAATACAAGTGTACAACAGATGTTTTATTATTAACATTAAATATGAATAATTAATTAAAAGTAAACTTCAATAATAGAGACAAATTGGAAATTATAAATAAAGACAACTTTAACATATATAATATACCCAATACCATGCTAATTGAAGAAGTTTGTAGGAATAAAAGCTAAAAATGTAATTACCAAAAATTAAAGCGAAGGCGGGGACCTCCAAGGGCTTGTCGGGTGCACCGACCAATATCATCTTGCCATTTGGTTTGAGAAGTGCTAGTAGAGGCGGGATGGCATGTGTAGCAGAAACAGTGTCAATTATTCCATCCATGCTAGCCATAGCAGCCTATAAGTATTGCAGTAAAAGATCATGATCAAATGAATTAAACCAATAACATTCCTTTATTTTTATTCTTTCCACAATTATTTACACAGGAAAATAAATCAGACATGTGTCATATATATATTAAAAAGATAATAATTACCTTCATTTGTTCGGCATTGCTACTAACCAAGAAGGCATCGGCACCCAACCTCTCAATTGCCTCCTTCTCTTTCCTCAGGCTGGAACTGATAACTGTCACCTTCATTCCAAAGGCCTTCCCAAATTTGACAGCCACGTGGCCCAGACCACCGAGACCCACAACTCCCAAGTGCTGTCCTGGCGTGTTAAGCCCGTGATACTTCATCGGTGAGTAAACGGTAATACCAGCACAGAGCAGTGGGGCCACCTTGTCCAGTGGAAGACTCTCCGGGATGTGAATCACAAAGTCCTGGTTCACAACTACCATGTCAGAATAGCCACCGTATGTTATGGTACCATCTCCTGGGTGCACAGAATTGTAGGTAAGAATCATTCCCGGGCAGTAGTTTTCGAAGCCAGTGGTGCAGCTATGGCAAGAGTTGCAGGAGTCGACCATGCAACCCACACCCACTTTGTCCCCAACTTTGAAATTCTTAACATTAGAGCCAACCTCAATGATTTCACCTACAATCTCGTGTCTGTAAAAATAAGGAAGTTGTACGATGTTAAAAGAACCAGTCATGAAATAAGTTATATATATATATATTTCAAAATTAACTTAATTTATTATATTTTATTTACCCGGGAACGATGGGGTAGATGGCATTGTGCCATTCATTTTTCAAGGTGTGGAGATCAGAATGACAGATGCCACAATATAATATCTTTATTGATACGTCATTGTCTCCATTGTTCCTGTTAAATTATAAATTAGAGAAATGTTGGTTAACTAAGAAAGCTTAAATTAAATGATGAGAAGTACGAATTATTAATTAATAAAAAAAAAGACTACTAATAGTTTCTTTTTTAATACAAGCCCATAGGCAAGACTAATATCTCAGAGGATGCTAATGCTAGCTAGGCAAGACTCCTAATATAATTGTTGTCTAAATGCAATCTGCAACTGTGACTTTCCGTAAACTATTTTTCTGCTGTTTATCTGTGAGGAGTGGGGACATGATGATTCTCATTTTTATCAGCAGCATGGTAAGCAGCACAGTTAAAGTCGCAAACACAATTCTTTATTTGTACGCCTTCCACAACATGCTAAGAAAGAAAATAAGAAAGAAAGCATTTGTTTTTGATATATATGGTTCAAAAATATTTTCGATGAAATCAATATGTTTATCAAGTCAACAAGTAAGGAGAGTATTTAATCAAAATTAACAAGTACAAATTAAACTGAGAGCTCAAATCCGACAAAGATTTGATGTAGAATTACACATCAAAGATGAGATGTATCTACAGAGAAACATGGAGAGAGAGATGGAGTCAGGGAGATGAACCTTCTGGAAAAGGAGAAAGGAGAGAGAACGCCTGAGGAGTCATGAGCAGCCAGACCAAAGGCCTTACGGGGGTGCTCCTCCTCCAGCGCTATTTTCTTCTCGTTTCTTGGAGCTGCCATTGTAGCTAGCTTTTCAAAAAAAGAGAGAGCTAGGGGTTGAGAGAAACAGGTAGATTGTTTGGGTTGGATGTATTGGCGGTGGCAATGCCAGAGATGGAGGGAAGCACAAAGGTTTATATAGCACATGAGAGTACGTGTGGGTTTAACACTTCTCTGGTGACAGAATCATTGCTGACATCATTGCTGACGTCTTAATATGCTTCTCTTGATTTTTTTTTTAAATGAAGTGTATTTCTAATTTAAATTATTTTTTAGGTAAAAGAGCTTCTTTTTGAAAAATAGATAGGAAATGTTTTTTTCATCTAATTTATTTGTCATTCATAAGAGAACAAGAAACCACAAAGTTAGGAATATATAGAAAAATATTTCTTACCCCTTTTCCGGTCTATGTTAGGACGGAAAAATGTTTAGTAATACTAACTTATTTTTTTTATGTCTGCAATTGTCAGAAAAAATAGATAATTAAAGATCTAATTTTTCTTCATCCAACCTATATTTCGAAATATAGCTCTTCAATCCCTAGAAAATTTAATTTAATTTGAAACATAATTAAGTAGAAATTATATTAATTCTCTCTCACTTTCTCGATCTTTAGAATATAACTGCAAAATCAACTTTTATGAAACAGTTCACAATTAGAAGCAACGGGAAAACTCGAATATATTGCTATTTTTCAAAAGGAAAAAATTTTCACGAATAATCAGCCATTTGATATTTACTATTTAAATTGTTTTATTTTTCTTACTAGATGAGTATAAAATATATACATATTTTCTTTTGTGATCTTTGACACATTTCGTTTACTGTTCTGAAGTATGAATTGTCTATTCTTATGGGCTAACTGGTGATCACTCCAATGTATAAATTTTGATTCAGCTAGCTCGATCCTGTTTTCAATTTCACTTTTAATTTTTAATTTTATGTACTATTAGTATTGTATTTCTTGTTTTTCAATTTATTTTTTATGTTGATAGTTTGATAGTATTATTTAATTTTAGGATCTGATCTTATTTAATGTTATTGGTTGTTAGTTTTATTATTGGTTGTCAGTTTTTAAGATGCCCTCTAAAGTCAGATTGAAACTTTGATCAATTGAGAAAAACAATTCTATGATATGGAGGTCATTATGTTAAGAAATAAATATTGTCTTTTTTCTTGGGTTTGCGGTTTGTAAAAGTAAAGCTCAAGATGGTTTTTGTCTTTTATGTATGTGTGCTTGTTAATTTCAACTCTTTTGGATATATCTGAGCTTTTTGTTTGATATGCCTCAGTTGACTTTGTATCTTTTGATTCTGGTATGATGTATCTAAACAATTCCTGATTTCTCAGTCGCTAGTGGTAAAACTGGAATCAGGATCGGCCTATTTGAATCAGCTATAAGAAACAACTGATATTAATACCTATCTGGATCGTTTTTATTAATAAAACCGATCCTAAAAACTAATAAGATTGGATTTTTTGGTCAACCAATCCTAATTTATGAACTTTTAGTATCGATTCTTATTAAAAATCGATCATAATAGTATCAGGATCGATTCTAACAAACAACCGATCCTAATTAGCATATATTAGGATCGGTTGTTTATAAAAAAAACAATCCTGATACTATTAGGATAGGTTATTTAAAACAACCGATCCTAATACTTTTTTTTTTCAAAGTTGGTTCTGCAAAGCAAAAAAAAAAGAAAAAAAATAGTATTAGCATCGGTTTTTTATAAACAACCGATCCTGATACTTTTTTTTTTCAAAGTTGGTTCTGCAAAAAAAAATAATTAGTATCAGGATCGGTTTTTTATAAAAAACCGATCTTGATACTAATTTTTTTTTTTGCAGAACCAACTTTGAAAAAAAAATAGTATTAGAATCAGTTGTTTCAAATAACCAATCCTAATACTATTTTTTTTTTTTTTACAAAACCAACTTTGTGTGGTGCGCTGTATGTAGTCTATATTCTTTTTTTTTGCAGAACCAATCAGTTGTTACATTAATTTTTTTTCATGAAAATTAATGTAATTTATATTATTAAAATTTATGTGATAAAATAATTAATTATTTGACATTGATATTTCATTTTGAAGTCATTTTGACTATTGAATTTTTTTATACAATCATGCATGATGCATCAATGACTTGTGCCATATAATAATATACATAGGACTTGAACCCTTGTTGTGTGGGGTTGTGAAGGAACGAATACGAACATCAGCATTTGGTCGATTGGAACCGTTAAAATGAAAGAATGTCATATTAATTTCACCATTATAAAATTTGATACAATTCGGGATTCGTTTACTAGTTCATCAAAGCAAAACAATATAGCAACATCGCACGGCCGTAAATAGTTTATGTTGGATCAAGACTTACAGTTGTCGGGCCTTCGGCACTTTTACGTTATTAATGTTACATGTTATGTCTTGATCATTTTAAAAATTATTACATGTCATTTAATTACAAACCCACCGTTGGATGATCATGCAGAAATGAACGGTCTGCATTCCATTTAACAATTTGATACCATTAATAATAATAAAATTGTACAAAATTGATCATAGTAGAGTTGATTTGGCCATACAAACACAAATAAATAATTTTATATTTTTCACATTTTTCTTAATATTTATCCGTGTACATGCATTACCAAATAGAAAAGAAAATAAATTGTAGTCGTTTGATGGTTGATAGACCATCAATATGAGTGGGGTTTACCTCAGTGATTTTTCTTATAAATAGTATCAGGATCAGTTTTTTATAAAAAACCGATCCTAATAGTATCAGGATCGGTTTTTTATAAAAACCGATCCTATATTATTTTTTTTTGCAGAACCAACTTTGAAAAAAAATAGTATCAGGATCAGTTTTTTATAAAAAAACTAATCCTATTAGTATAACTTCCTCTATAACTTGCTTAGGGTTCTTCTTATTTTCATTTCGTGCCTCTCATTTTCAACTTAGCATCTCTCTCTCTGTGTCTCCGTATCTCCCTCTCAAATCCTCAGTACTCTTTGTCTCTCTCTTTGTCTCCATCTCTCCCTCTCCTCCGTGTCTCTCTCTCTCTCTCCGTCTCTTCCTCTCAAAGCCGAGCCTCTCGCACCTTCGGCTCAATTGTGTCAGTTTTAAATTTTTTTTATTGTTTCAAAAATTAATTAATAGTGTTTGTATATTGTTTTACAGTCTTGAGGACATCTCGCTTAAGTTACTTAATCATCCGGCCGATCAACTATCATGGTATTAGCTTTATCTAATTTTCTCATTATTATACTTTTAAAACACATTTTTTTGTATTTTTTTATTGGAAAATGTTTTTCCATCTAATTGTTACCTTTGTTTTTGTTTTTAGGGTCTTTTTTAATCTCAAGTGATGTGATTGCAAAAGAGGTAATTATTGATTTTTTTTATTGTTGTGCTTTACATTAATTGTATAAATGTGTATATTGCATAAATATGTGTTAATTGAAGAAATAACCCAATTAGTCACTTGTATGTTTGTTAATTAATTTTTTTTTTATTTAAATTTCTTGTTATAATATGTAATGCTTCACAAAATGTTGGTTCCGTAGCATATTGGGCCAGTATATATATATATATGGAATGTGGCCTATTAAATTAAAATTTATTTTTTAGATTCAACCAAATATCAGGATCGGTTCTGTCTAAAAAACCGATATAGAAAACAAATTTAAATAAAAAATTATATTTCAACATATCAAGATCGGTTATAAATAAAAACCGATCTTGATATAATTTTGGAAATTTTTATATTTTGAATTATCAAGATCAGTTTGAAATAAAAAGCCAAAACCGATCCAGATGCTAAACTATCAGGATCGATTTTTATGTATAACCAATCTTGATAGTTAAGTATCAGGATCGGTTTTAAATAGAAAAAACCGATCCAGATGGTAAACTATCAAGATCGGTTATATATAAAAACCGATCTTGATAGTTAAGTATCTGGATCGGTTTTGTTATGTTCAGCCGAGCTTGATATGTCAAAATATAGGAATATACAAATTTGAAAAATTATATCAAGATCAATTTTATAAAGAAAACCGATCCAGATATTAAACTATCAAGATCGGTTTTTATGTATAACTGATCTTGATAGGTTCTCATCTGGATCGGTTCTGAGATATAATCGATGTAAATAATGGTTATTAAGATCAGTTGGTTAAAAAATAAGAAACCGATCCTGATAGTATCAGTATCACCTTCATCAGGATCGGTTATATTCCGATACTAATAACCGTATATAACCAATCCTGATTTCTCATTTTTCACTAGTGAGTAGACTTGATCCCATTTTATATATATAAAAAAAGGTTAGGTACGGATTGTACATGGATTGCGTCGTTGGATCTCATATAGATTTTAACGCTTTTACTGATTACATTACATAATAAATAATTTTTAAAAATAATAAAATTAAGGTGTGACCGTTTCTCGTGAGAAACAATAATTTGACGTCACTGGTGACCGATCACATGTGAGTCTTGAAGAAAAGAAATTAATTAAGGCGGCTACCTTGTAAATCGCCTATAATTATTTTTCTCAATGTTTTGACTAAATTTAATTATCACAAAATTATGACAAGAAAACATTTTGTTGAATGGTCTACATTTCATATAGCCGTGGGGTTCCCTGTCCCTGGATGCGGCCATTTTTATTAATACCCAAAAAACACAACTTAATTTTAAAAATAACCATCAGTTCAGTTTTTTTTCAAAAATAACCTAACCGCCAGAACTACGGGCGGTTTCCCTGGAGACCAAACCGCCAGAACTACGGGCAGTCTCCCTGGGGACCAAACCGCCCGTGGGGGGGCGGGGGGGGGGTTTCCATTTTTTTTTTTTTTTGGAGATCTGAGTATTTTGATTTAAATAATGTTGTGAAAAAAAAAAGTTTTCTTGTTTAGAGTGTATGCCAAAAAAATAAGACATTTAATAAATTTATAAAGTGATGTCGTTACTCTTTATAACTTTGACTTTATTTGTCAGTTAGATATGACAAGTCTAAATATAACACTAATGAAGGACTTGACATTTATTCAAAAAATTTCAAACTCTGATAGCTTATTGATCTTTTTCCGGTTTTTATAATATATGTATAATATATACACATACACATATACATATACACATATACATATACACATACACATACACATACACATATACACATATACACATACACATATACATATATACATATACATATATAGAAATTTTTTTTTATAAACTCATTTTTTTTATAATATATGTATATATATATATATGTATATATAAATATATACATATACATATATTATATAGAGATAGGCTAATGTGCTTACAGTCCAAATTTAAAATTTCAAAATTCAAAAAGTCGATCTGAACCATTCATCCTGTTCTCCATATTAATAAAAATGGCTGCTACTATCTCTATATGTGTATATGCATGTGCATATGCATATGTGCATGTGCATATGCATATGTGCATATGCATATGTATATATATATATATATATATATATATATATATATATATATATGTATCTATGTATGTATGTATGTATGTATGTATGTATGTATCTGTGTATGCGTCACTAGTGGAGAACTTGGAATTAGTGTCGTGTCGGCTGTTTATGGGTATTAGTGTCAGACATTAGGCGACACTAATCGGGCTGATACTAATACTTTGTAAATAGCCGACACTAATACTTATTAGTGTTGGCTTTTTAATATATAGCCGACAATAATGTTTTTTTTTTTAAAAATAAATTTCAAAAATTCACTGTAAATCATAGAAAATTCTAAAAATGAAAATTTTTGTTCTGGAATGCTCATATATTTTTGCTAAACTATATATAAAACAAAGATATCAAATAATTCATCATAATTTACAAATAACACTCACTAAATAAAATATCATCCAAATTGCTCATTTATTGTTATCATACAAATCCTAAAAACTCTGAAATTGTAAAGAAAATTCGAAAAATCTATATCCGACGGTCGGATCGGGCTGGAAAGTAAGTTAGCTTGGATTTGGGGTTGTGGAGCTCATGTCAAAATTTCAGCCCGATCCGACGGACGGATCAAAAGTTACGTCCCTTTTCGTGAAGCATGCGCAGAAGAAGCGGCTGAGAAGATCAGATCGGAGAGAAGCGTGAAGCGAAGTGAATGTTTAAACCCTAGGCGTGCGTTTGAAAGAGGTGTGCGAGACTTAAAATGAAATTTTTTTAGCTTTAGTATCGGCTGTTTATAAATAGGCGACACTAATAACTGAGAATTAGTATCGGTCGTTTATAAAAGGCGACACTAATACATTAGTGTCGGTTGTTTATAAATAGCTGACACTAATGTATTAGCGTCGGCTATTTATAAACGACCGACACTAATTTTCAGTTATTAGTGTCGCTTATTTATAAACAGTCGACACTAATATTATTAATATCGATTTTTTGTAAACGACCGATACTAAAGTATTAGTGTCGGTTTTTTAAGGCGACACTAATTGTATGTTCTCCACTAGTGTGTATATGTGTATATGTGTATATGTGTATATGTGTATATATTATACATATATTATAAAAACCGGAAAAAGATCAACAAGCTGTCAGAGCTTGAAATTTTTTGAATAAATGTCAAGTCCTTCATTAGTGTTATATTTAGACTTGTCAAATCTATCTGACAAATAAAGTCAAAGTTATAAAGAGTAACGACATCACTTCATAAATTTATTAAATATCTTATTTTTTTTGGCATACACTTTGAATAAGAAAACTTTTTTTTTTTCACAACATTATTTAAATCAAAATACTCAGATCTCCAAAATCAAAATACTCAGATCTCCTCATGAATCGGATTGTTTTCCTTTGAGCCTTTAGTGCTCGTGTTCAGGGCATATAACTTTCCAGAAGATTGTAAAGGCTCACCGATTCCACCTTGTAATACTTTCTCATTGGGTAAAAAAGGCACGCCATCTCGAAGGTCCTTCTGCTCACCTTGCAATCCTTGAATCCTCATGAATCGGATTGTCTTCCTTTGAGCCTTTAGTGCTATTGTTTAGGCCATGTGACTTTCCAGCAGATTGTAAGGTCTCACCGATTTCACCTTGTAATCCTTTCTCATTGGGTATAAAAAGGCATATCATCTCGAAGGTCACGAGTTCTGGAGATGTAGGTGTTAGGGCCAAACTCTGTAAACAACTCCCATGTTAAGTGTCTCTAAACTCTATTATTTATTTTATTTATTTTATATTTTAGTTTATGACAAAGTTATTCTAGTTTTCATCAAAAAAAACTTATAGACACGTTAGATAATTTAATTTAGATTAAAAATTTTAAAACACCCTATTGACTATCCCTCTAAATGCCTTTGGGACCAACACCTATTATTATGATGTAACAAGCAAGCATACTTTTCAAGTCGCTTTTGAACCCGGCGTAGTAATTTGTTTTTTATTTGATTACCCAAAAAGGCATGCAGCTGAAAAAGTGGGATCTGACTATGCTGCTTCTCTATAACAAAAGTAGGGTTCTAATTCTAATCATTCAAAATTTTTTATTTATGTATCTATATAACAAAATTTTTTCATGCACAAATCTCAACAAATTTGAATGATTGGAATCCGAAAAGCACGACCCTGCTTTTCTTATAGAAAAGCCGCAAAATTCATTCCAAAAAAGTGACCGTTTCCTTTTCAATTTTATTTTTAGAAAGAACAAGGTAGGTTCTCCCGTGCATGAGATGGATGTGTAGTAAGTAATAACAATTTGAGCCTAAAAATTTAAACGAATAATAATCAGCCTATATATACATATATAATTTCAAAAAGTAATATTCAAATATTTTATGATTTTGAATGAGAACATGTTAGTACTTTTAATGTGCTAGGGTTTTTTTTTTTTCTTAAGGCACATGTAAGTCCGTCAAAGTTTTATTAATTCTACCTTGATCAATTTCAGACATTTATACCATTGGAATTGAATTATGTATATATGATCAGTCAGTACAATAATAAACATAAGAAACATATATACATAAACTGTCTGAATCATGTTTGAACGTTGAAGATATGTTTGATTTGGCCAACAGAGATTAATCTCCTAACTTCCTGGACAAGCCAACAGTGATTATTGACCACTGTTAAGACTTAAGATGGTAGTTAGGATATTGACCATTGTTACCATAGAAAGCAAAATCGGACGATCCAGATCGGAATCGGCCGATTCAGGTCGGGATCAGACAAGACCGATCCGATTTTGGACCGATTTACTCGGTTTTCGAGTTTTCATATAAAAACCAGATTAAATAGTGGTGATTTGGCCGAATCAAGTGAGTCTTGTCCAATTTCAGACCAATCCTCATGATTTGGAGGCGATTCTCTACAAGATAAGCCGATTCTGCCTTTAATTTGCGTCAATTTGGGTTTATCGGAAGAAAGCGTAGTCGATTTGGGAAGAAAGAAGATTGGCATCTGTGGAGAAGAAAGGCCAATAGATACATCTTAAATGGAGTCGGTGTACAAGTCCATGAAGTACATAGATAGAAAAAGTAGTAGGTCCATCATGAACCGAGAGCAACGAAAACACTCATATTGAGAGATGGGGCCACATACAAGATTTAATACATATTTAGCGCTGCCTTTAATTTTTTTACTTCTTGTCTCCATTTCAGTCTTCATTGGACCCCTCCATTTCACAAATTTTTGCATTGTTATGTTTGTTTCTTAATTGTTTTTTCATATTTTCTACCCCGTCTGTTTGATTTCCATCCTCTATTTTTCTTCTATATATTTATTTCATTTAGAAATCAAAACTATTTAATTTATGGTTTGGGACAACAATACCCTCCTTTCTATCATAATACAGACGATAATGAAGTGATCTAATCAGCACGACATAGTTTCTGGAAGTGAAAAATTGTGTTTCTAGTTGTAATACTTGTATTATATTGTATTAGTGAATTATTTGATTGTAATTATTTTTCTAAATTTTTTTATCAATTTGTTTCTACTTTTTTAGTATAAAACAAGCTTCTAACAAAAAAGTCTGATTTTCTGATTCGATTCAGCTGATTCCAATCGATTTTCCGATCCGGGATCGGAATCGGACGGTGCCGATCCCGATTCCGATTCCAATTCTGATTTTTCCTTCTATGATTGTTACCAAACAGTGATTATGATGTAACATAATACAGTTAGAAGGATGTAATTAGAAACTATGTGAGCTGTATATGATAATTGTTTTGTTAGTGAAGTTAAGGGCGAAACTAAACTTTCGAACTATGAGATCAAATATATAATGAAATAGTAGATCATTTATTTGTATATATGCTGATATTTTATAAATTAAATATGGTAATGGATTGCTTATATATCATAATAATTTTATTTTTCAAAATTTGGATATGAATGACATATTTTTTTGAAATCATGAGTTGGAAGTCAAGCCACCCAACACACTTTCAAACTCCTATATATATTATAGAAGATTTTCCCACTTGTGGGTTTTGAATCCATGACCTCCCATATGAGAGTCATGTGCCTTTGCCACTAGATCAAAGGCAAGTTCTCAATATGAATGACATATGAAATATATCGATGCTTTTATTCTTCTCAAAAATTAAACAATGGTTGAACTTGTCATAGGTGCTGACCTTTCGACCATTTGATTGGAGAGATAAATTATGTTTTCAATTTTGTTATCTCTTCATTAATTGTAGACTGTGGGTTCCAAAGTTATAGTTTTGGCTTCTTTGTAGTGTGTTACGCTCAATGGTTCCTTGTTTTTTACATTTATCACTAATTTTGCCTAATCTGTGTATATCTTGTTAGTATTTGACTCTTTTAGGGGCAGTGAAAGAAACATTAGGGGCAGAAGAGGAGCCACTCCAACTCTCTCTAAGATTCAATCCTTATGTTTGACATAAGATCGATCCTTAGACGCTTTTACTGATTAAGATATAGTGCTAAGATAGTATGTGTGCTTGTTAATTTCAACTCTTTTGGATATATCTGAGCTTTTTGTTTGATATGCCTCAGTTGACTTTGTATCTTTTGATTCTGGTATGATGTATCTAAACAATTCCTGATTTCTCAGTAGACTTGATCGATCCCACTTTTATATTAAAAAAAAAAGGTTAGGTACAGATTGTACATGGATTGCGTGTTGGATCTCATATATATTTTAACACTACTACAGAATAAGTAATTGTACACGGATATAAACAGGAGAGCTATGCGGACTTTTTGCCGTGTGGAATGTGAGAGTGTAAAAATCCCTGAATTTTTACACACGAATATTTGTCTGTGTGCGATTATCGAGAGCTACACGGATTATTACATAAACAACTGTGTACAAACACTTGCCAACGTCGCTCTCAAAATAACCAAGCTACACGGATTATTATATAAACAACTATGTATGATTACTCTTTCTACACAGACATTTAACTAAATGTCCGTGTAGCTCTCTTAATTTTTTTTTATGTTTAAATAGCTTTCTACATGGACTTTAGTTAAATTTCTGTGTAGAATTATTTTTTTTTCCATTTTTTTTAATGTTTAAATAGCTTTCTACACAGATGTAAGTTAAATGTCCATGTAGAATTATCTTTTTTTTCCCATTTTTTTATTTTTGGTGGCTAGCTTCCAATTTTGTTAGCCATTTAAAATTAGAATTCCAAAACATAAAAACATTACACAGAGGTCTTTTAAACTCATAATTTCAAAACTATACAACAGTATAAATAATTTATGTACACTAAATTATACAAATTATACAAATCCATATTGAGCATTACAAAATTTAAATTGAAACCACCTTGTCCACATACATCTGACATCGTCGATCTGCTCCTTGGTGTAACACTTTTGCTTTGGTCCATACTACAATTATAATTTGGTATTAGTTAGTAACAAAAAAAATGTAGAATATTACAATTGATGCAACATATATATATACAAAATATTTTTGTACATGCAATCTCATGTAATAAAACATAACATATTGTAAGGCCACGAAAATTTAAATTAAAGTACAACTTAGATCTTAATCCAATTAATTCTCTGCAGTCCATATTTTCTAATTTATGTTCAGCCCAATCTAATTAATTAATTTTCTAAAACCCATATTTCCTTAATTAAATTTCAGCCCATAACTATCTCCCTGCCAAACCACGCAAGTGCATGCAACTCTTTGATTTGCACCCTTTCCTGTTCGCTTCTTATCCTCTCTATGCTACCCCTGGAGAAATTGGTATTCTTTAAAACTGTCCATCGTCCTCTTTCCTCTGCCACATCTTTCTCACTAAAATAAACCGCTGCCGCATATCTTTCAATTTTCTTTCCTGCATAATTGTCAAAAGAAAATGGGTTGCTGTCTCCTCTTTTGTGTTGAATTCTACATTTAAGGTAATCTAAAAAAAGGTTTGATATATTGTTTATAATAGTAGATCGTATTGTTGAATTAATTTTCATCATGTATCTTGATTTAACTTTCAGTTATTCAAATAATTTCAAAAATGTGATTACCAATATTATAACCATTCTATTACGAAATATCTAATATCTAATAAATGATTCTATAATATTATTTTCCTGAAATATACTCAAAGCATCATACTAATTTAACTAGATTTATTATATATATATTCTCTAGTATATACAATCTTATACATATCGTCCTATATATATATTTACAAAAAAAACAATGTATCTTTTCTTATGAAAATGTGATTAAGAATCTGAAATTATAGTCGTTTATATTATTCTTATTAAATTTCATGACTGTATTTCATTTATTAAGATATGATAAAAATATTAGTTATTTAGATACTTTAATTAAAGTTTGATTTAAATAAATTAGGTTCGAGTCTAGTGATTGAGGAACGTGACGAACGTGAAGAGTACGCTCGAGGAACCTACGAAATTCAAGGTGCGGTGTCTTTCCTGGATAGTTGTTAAATTACTTTACCGTTTGGTTAAATATTTATTCTATAGTTATGTGATGAATGGTGCATTTGGAATCTAAGGAAAGATGTCATGATTATCATTGAAATGGATTTTTAAAATGAACATGCTATATATGAATAGAAAAGGCTAGGATATGATCAGTGAACAGGGGCCGATATGTTTTACATATCGGAATGTATACATTGGGTCCGGTGTTCGACTAGATCCCTCGTTAATGAGACTGTAGGCGAAAGCGGTCCTGTCACAGGTCAAAACTTAGTGGAGAGCTGGATGCACCGTCTAATGAGACAGTCAAGACCTAGTGGAAAGCCGGATGCACTGCCTAGTGAGACAACCAAGACTTAGCGGAAAGTTGGATGCACCGCTTAGTCAGACAAAAGAAATGTGAATTAAAAAGGAAAAATAGATGTTTTGATTAAATAACTAAATTGGTGCATCATTGGATAGATTTCAGTAATTGAACTTGAATGAGAAATTTACATTTGATATCTAAAGTTAATTTCACAAAGATTCGGGTTGGAACTAAAAATCCGCACGGAGAGTTTTGTTCAAGCTCTCATCTATACCACTTTATTTATGTGGCTTCCAGGTGATGAAGACAACGTGGTAAGGCGAGGTGAGGAGTAAAACAGGAATGCAAAGTGAGGATAACTATTATATTGCCACTTAGTTTGCTTATTTTGTTTGTTTGAATACATATAATAAACATGGCTATGACACATTTATATATTAGCCGTGTCCATTTATGTCCTTTGTATCAAAAATACTTGTGTGATTTAGATATCTTGATTTTTTTTTCATTTGTTAAAAAATCTTGAAAGTTTACAAATTAATATTCTCATCTCATATTTAGAAAATTTCATTGTCCAACGAACTCTAAGTGAAAATATCAACACACTCAGTGTAATATACACAAATACTGAGAGAGATTTTGTTAGCCACTGCGAAATTTTTCAAGAGAGGATATAAACTGTAGGCTGGTCTGTTAACTCTGTTCCAACAGTTCTTTGTTCTTCATAGGGTTCTATGGGCTAACATAATTAAGGAGGTGCACAAACTCAAGCAGCAAGAAATTGCATTTAGTAATAATTGCATGGATTCCCAGTAGATAGCCGACGGGGTAACCTTCCTTCGACATTTCTCTTCTCTCTCTCTCTTAGTACATTTATTAATTCATTTAGGTTGCGTTTGTATCATTAAAAATAGCATGAAGTTAGCACTTTTTTTAGATAATGCGTTGTTTTTTCTCTGTTATTCTATATTTAGATCACTAAGGTCCGTGGGGGAAAAAAAAAATTATGTCTTCTTCTTCACAACTTCTTTGAGGTTTTCACTAAAGCTGAAGATTTTCACTAAAGTTGCATGATATGTTCGGCATAGCACTGTGTCCGTGATATTTTCACTAAGGTCCCACGGACACAATGCTACGCCGAACATATCACTTGCAGTTTTTCAGTCCGGTAGTGAAGCTCAGATCTCCTCTCCAATTGTACAAAATTCATGGAATGTTCGTGTGGAAATCTGCAGCTTTTATGTTAAGCCTCTCTGGATCAAATTTTAACGAATATCTGCTTAATACTGCAGAAAGCAGACTGAATTTCTTGATTAGGTCCGTCAGACACAGCTTCGTCTGAGGTATCAGGATTTCCGTTTCTTTGCACCCATATATATTCCTAATTATTCATTTTATGTGCAAAATCGGCTATGAGCATCATCTTAGCCTGATTCTGAGGACTGCAAACAACAATTTCTAAATAAAAGAAAAAGAGATGATTTCTATATAGTTTCTAGAGTATCAGATAGGGAAATATAATGGTACTTGTTTTAGTGAATCCATGAAAAAATATTGTCAGACCATCGAGCAATTCCTTAATCTTCCATCCTCTGTTCATATCTTTCATTCTTAATTATTACAATTGCAAATAAAACTGCACATTTCAACATACTACAAGAATATTATAAAAGAAAACAAACTCATACTTGTCGTAATATAAAAATGTAACATTGCTATTTGGTACCATAACAAAACTGAGGCCATCACTTCCAACTCTTTATTTCATTTCAAATGCAAGAACAACTAAATCAAACATTTGACTTCAAGGTTTTGGCAATATCGATGACAAAACGGTATCTGACATCTGACTTGGCAAGCCGCTCCATCGCCTTGTTCACATAATCAGCACTGATCAATTCTATGTCAGCTGTTACATTATGCTTTCCTGCAAAATCAATCATCTCTTGTGTATCCTTAATTCCTCCACTAGGGCTTCCAGCCAGAGTCTTCCCTCCTGTAACAATACAAGTGTACAACAGACGTTTTATTATTAACATTAAATATGACTAATTAATTAAAAGTAAGCTTAAATAATAGAGACATTTTAAATAAAGACAACTTTTAACATATATACTCAATACCATGCATGCTAATTGAAATGACATGTTGGCAGTAAATTGAAGAAGTTTGTAGGAATAAAAGCTAAAAATGTAATTACCAAAAATTAAAGCGAAGGCGGGGACCTCCAAGGGCTTCTCGGGTGCACCGACCAATATCATCTTGCCATTTGGTTTGAGAAGTGCTAGTAGAGGCGGGATGGCATGTGTAGCAGAAACAGTGTCAATTATTCCATCCATGCTAGCCATAGCAGCCTAAAAGTATTGCAGTAAAAGATCATGATCAAATGAATTGAATCAATAACATTCCTTTATTTTTATTCCTTCCACAATTATTTACACAGGAAAATAAATCAGATATGTGTCATATGTATATTAAAAAGATAATAATTACCTTCATTTGTTCGGCATTGCTACTAACCAAGAAGGCATCGGCACCCAACCTCTCAATTGCCTCCTTCTCTTTCCTCAGGCTGGAACTGATAACTGTCACCTTCATTCCAAAGGCCTTCCCAAATTTGACAGCCACGTGGCCCAGACCACCGAGACCCACAACTCCCAAGTGCTGTCCTGGCATGTTAAGCCCGTGATACTTCATCGGTGAGTAAACGGTAATACCAGCACAGAGCAGTGGGGCCGCCTTGTCCAGTGGAAGACTCTCTGGGATGCGAATCACAAAGTTCTGGTTCACAACTACCATGTCAGAATAGCCACCGTATGTTATGGTACCATCTCCTGGGTGCACAGAATTGTAGGTAAAAATCACTCCCGGGCAGTAGTTTTCGAAGCCAGTGGTGCAGCTTTGGCAAGAGTTGCAGGAGTCGACCAGGCAACCCACCCCCACTTTGTCCCCAACTTTGAAATTCTTAACATTAGAGCCAACCTCAATGATTTCACCTACAATCTCGTGTCTGTAAAAATAAGGAAGTTGTACGATGTTAAAAGAACGAGTCATGAAACAAGTTATATATTTAAAAATTAACTTAATTTATTATATTTTATTTACCCGGGAACCATGGGGTAGATGGCATTGTGCCATTCATTTTTCAAGGTGTGGAGATCAGAATGACAGATGCCACAATATAATATCTTTATTGATACGTCATTGTCTCCATTGTTCCTGTTAAATTATAAATTAGAGAAATGTTGGTTAAGGAAGAAAGCTGAAATTAAATGATGATAAGTAGTAATTAATAATAAAAAAAAAGACTACTAATAGTTTCTTTTTTAATACAAGCCCATAGGCAAGACTAATATCTCAGAGGATGCTAATGCTAGGCAAGGCTCCTAATATAAATATGTTTATCAAGTCAACAAGGAGACGAACCTTCTGGAAAAGGGGAAAGGAGAGAGAACGCCTGAGGAGTCATGAGCAGCCAGACCAAAGGCCTTACGGGGGTGCTCCTCCTCCGGCGCTATTTTCATCTCGTTTCTTGGAGCTGCCATTGTAGCTAGTTTTTCAAAAAAAGAGAGAGCTAGGGGTTAAGAGAAACAGGTAGATTTTTTGGGTTGGATGTATTGGCGGTGGCAATGCCAGAGATGGAGGGAAGCACAAAGGTTTATATAGCGGATGAGAGTACGTGTGGGTTTAACACTTCTCTGGTGACCGAATCACTGCTGACATCATTGCTGACGTCTTAATATGATTCTCTTGATTTTTTTTTTAAATTAAGTGTATTTCTAATTTAAATTATTTTTTAGGTAAAAGAGCTTCTTTTTGAAAAATAGATAGGAAAACTTTTTTTAATCTAATTTATTTGTCAATATTCATAAGAGAACAAGAAACCACAAAGTTAGTAATATATAGAAAAATATTTCTTACCCCTTTTTCCGGTCAATGTTAGGACGGAAAAATGTTTAGTAATACTAGCTTATTTTTTTTATGTCTGCAATTGTCAGAAAAAATAGCTCTTCAATCCCTAGAAAATTTAATTTAATTTGAAATATAATTAACTACAAATTATATTAATTCTCTCTCACTTTCTCGATCTTTAGAATATAACTGCAAAATCAACTTTTATGAAATCGTTCACAATTTAGAAGCAACGGGAAAACTCGAATTGCTATTTTTCAAAAGGAAAAAATTTAAACGAATAATCAGCCATTTTATATTTACTATTTAGTCTGTTTTATTTTTCTTACTAGATGAGTATAAAATATATACATATTTTCTTTTGTGATCTTTGACACATTTCGTTTACTGTTCTGAAGTATGAATTGTCTATTGTTATGGGCTAACTGATGATCACTCCAATGCAGTGTTTTAAAATGCAGTTTTGTTCATGCGTGCGGAAGGCCACTGCATACCGCATATGCAGATTTTCATGCAGAATTATATATGCGGATTTTAAAATAAAAATTCATGTATATATATATATATATTCATATTCATATATTTGAATTTATTTTCACATAATAACATAACTAACAATAATTTTTTGATTTTTTTAATATAAATTTTAATTAAAATACAATCAAATTATGAAAACCGCATGGAAAACTACATGGCCGCATATTTCAGTCCACATGGCCGCATATTCAGACCGCATGACCGCATATTCGGACCGCATATGCGGCCACATGAAAAAACAGCATAGGAATTCTGAGCACGGCTGCCGACCGCATACGCATATGCGGCCGCATGAAAAAACACTGCTCCAATGTGTAAATTTTGATTCAGCTAGCTCAATCTTGTTTTCAATTTCACTTTTAATTTTCAATTTTATGTACTATTAGTATTGTCTTTCTTGTTTTTCAATTTATTTTTTATGTTGGTAGTTTGACGGTATTATTTAATGTTTTAGGATCTGATCTTATTTAATGTTATTGGTTGTCAGTTTTTAAGATGCCCTCTAAAGTCAGATTGAAACTTGATCAATTGAGAAAAAAAATTCTATGATATTGAGGTCATTATGTTAAGAAATAAATATTGTCTTTTTGCTTGGGTTGCGGTTTGTAAAAGTAAAGCTCAAGATGGTTTTTGTCTTTTATGCATGTGTGCTTGTTAATTTCAACTCTTTTGGGGATATCTGAGCTTTTTGTTTGATGACTCAATTGACTTTGTATCTTTTGATTCTGGTATGATTTATCTAAACAATTCCTGATTTCTCAGTAGGCTTGATCCCACTTTTATATATATATATATAAAAAGGTTAGGTACGGATTGTACATGGATTGCGTCGTTGGATCTCATATAGATTTTAACGCTTTTACTGATTACATTACATAATAAATAATTTTTAAAAATAATAAAATTAAGGTGTGACCGTTTCTCGTGAGAAACAATAATTTGACGTCACTGGTGACCGATCACATGTGAGTCTTGAAGAAGAAGTAATTAATTAAGTCGGCTACCTTGTAATTAAGTCGTCTATTTTTCTCAATGTTTTCAGTAAATTTATCACAAAATTATGACAACAAAACATTTTGTTGAATGGTTTACATTTCATATAGCCGTGGGGTCCCTGTCACTTGATGTAACAAGTGAGCCCTCGGAAAATTCAAGCAAGCACACTTTTCAAGTCGCTTTTGAACCCGGCGTAGTAATTTGTTTTTGATTTGTCTACCCAAAAAGGCATGATGACCGTTTTCTTTTTCTTTTTTTTGTCAGAAAGAACAAGGTAGGTTCTCCCCATGCATGAGATGGATGTGGAGTAAGTAATAACAATTTCAGACTAAAAATTTAAACGAATAATAATCAGCCTATATATACATATATAATTTCAAAGGGTAATATTCAAATATTTTATGATTTTGAATGACAACATCTCAATTAGTACTTTTAATGTGCTAGGGTATTTTTTTTTTTCTTAATGAACATGTAAGTCCGTCAAAGTTTTATTAATTCTACCTTGATCAACTTCAGAAATTTATACCATTGGAATTGAATTATGAATATATGATCTGTCAGCACAATAAACATAAGAAACATACATAAACTGTCTGAATCATGTTTGAATGTTGAAGATATGTTTGATTTGGCCAACAGAGATTAATCTCCTAACTGCCTGGACAAGCCAACATTGATTATTAATTGACCACTGTTAAGATGGTAGGTAGGATATTGACCATTGTTACCAAACAGTGATTATGATGTAACATAATACATAACGGAATGGAATAAATAAATTCCCCAGAATGTGCTGCTCTAGTTTAAATCATTTAAATCAATTAGAACTGGTGCCGAACGGTCGGCAAATCAGAGACTTCCATTATGGGGACCATTATAATGGTCCTCTACTATTGTACTCCAAACCAAATTGAATTACTTTACCGTTGTAACGATTCCCGTACCATTACAACGGTCAACACCAATTACTTCCTTTTTATTAGCTCTATATAAATAGAAGCTATATCAAGGTTTGGATTATCACTCTAGCCACCCTCAACTTCAATATTTCGTATTTTCAGATAGAGAAAATCATTGTTGCTTATGCACTTAAAACTTCAATACTCACAATTAATTTCAAACTTATTCAATAAATTCAACAACTCTTAGAGTGATCATACGTAATCAAATCAATTACTAGCTACTTCGAGCCTTGTGCTCACCTTACAATCATTGAATTCTCATGAATCGGATTGTATTCCTTTGAGCCTTTAGTGCTCGTGTTCAGGCCATGTGGCTTCCCAGAAGATTGTAAGGGCTCACCGGTTCCACCTTGTAATCATTTCTCATTGGGTAAAGAAAGGCGCACCATCTCGAAGGTCGCGGGCCTCAGAGATGTAGGCGTTAGGGTCGAACTCCATAAACAACTCTCGTATCAAATGTTTCTAAACTCTACTATTTACTTTATTTATTTTATATTTTAGTTTAAGACAAAGTTATTTTAGTTTTCGTCAAGAATGACTTATAGACATGTTAGATAATTTAATTTAGATTAAAAATTTTAAAAGACTCTATTCACCACCCTTCTAAATGCCTTTGGGAATAACACCTATTCTTATGATTTCAATTAGGGGAAGACAAGTAAAATTATTATTTCTTTATTTACGTTTTCCAATTTATACACATAAAAAAATTATTTATTTACGTTTGCTTATATAAACATAAAAAATAATAAATTTATTTGCACTTAATTTTTTATTCTAAATTATTTATACACATAAAAAAATAAAAGTTATTCAAAACGTAAATAAGATCACAATTATATATTTTATATAAGCAAAGAATAAATAGGAGTAAATATGGAGGAGGGAGAGGGAGGGAAAGAGAGGGAACAAGTGGGGTCTATCGGGGTTTTTTGTTAAGAATTTTGGAAGGAGGGTATTTTGTTCTATTTTTTGAAAAACAAGGGCACTTTCTAAAATTTCCCTTAATTCAACCTTTTAGTAAATAAATAATTGTTTCAAACTTAAATAATAAGATATGAAACTTATGATTTCAATTTTATGTATTTAATCATTTCAAATGTCAGAGTTAGATGCATCATCTTCAAGCATTGATCTCCAGGGCAAACCCAGTAATGTTGTATGTACACGCATGCACCATCCATTAAGTTGATCAATTTCAACATTTTAGATTTGTGTTGTTTGAAGTCAATGTGATAGATTTTAAATTTATATTTATCAAACCAAAAAAACACAACACACTCTAATCTTGTTTTAAAAAAAATTGGTGAGGACAACACATCCTAACGTTGCTCTGAATATATTAATACATCCCATTTGGCAATAAATAAAGTATGAAGACATTTATTCTATGAACAAACTCACATGCCAGGATCCAACAGAAGCATGACACTACATCAATTGTATATGTCGAGTAGAACGAAGGTCTCTGAAGTTAACTAGTTTTGATGAGTTCAACTCTAAAACTTATCGAAATAATTTCAAACAATGAATGCAACTATTTCAAACAACTCTAGTTTTGCATATAAGTAAAATATTTTACACTTTAGTGAATGGCCAGGGATCAATATCTGATTGTTCATTGACGGCTGAGAAAGAAAGTATAGATGCCAAGGTGTCAATCCGTGGGTAAAATATCTCTTGAACTTTTTATACAGAAAGAAATTAAGTATACATGCCAAGGCAGCAATCCGTGAAGTAAACGGGTCCGTTTACTTTATCCAAATTAAATTGATAACGTAACAAACAAGCCTATGGGGATGCTCCTAGCTTGAACTCATCAAAACAAGCCTATGGAAATGCAGTTTTTCAAAAATGTCACGCATGCTCTATATATAACCTACCAATTGATGAGAGTAGAACTAGGGTGTTTTTAAGTTCTTCAAACTTCTTGGTCAATTCAAGTTTAAAACTCATCAAATTAGTTTTAAATGACAAATATGAACCGTTGAAATCCGTCTACCTTACGAGCTCTAAGTGAAGATATCAGCGCACTCAGTGTAATATACATGGTTCCGGAAATCGGCCGTGTCCGATCCGAGTTTCACCCGAGTCTTACGCCTATGTGAGTTTTTTGGCAAAACTCGGATGAACAGTGCTTGACTCGGCCGAGTTATCCGATTTTCCGGCCGAGTCAAGCCGAGTTACACCGAGTTGAGCCGTGTTAGACCGAGTTGAGCTGAGTTTTAAACAAACTTACACGGCGAGCGAGTTTTCTTCAAAAATCTTGGTTGAAAAGTGATGAATCGACTGAGTGAAGCAAGTCTGCACTGATTCCAGACAAATTCTCACGTTTTGGGTTGATTGTCTCACCGATTCTGCATTTTTTCTGTTCAATTTGGTTTTGCTAAGTAACTAGTGCAGAGGAAAGGGTGAACGGGTTGAATTTGACCCATGTGGACGTCGTGAAGAAGGAGATATGGGTGCGTTGGTCAATGCGTAAATGAAAAAGTAGAGATATGTGAGCCCCTCAAGAGCGGGTTGATGGAATTTATGTCATGCATAAACATACCGCAATTCATAAATTCAAGATTTGCCAAGATCCTCTAGTGAACCCTTAATCTGAAATTTAATGTTACCTTGATCCATAGCTATTGTCCTGCGGAGAACTTGATCGATAGCTATTGTCTTCCGGAGAGACACGATCACCGTTGATCACCGGAAGCCTTCAGATTCCGAGCGATCCTTCTCAAATCCGATGGAGAAATCAAGAGAAGCAGCAGCGACAATGTTCTGTTTCGTAATCGAAATACCCGAACCACAAGTTCTGAGTCTCGCCGATTATATGGCTTGACTTGTTTAATTATTAAAGAGGCTATCTTTTGAAGGCTATCTTTGAACCAATAAAATTGAAGAAATCTCTTCAATTCACTTACTTGTATTCCTTACGCCATATGCATATTTATAGAAATTAAAGTCGGTTTACCATGGCGGTTCTACTATTTGATTGGTTAATTAATGGTCAAAGCCTCAAAAGTTGACTCATATGTTACCAATTCACACATAACCGACCCATATAAGTCGGTTTGTTATTTCAATTAATCAAATCTCTTTATTAATTAAACAATCAATTAATTAATTATTTAATTAATTCTTAGCGGGTCTGAATTCAGAACTTGCCTATACTGGGTATTTTCTTATTTACAGAACACTGTCATATTTAATCGTGTTCTCCAGGGACCAATAGCATAATTGTATTATTTCCAAAACTTTATATAATTTAGTCCATCACTAAATCATAAAGTTTATTAATACGCATTCTACACATTAAAGGCCCCACTCCTCATGACACATATTGAAACCGATAAATTGTACTTAATTTGATCACTTCATATCGGGTTTAATAAATATTTGACAGTCTATTATTTAATATATATTTATATTACATATAAGCCCATATATGTTGTAATTAATCGAAATTAATTCCAACACGGGTTGAATTTCTTTTTTTCTTTGAGTTCCAGGTTGAATTTCTAGTTGAAGAAGAAATAGACACTCATCCACATGAGTGAGAGATTATTTCTTGAAAAGAAAGATATGTGGGCCCCTCAAGAGAGAAGAAATGAAAAAGGAAATTTTTTGTCAGTCTCCATAATTTTTTTACATTTCTCAAAAAAAAAAAAAAATGGAAGAAATGACAGGAATGGGGAAATGACATCCTACTAATTTTTGTTTTGACACTATTTTAATGTTTTTATTTTTTTTGACTCTGTACAGTAATATTTTTATTTGTCTTTCTTCTTCACAACTTCTTTGAGGTTTTCACTAAAGCTGCAGATTTTCACTAAGGTCACATGATATGTTCGGTGTAGCACTGTGTCCGTGATATTTTCACTAAGGTTCCACGGACGCAGTGCTACGTCGAACATATCACTTGCAGTTTTTCAGTCCGGTAGTGGAGCTCAGATCTCCTCTCCAATTGTACTAAATTCATGGAATGTTCGTGTGGAAATCTGCAGCTTTTATGTCAAGTCTCTCTGGATCAAATTTTACCGAATATCTACCTAATACTGGAGCAAGCGGTCTGAATTTCTTGATTAGGTCAGACACAGCTTCGTCTGAGGTATCAGGATTTCCGTTTCTTTTCCTAATTATTCATTTTATGTGCAAAATCGGCTATGAGCATCATCTTGGCCTGATTCTTAGGACTGCAAACAACAATTTCTAAATAAAAGAAAGAAGAGATGATTTCTATATAGTTTCTAGAGTATCAGATAGGGAAATATAATGGTACTTGTTTTAGTGAAACCATGAAAATATATTGTCAGACCATCGAGCAATTCCTTAATCTTCCATCCTCTTTTCATATCTTTCATTCTTAATTATTACAATTGCAAATAAAACTGCACATTCCAACATACTACAAGAATATTATAAAAGAAAACAAACTCATCGTAATATAAAATGTAACATTGCTATTTGGTACCATAACATAACTGAGGCCATCACTTCCAACTCTTTATTTCATTTCGAATGCAAAAACAACTAAATTAAACATTTGACTTCAAGGTTTTGGCAATATCAATGACAAAACGGTATCTGACATCTGAGTTGGCAAGCCGCTCCATCGCCTTGTTCACATAATCAGCACTGATCAATTCTATGTCGGCTGTTACATTATGCTTTCCAGCAAAATCAATCATCTCTTGTGTATCCTTAATTCCTCCAATAAGGCTTCCAGCCAGAGTCTTCCCTCCTGTAACAATACAAGTGTACAACAGATGTTTTATTATTAACATTAAATATGAATAATTAATTAAAAGTAAACTTCAAGAATAGAGACAAATTCGAAATTTTAAATAAAGACAACTTTAACATATATAGTTATATACCCAATACCATGCATGCTAATTGAAATGGCAAGTTGGCAGTAAAATTGAAGAAGTTTGTAGGAATAAAAGCTAAAAATGTAATTACCAAAAATTAAAGCGAAGGCGGGGACCTCCAAGGGCTTGTCGGGTGCACCGACCAATATCATCTTGCCATTTGGTTTGAGAAGTGCTAGTAGAGGCGGGATGGCATGTGTAGCAGAAACAGTGTCAATTATTCCATCCATGCTAGCCATAGCAGCCTAAAAGTATTGCAGTAAAAGATCATGATCAAATGAATTAAATCAGTAACATTCCTTTATTTTTATTCTTTCTACAATTAGTTACAGAGGAAAATAATAAAATCAGACATGTGTTATATATTAAAAAGATAATAATTAATTACCTTCATTTGTTCAGCATTGCTACTAACCAAGAAGTCATCGGCACCCAACCTCTCAATTGCCTCCTTCTCTTTCCTCAGGCTGGAACTGATAACTGTCACCTTCATTCCAAAGGCCTTCCCAAATTTGACAGCCACGTGGCCCAGACCACCAAGACCCACAACTCCCAAGTGCTGTCCTGGTGTGTTAAGCCCGTGATACTTCATCGGTGAGTAAACGGTAATACCAGCACAGAGCAGTGGGGCCGCCTTGTACAGTGGAAGACTCTCCGGGATGCGAATCACAAAGTCCTGGTTCACAACTATCATGTCAGAATAGCCACCGTATGTTATGGTACCATCTCCTGGGTGCACAGAATTGTAGGTAAGAATCATTCCCGGGCAGTAGTTTTCGAAGCCAGTGGTGCAGCTTTGGCAAGAGTTGCAGGAGTCGACCAGGCAACCCACCCCCACTTTGTCCCCAACTTTGAAATTCTTAACATTAGAGCCAACCTCAATGATTTCACCTACAATCTCGTGTCTGTAAAAGTAAGGAAGTTCTACAATGTTAAAAGAACGAGTCATGAAATAAGTTACATATTTAAAAATTAACTTCATTTATTATATTTTATTTACCCGGGAACGATGGGGTAGATAGCATTGTGCCATTCATTTTTCAAGCTGTGGAGATCAGAATGACAGATACCACAATATAATATCTTTATTGATACGTCATTGTCTCCATTGTTCCTGTTAAATTATAAATTATAGATATGTTGGTTAACTAAGAAAGCTTAAATTAAATGATGATAAGTAGTCATTATTAATTAATAAAACAAAAGACTACTAATAGTTTCTTTTTTAATACAAGCCCATAAGCAAGACTAATATATATCTCAGAGGATGCTAGGCAAGACTCCTAATATAATAGTTGTCTAAATGCAATCTGCAACTGTGATTTTCCGTAAACTATTTTTGTGCTGTTTATCTGTGTGGCGTGTGGGGAGTGGGGACATGATCTATGATTCTCATTTTTATCAGCAGCATCGTAAGCTGTACAGTTCAAGCCACAAAAACACAATTCTTAATTTTGTCTTCCACAACAATGCTAAGAAAGAAAACATTTGTTTTTGATATTTTCGATGAAATCAATATGTTTGTCAAGTCAACAAGGAGAGTATTTATTATTTAATCAAAATTAACAAGTACAAATTAAACTGAGACTCAAATCCGACAAATTAAGATTTGATGTAGAATTACACCAGTTGGACTTGGCATACGTCGATCATGTGATGTATCTACAGAGAAACATGGAGAGAGAGATGCATTGAATCAGGGAGACGAACCTTCTGGAAAAGGGGAAAGGAGAGAGAACGCCTGAGGAGTCATGAGCAGCCAAACCAAAGGCCTTACGGGGGTGCTCCTCCTCTGGCGCTATTTTCTTCTCGATTGTTGGAGCTACCATTGTAGCTTTTCAAAAAAAGAGAGAGCTAGGGGTTAAGAGAAACAGAGATTTTTTGGGTTGGATGTATTGGCGGTGGCAATGGCAGAGATCGATGGAGGGAAGGGGAGGGGTGCACAAAGGTTTATATAGCGGATGAGAGTACGTGTGGGTTTAACACTTCTCTGATGCATGAATCATTGCTGACATCATTGCTGACGTCTTAATATGCTTCTCTTGATTTTTTTTTAAAATTAAGTGTATTTCTAATTTAAATTATTTTTTACGTAAAAGAGCTTCTTTTTGAAAAATAGATAGGAAAATTTTTTTTAATCTAATTTATTTGTCATTCATAAGAGAACAAGAAACTACAAAGGAATATACAGAAAAATATTTCTTACCCCTTTTCTGGTCAATGTTAGGACGGAAAAATATTTAGTAATACTAGCTTATTTTTTTATGTCTGTAATTGTCAGAAAAAATAGATAAAGATATAATCTTTCTTCATCCAACCTATATTTCGAAATATAGCTCTTCAATCCCTAGAAAATTTAATTTAATTTGAAATATAATTAAATAGAAATTATATTAATTCTCTCTCACTTTCTCGATCTTTAGAATATAACTGCAAAATCAACTTTTATGAAATCGTTCACAATTTAGAAGCAACGGGAAAACTCGAATATATTGCTATTTTTCAAAAGGAGAAAATTTAAACGAATAATCAGCCATTTTATATTTACTATTTAGTCTGTTTTATTTTTCTTTTGTGATCTTTGACACATTTCGTTTACTGTTCTGAAGTATGAATTGTCTATTCTTATGGGCTAACTGATGATCACTCCAATGTGTAAATTTTGATTCAGCTAGCTCGATCTTGTTTTCAATTTCACTTTTAATTTTCAATTTTATGTACTATTAGTGTTGTCTTTCTTGTTTTTCAATTTATTTTTTATGTTGGTAGTTTGACGGTATAATTATTTAATGTTTTAGGATATGATGTTCTTTAATGTTATTGGTTGTCAGTTTTTAAGAAGCCCTCTAAAGTCAGATTGAAACTTGATCAATTGAGAAAAAAAAAACTCTATGATATGGAGGTCATTATGTTAAGAAATAAATATTGTCTTTTTGCTTGGGTTGCGGTTTGTAAAAGTAAAGCTCAAGATGGTTTTTGTCTTTTATGCATGTGTGCTTGTTAATTTCAACTCTTTTGGATATATCTGAGCTTTTTGTTTGATGACTCAATTGACTTTGTATCTTTTGATTCTGGTATGATTTATCTAAACAATTCCTGATTTCTCAGTAGGCTTGATCCCACTTTTATATATATATATATATATATAAAGGTTAGGTACGGATTGTACATGGATTGCGTCGTTGGATCTCATATAGATTTTAACGCTTTTACTGATTACATTACATAATAAATAATTTTTAAAAATAATAAAATTAAGGTGTGACCGTTTCTCGTGAGAAACAATAATTTGACGTCACTGGTGACCGATCACATGTGAGTCTTGAAGAAGAAGTAATTAATTAAGTCGGCTACCTTGTAATTAAGTCGTCTATTTTTCTCAATGTTTTCAGTAAATTTATCACAAAATTATGACAACGAAACATTTTGTTGAATGGTTTACATTTCATATAGCCGTGGGGTCCCCGTTACTTGACGTAACAAGTGAGCCCTCGGAAAATTCAAGTAAGCACACTTTTCAAGTCGCTTTTGAACCCGGCGTAGTAATTTGTTTTTGATTTGTCGACCCAAAAAGGCATGCAGCTGAAAAAGTGACCGTTTTTTTCTTTTCTTTTTTTAGGAAGAACAAGGTAGGTTCTCCCCATGCATGAGATGTAGGGGTGTCAATGGTACTTTTTTATTCGTTTATCTTATCTGTATCGTATTCGATAAGGTGGGTATGGATAAGATTTTTTTTTCATTAGCTTATTGGATATGAGTATGGATAAGAATTTTTTTCGCTAAATAAATGGTTAAGGGTATGGATAATGATTATTTCGTAGCCGTTACTCTATAGGGTAATTATAAAATCTAAATATATATTCAATTCAATTTTCAATCCACTTAAATGTATATTTGTTTTTTTGAATTTTTATTCTTTATAAAAAATAATTTAGTTGGAATTGATTGTACATTTTTTTTATTAGAAATGCAATTATGTATATGTGAAATGAATGAGTTTTTGATGTTTAATTTGTATATAATAAAACTAATTATTATATGAGGAGGGATCAAATGACACTATTTTTTGGTGACATTGGATGACACCGTCTATTTTCAAAGTCCAAACAGTCGATCCAAACCGTTCAACTTGATGGATATGTTAAAATGTGCTTGCAGATCAAATTTTATATTTTTCTGAATTTTTTTTGGATTTATTTAGAGGGGTTCAAAAATTCAACGATCTGAATATAGCGATTTTGTTAAATACTTAATAAATAGTAAAAAAATTCATAAAAATGTAAAATTTGATTTCCAAGTTACTCTTAATATATTCATCATATTGAACGGTTTGGATCGACTATTTGGATTTTGAAATTTCGAAAATGGACATTGTCACACAATGTCACCAAAAAAGTAGTGTAATCCGATCCCTCCTCTTATTATATTAGTATTATCCGTTATTCACCCGCTACCGTTTCGTTACCCGATAATATTAACGGGTAAGGGTAGGGTAGGATAAGATCAATTTTTAATGGGTATGGGTAGGGTATGGGTAAAGTCAATTTTAATGAGTATGAGTATGAAAATATCTCCACCCGACCCGTACAGTACCCATTGACACCCCTAATGAGATGGATGTGTAGTAAGTAATAACAATTTCAGCCTAAAAATTTAAACGAATAATAATCAGCCTATATATACATATATAATTTCAAAAAGTAATATTCAAATATTTTATGATTTTGAACAAGAACATCTTAGTACTTTTAATGTGCATGTAAGTCCGTCAAAGTTTTATTCTACCTTGATCAATTTTAGAAATTTATACCTTTGGAATTGAATTATGAATATATGATCTTTCAGTACAGTAAACATAAGAAACATAAGAAACATACATAAATTGTCTGAATGTCAGTACAGTAAACATAAGAAACATAAGAAACATACATAAATTGTCTGAATCATGTTTGAACGTTGAAGATATGTTTGATTTTGCCAACTGAGATTAATCTCCTAACTGCCTGGACAAGCCAACATTAATTATTGCATGACCACTGTTAAGAGGGTAGTTAGGACATTGACCATTGTTACCAAACAGTGATTATGATGTAACATAATACATTTAGAAGGATGTAACATAATACATAATTATGGAATGGAATAAATAATATCAATTACTACTTCGAGCTTTATACTCACTTTGCAATCCTTAAATTCTCAAATCCTCATGGATTGTTTTCCTTTGAGTCTTTAGTGCTCCTGTTCAGACCGTGTGACTTCCAAGAAAATTATAAAGGCTCACCGGTTCCACCTTGTAATCCTTTTTCATTGGTTAAAGAAAGATGCGCCATCTCGAAGGTCGTGAGCCCGAGAGATGTAAGCGTTAGTGCCGAACTCCATAAACAACTCTTGTGTCAAGTGTCTCTAAATTTTATTATTTACTTTATTTGTTTTATATTTTAGTTTAAGACAAAGTTATTATAGTTTTTGACAAGAATAACTTAGAAACACGTTAGATAATTTACTTTAGATTAAAAATTAAAAAAAAAAAAACTATTCACCACCCCTTTAAGTGCCTTTGGGACTAACACATATTCTTATGATCATTTCAATTATGGGAAGGCAAGTAAAATTATTATTTCTTTATTTACGTTTTCCAATTTATACACATAAAAATAATAATTTTATTTGCACTTAATTTTTTTATTCTAAATCATTTATATACATAAAAAAAATAAAAGTTATTCAAAATATAAATATGATCACAATTATATAATTTATATAAGCAAATAATAAATAGGAGTAAATATGGAGGGGGAAGAGAGAGGAAAAGAGTGGGAACAAGTGGGGTTCATAAGAGCATTTTGTTAAGAATTTTGGAAGGAGTATTTTGTTCTATATTTTGAAAAACAATGGCACTTCATAAAATCTCTTAATTAAACCTATTTGATAAATAAATAATTGTTTCGAACTTAAATAATAAGATATGAAACTTATGATTTCAATTTTACGTATTTAATCATTTCAAAAAGTTGTATATATGTATACACACATGCACCACTCATTAAGTTGATCAATTTCAACATTTTAGATTTGTGTCGTTTGAAGTCAATATAATAGATTTTAAAATTATACTTATCAAACTAAAAAAAAAAAAAACACAACACACTTTAATTTTGTTTTAAAAAAATTTGGTGAGCACGATACACCGTAACTTTGCTCTGAATATATTAATACATTCTATTTGGCAATAAATAAAGTATGAAGACATTTATTCTTTGAACAAAGTCACATGCCAGGATCCAAACAACGAATTCAACTATTTCAAACAAGTCTAGTTTTGCATATAAGTAAAATAGAGTAAAGCTAATATACACTTAAGTGTATCAATGAATTCATACATTTAACTTTAGGATCGTACGATTAGCTTTGAGATTCGTGTATCACGACTTTTAAAGAAGCTACACGACTTTTAAAAAATCTACACAAATCTCAAAACTAATCATACGGTTCTAGAGTTAAGTGTATGATTTCATTGGTACACTTAAGTGTATATTAGCTTTACTCACTAAAATATTTTACACTTTATTGAATGGCGAGGGATCAATATCTGATTGTTCATTGACGGCTGAGAAAGAAAGTATAGATGCCAAGGTGTCAATCCGTGGGTAAAATATCTCTTGAACTTTTTATACAGAAAGAAATTAAGTATACATGCCAAGGTAGCAAATATGTGGGTACATGATATGATTGTTTATTGACGGTTGAGATAAGTTCTACTGGAGCTGTCTTATTAAATGGTTCAATACACAATTTTTTTAGTCAGCTTTATAGGGTCCGTTTACTTTATGCTAATTAAATTGAGTGTAGATTATGACCGTTCGATCGTAATGCTTGCCCCATTTTCCTTCTCCACTACATATATCTCTAACCAAATATTATGTTGAGGAGGGATCGGATTACACCCTTTTTTAGTGATATCGAATTATACTTTTTTATTTTTAAAGTTTTCAAAGTCCAAACAGTCAATCCAAACCGTTCAACTTGTTAGATATGTTAAAATGTGTTTGCATATTAAATTTTACATTTTTTGAAATTTTTTTACTATTTATTAAGTATTTAACAAAATTGTTATATTCAGACCGTTGAATTTTTGTACCCATTTTAATTTTTGAAAAAAATAAAAATAAAAAATAAAAAATAAGACAACCACCCCTGTCAGGGGCGGGTTGTGTGGTTTTTTTTTTATTTTTTTATTTTTAAAAAATATTAATTTTTTAATTTTTTTAATTTTTTGTATTGAAATATTAGAAATGTTAAATATATTTCTTTAAAAATAGATGGAATACAATATAATTTGATTTATTAGAAAGACTGCAACAGATAACCCGGATCAATATTTTTCAGGCCGGATTTTTCGCGGCTGTAAAAAAAATTAATATATTTCTTTATGTGTTATTGGAAAAAAATAAAAATGCTTAGATTCTGAGTTATTGATCCCGGTTCAAAAGTCACTTCTATGTAATCTAGAAAATATTGTAATTTTTCTAGAACATTTAATTTATGAAAAGTTGCATTTATTTTTGAAAAAAAATAAAAAAATTAAGTTATTTAATATTTGTTATTAAAAAAGAATTCTCAAAATAGATACACCTTTTTATAAATTAAATTTCCTAGAAGGATCACAATATTTTCTAGATTACATAGAAGTGACTTTTGAACCGGGATCAATAACTCAGAATCTAAGCATTTTTATTTTTATCCAATAACACATAAAGAGATATATTAATTTTTCTTACAGCCGCGAAAAATCCGGCCTGAAAAATATTGATCCGGGTTATTTGTTGTAGTCTTTCTAATAAATCAAATTATATTTTATTACATCTATTTCTAAAGAAATATATTCAACATTTCTAATATTTCAATAAAAAAAATAAAAAATTTCTGTTTTAAAAAAAAAAAAAAAAAAAAAAAAACAGTGGATTGCCCACTATATGGGCGGTTTGGTGTTGATATTGGCCCGCTCCGCTTCCAAGCGGTTAGGACATTAATAAAAAAAAAAAAAAAACGAGGTTATTTTTAAAATTATCTATTTTTTTGGGATATTAATAAAAATGGCCGAAATCTTTCGCACAGTTTTTGTAGTGAAAAAATAATTCATCCAGTCTGAAAAAGAAAAAAAATATATATATCTTTGGTTAAATGCACACTTGTATTATATAATGCAAAAATTGTTAGTGATTTCTTGGTTGGTGATCGATTGAAAATGTCGATCCACATTCTATTATTGGACATTTGTTGCAACAATCTTTCTGATCATAACATAATATAAAATAACAAAAGAAGAGTGCATTCAGAAATAATCAACTACATATCACAGAAAAACAATCAGTTCTATCCAAAAATGTAGTAAAATTAAAATCTAAAAAGTATAAAAATTTAAGCTGCAAGTATGAATTAAAACCTTTTTTTTTTGTAAAATAATGGGAATGGATTAACTTTTATCATAGATATATAACAAAATTTTAATATCATTTTTTTTTTCATGGCAATATTATTCATTAGGAATTTCCTAATCAATATGCATCTTTTGAAGCTAATACTATCCCATAGTCAAAAATATGTATTACAAACATTAATCTTTTGTAAAATAACCTCGCTTTTAATGTGCACTCTTTTTAATTCAAATTACAATGAAATAATTAGAACCTCAGATCTAACACAAAAATATCAGGTTAAATAAACTGTTAATAATAAGCCTAAACAATTTATAGGTCCGACCATGCTTCAATAAAATTCAATAAAAACAAAAAAAAGGTTGCCCGAAGAAGATTCATGGATTGGGAAGCATGTACAATTGCCTCGCTCTGAAACCTGAAAAGCATCATTTTTAAGAAACTTTTTTTTCCTCATCTCAAAATTATCAAGATTCATTATCAATTAAAAAAATGCTAGTTTTCAAACAAAAGCTGAAAATTAGTAGATTCAAAATAACAACACTCCTTGAATTAAATTAGTCTCAGTAGATAGGGTTAGTATTTGGGAAAAGGATATTGAAACCTATTTCAAGAAAGGAATAATTAAGTATCCTTGATTTTCTCCTTCCTAAATTCAAGTATAATCATGTTGGCAAGCAAAATAAGTACTAACTTTGCAAACTAATCTAGAACGTTCTTTTAACTTGAATGCTGTTTTAGTGAATTGTACCTCATCTAAGAACCGCGGCGAGATTCGAGCTGCTTTGTGTTTTCTAGCAGAATCTGCCAGAAAAAAAACATCATCAAATATTCAAATTATAAAAAACTAGGCAAGTAAGAATAATAGGGGTTTTGAGGAAACACAATACTTCTTGAAAGAGTAAATATTATTTTTTCAGAAAAATAGAACAAACATATGAAAGAAAACTTGAAATTACTTCTCGAATGTACTGTGCAACTGCCTTGCACCCTTCAATTGCTAGCTGCATCACATTTTCAAATGTGTCCAATGGTAACTTTGCATCCATCTAAAAGAAGAAAAAAAATGAAATAATTCATCACTATAATTACAAGACAAGCAAATGATGAATATCGGGCTTTTTTCTGAAGGCTACAAAATACTAAGAGAATATGACAATTTGCAATGGTACCAGTAATAGGATGAGTTAAGACTACTGGTATAAATAAGAAAACTTGAGAATACCTGCAGTAGAGTAACTTTATCCATCTTTGCAAGTATGCCTACAGTCACATCGGGCCCACCAGCACTATCTTCAGCGTAATTCAAATCTGTCTTTCACAAGGTAGGCAAGTCCACATAATCTTTTACAATAAGTTATCAGGGATATGAAAATCCATGCAGAAATCATGCACATACCAGTAAGGGTCTGGCACTGTACAATTCAGGGCATTTCTAGTATAATTGGGCTGAATTAGTAGCAATAAAGAAAAGGAGCAAATTCTGGTACTGTAGTAATCAAAACAGTATTGAAATACGGTACTGAAAAAAAAAAAAAGAGAGACACAAAACAATGAACAAATAAGCAAAAGCCAAAAGAGGGATTAGAATGTTGTACCAAGTAAAGGCGTAGTACAAAGATACCCTGCACTACAAGAGGTGACAATGTCACGCATCGGTACACCGGCATCAGCAAGTGCCAGTGTAGCAGCATTAATACATGCCGATCTCGTTCCTGTTTGAAAAATACCAAGCAGCTATTTATGTTGTCACGGAGAATAGAAAAATCAAGAATGATAGCACTGGTACAAACAGCTCGATTATCTAGTATCTGCACACTACAGGTGTATACCAGTTGTTATTAGCTACAGACACTTGATCTTTGACATAGTTGCCACAGGAAGGCATGTTTGCATCAGTGACAAAAAAAAACTTGACTACTTTGAGGCGTACCAAAGAAATATATGCATCACAACTCACAAGATTAATTTTGACACATATTATAAAGCAGGTATGATCACTCCTCAAGACAAGTAATAAGCAAGATTCTTTATGGTAAAAGAGTATAGAAACAAGGAAAGAATTCATCAAACACAATATATTATCTAACAAAAAGACCACAGTAGCATATTACCACCATCAGCTTGAAGTACTTGGACAAATATGTCAATCTGCAAAAGAAACGCAACACATTGTTTTAGAAATTTTTTTGTAATAAAAACTTCTGCTACTAAAACAAAAAAAATTCTAACTTGCCATAATAAAAACACTGACTTGTGAACGTGGCATTAATTTCGTTAATATGCATGCCTCCATAGTCTGGCGAATAACTAGAGATATTTCAGTAGATCTCCTGCATGGACCAAATCAAAATCAAAAGAAAATATAAAATAATATAAAATTGATCCAATCTACCAGAGATTCCTGCTGATTTGACATATAAGCCCTAAAAAAAAATCTGAACTATATCACAAATCCCGTAAAGTGTGGCAAAAATAGATGGCATGCATTCTCTCCTTGTTTTCAACAAATGCATTGTCGTTTATATTAAAAAAATTAAGAGATGATTCTGCAGGATACAGGTAATGATTTGAGCTAAGTACAACAATTTGGGGTTTGCTACTAGTACGGCTGTAATAGTTGCCTAGTATAGCAATACTGATCTACACTGGTTCAGAACAAAAGCTTCCCACTACAAGCATGCAAAACAAACTGAGAAATAAGACATACAGGTACAACATTATAGCATTGAACTTGGCACGATTTTATTAAGGTAAAATAAAAATATGAAAATTAAAACAAAAAATGATATGAAAGAACAAACCTATCGCCCTTAGGCCTTCTAGTCCGATCACCTGTACTAAAATTGGCCATGCTATACTCACACCGCACCTGCATGCATGTACTTCACAAAATAAAAATATAGAGAGGAAAAAAATGTATAAGATTTAAGGCATTTGAATCAGTACCAGAGCTTCATTGTTGTTCAACTGTTGGCCTTTATTTTGTATCTGAAAGGAAGAATATTTCAGTTAGTAAGGTTAATCTTTGTATAATTACTATCAATTTTTTCACCTTTTCTCCCTCCAAATTTTTACACTGCCAGCTTAAACATTTAGTTAACCATAGAAACTGATACCTTACAATACCACAAGTTATTGAAATTTTATAAAAACAGAAGCAAAATGGTAGCACAAATTTTGAAAAAAGATGTAATTCAAACCTCTCTGGGACCATAGACAGCTGCAATAACTCGTGTGTTACCCATCTCAAAAAGAGCAGATCTGCCATTATCAATAAAAGACAATAATCATAAACAATACAAATATAGAAATTATATTTGCTGGATCTAGATTGGTTACATAACATACCCATCAGCCTTAGATACTACGCCAATTTCTCCCTTTAGATGCCTCATCTGTATACAAATAAACAAAAAATCTCTTCGTAAACAGCATTCAACTTAGTTCGCTTTTACCCACGACCTTAGAGATACACAGAGAGAGAGAGAGAGAGAGAGAGGGGCGTACTTCGGTGGGACGGCGACCGTCGATGCGGAGTCCAGTGAGGGGATTAACATACTCCATGATTTTGGATTGAGATAAATGAAGCGAATTACTATATGAAGTTGGCTCCGTAAGTAAATTAAATCTTTCTGTATGACCCACCCGTCTGAAACTAGTAACAGGAGTCTTATCAAAAAAGCTGGAACAGGAAGAGGCGGAGGAAAGAAGGGAGGCGGAACTTCTTAGGCCGAATGAAAGGGTTTAGACACGAATTAGACACGCCAGGGAAAAAGCCCAAACCTATTACAATCCGTTAGATCTAAATCTGAAGGTTCACAGTGAGACAGCACTGAATATATATAATAAAATGAAAGGAGAACGAATCGGATTTCAAAAGGGGTTTTGGTTTCTTTGAAGGGTTTTAGGCGAAGGGGGAGGAAAAGCTATCCGCATCAAGATTCATGTTCACTGAGCACCAATCCATAAGTTTTCCGTGCGAATCGTGAAGCCGATCAAGCGCACGCGAATCTTGATGCGGATCGTCCGACAGGGGACTAGAATTGGATTTCTAACCGCCTCCGATTTTGTGGCCTGTGGGCTTTAGCCTTTAGATAATTGCAAGCGGGTCGGATTAACCTAAAGCCCGACTAAACAAGAATGGGCCCGATAATCTCTTTCAACCAGGAAAAGGTGTTCAACGGTCGTTTTTTTTTTTTGTTTCATTCGGAATTACTATTCGAGTAAAACGATTTAATTTTTTAGTTTATTTGGTTCGATTCAAATTTTTTACTATATGCTTATAAACTAAAAGTCAATTTTTTAATCAAACTAAATAAAACCATTAGATATGATCTATATTATTTTCTCTATATGCTCATAAACTAAAATATTGAATCGAACCAAATAAACTATATTATTTTCTTTATTTAAAACTTAAAAGTCAAAATAAAAATGTTAAATGTGATATATATTATTTTCTCTATATGCTCATAAATTAAAAAACTAAAAAAATTAAACCGTTTTGTAAGTGATTTTCTACCTATCTAAAAAAATAGTAAAAAATTCTAAAAAATATAAACTTTGTTTTGCAAATACATATTCATATGAAAATAATGTTGAACGATTCAGATCGACTATTATAATTTTGAACACTCAAATATTGAGCCGTTGCCTGAACCTTTATCAACGGACTTTAATTTGGAGGTATTACTACTCATCTTAGATAATTATCTCTAGGATTTTAATTTGGAGATCTATTAACGGACACCTATGGTCTGGACTTATGGTATTTTCATGGGGATATTGGCTATTTCAAAAGTTTCCCTTTTCTTAATTCCAATTTTATGCTAGCAGATTGAGACATGTCAGACCTTGAATTTTGTTAATTTTATATAATGCAAAATGATGTCTTCTAATTGAATATTTTTTTTTCAAATAGAAGATTCGAATAATAAGTTTCAATCATATTAAGAGACTATAATATAATTTTATTCATTGGAAAACACCAAACAATTGATTTGGGATGATAAATTAATTATTTTAAAAATATACTGAATTTCATCAGGTGTAAAGAAAATTTACACGAGCCTTTTATTGATAGCTTATTAAAATAATAAATATATAATTATACAAAGGCATTAGCTACAAAATCCACCCCTGGATAGTTTTCTTTTATTTAATTTTTATTATCTTTTTAGTTAGTTGTTTGAGATTATTATTATCTTTTTTTTTGTTTTTTACCTTTCCTTGTTATTTATTATTACTATTATTATTATATATTTTTTTAGATAGTATTTTCATATTGATTTAATTTTTTAATTCCTCCAATTAAGGTGAAAAACCGAATAATAGAAGTAGCTGAATTATATTGAACTGTTATCCTAGCTAGAAATTAATTGCATAATCTCATAATTTAATCCAGGCAAATTAAGTCCTTCAATTATTCTATGAGTGGAAAAGAACAAAGTATGGAACCATTTGTACAAGCTGAAATGATATATAGCACATATCAACAATAGGAAATTAAGCAAACACATACGAAAGAAGCTTATAATTAAAGTGGTGCTAATTAAGAAGCAGAAAACGTAAGAAAACCATACAAGTCCAAATTGAACAAGCAAGCCAACTACATACATATAATGAATATATAAATTAACTGGAGAAGCAGGGAAGCTTCAATAATAACTGCTAAAGATTACAGAGGGAATATGCTTTATTTTCCATTCTTCTTCTAGCATCTTGGGTTTAATGGAATCCGCAAGACGTACAGTGCACTCTAGAATGTTGGGCAGATATTGCAAGTCAGGAACCAGCTCCGGGAACCCCCAATCACCTCCCAGCTTGAGTTGGTTGAGGACCGGCATAGCACCCTCCTCTATTTTCCATTCGACCATAAACATTACATTAAGAAGAAATTTTTGCAAGCAACCAAAGCCTCCCCTGGAGCAGATCATCATCCGGTTTTCAGTTTTAATTCTTCCTTCTAGTGTGAGTTCCTTGAGCTTTGGCAACTTCTCTAGTTGGGGCATCGGGTCTTCCTTAAAACTAATCCAACAAAGTTTTAGCTTAACGAGATTCGGTGGGAACAGGGTACA
This sequence comes from Carex pumila, assembly GCA_033356055.1. Taxonomy (NCBI): domain Eukaryota; kingdom Viridiplantae; phylum Streptophyta; class Magnoliopsida; order Poales; family Cyperaceae; genus Carex; species Carex pumila. Next base: position 308,717 of record JARJHM010000304.1, read on the forward strand.
ATCAATAACTTCTTTCAGGCGCCAATATGTGCCCCCTCTCAGTTTGAATGAATGCAAACGGTTGTGGTTTTTGAAGGCAAAGATGCAATCTGGAAATGTGATTTGCAAACTCTTGTCCATTCCTAATATTCTTAAATGAAGAGAACCCAAATAATTTAGGTTGCTTAACAAATTGATCAAAGGTTCCCATGCAATATCTTCAGGTTTAACAATCCCCAACTCACGAATACAGGGAAAGTGAGGCAGTTCTGTAACCCATTCTTGCCTAGCTCTCACCTCTTTTAAGGTCAATAAATTTGGCAATTCTACTGCTGATCGTGGTCCCTTTGGAAATTCTAAGCACCAAATACAATAAGAGAGGTTGACATGCCTCAACTGTTTGTTACCCCAAAAGGACTGTGGCAACTCACCAAAACGTGTACAACCCCATGCATTCACCGTTTGTAAATTCTTCATGTAAGTTAAAGGATATCTACTAAAAAAACTAAAAGGGACATTAATCCTAGAACATCTATCTTCAAGCCCTAAGTATTTCAAGGCCGTCAGGGAATCCAAGCCCAAATTAGTATCTTCCGAGTCTCCCTTGATGTGTAAAACTCGCAGTGTTCCAAACCTATTATAATTTGGTACATCTCCAAAATTTATCAAAGAACGAAGATTTGTGAAAGCATGTTCTCTTATCTTATTGCCGTAGTTGTGAAGTGCAACATGACGTGTGGAAGTGTGACAACTCAGATTGGCATCATTCTTTGAGAGTACTGTCAGAAAATTATCATCCTTGGCCTTTTGAACGGCTAGGTCGCGCAGGAGATCATGTATATGACAATACTTGACTTTACCTGTACAAGATCTACTTGAGACTTGTACCATGCACCTGTGTGGAATTAAGAAAGAAATATATGAACAAATGAATCCTGAGAATACAAGTACATAATATTGTAATCATAATTAACGACTATCCTTTTTGTGAAAGATAGTGTGGAAATTGCCATTGGTTTGCACAATTAGTCGGTCAAACAAAAATTTAATTCCAAATTAATATAACAAGCGAAGCATTGCATAAATAACCCAAAAATTAGGCCGCCCAAATTAGTATCTTCTCTAGTTGGGGCATCGGGTTATCCATAAAGAATTCCAAATTAATATAACGTGAGAAGAGGCTTAACAGTGGCTGCCAAAGTTCTTGAAAAACAGAGAGGTCTAAATGTCTAAACAATAAAGATCCTCCAACCAAACTACTTTAATTTTCAATACTTCAAACTAGAGTCGTCACATGACAATTATTGGGTTTGCATTACCGTACATGGATTTCAAATTGTTATGTTATGGACGTATCATGGTGATTACAGTTTCAATGCAATTGTTGAAGAACCGAGCCCCCATCAAGATTTTGAAGATGATTGTTAAATTTGGTTAAATTTTTTATAATTTAGAGAATGACATAAAAATTTATTTGACATAATTGCATTTCCAATATGATAATGCGGATTTGATGCATAGAATAATGAGCCAACCATGTCTATTAAAAAAAACTATATGTAATTGCAGTTCACAAGGGGGTAGTGATCAAAGTGGATTTTGAGAAAGCATACAACAAGATTTATTGGGCGTATATTTTAGAAATCTTACAAGGAAGAGGTTTTAGCCCTACATGGATCAAATGGATTTATCACTGGCTAATAAGCTCGCAATGTTGCATCACAATAATGGGGAGCTCACCCCTTATTTCTTTTGTAAGAGAGGGGTTCGCCAGGGTGATCCCCTCTCTCCATTTCTTTTCATCTTAGCATTTGACACACTAAGTAAAATATTTACCAAGGGCAAACAAGTAGGGGTGCTTAGAGGTTTATGTCCAGCTTGTTTTAACAAGTCTGCCATCACCAATTGTCATTATGCTGATGACACTATATTATTCCTAGAGGCAAGGGATGAGATAGTGGCATCAGCTTGGTGGGCTATGAAAGCTTTTGAGGCAGTGTTCGGAATCCAACTCAACTTAGCAAAAACTGAGATGTTTGGTATTAATGTCCCAAACCTTCCTTTATTAGCAGCTATTTTTCAGTGTAAAACAACTCATTTTCCTATGAGATATCTAGGATTACCACTTCATGATAAAAAATTAACACTCTCAGATTGGCAGTTCATCTTAGATAAGATAGATAAAAAGTTACAGAATTGGAAATGGCAGCTATTGTCAATTGGTGGTAGACATACTCTTATTAACTCAGTGATTTCTGCTATTCCCCTGTATGCTCTTTCCATTTTTAGAATCCTCACCTAAGTCATCAAAGAAATAGATAAGATACGGTGTAGATTTTTGTGGCAAGGAACTCACACCAGGCGCAAATATGCATTGGTCAACTGGCGAAAAATTTGTTTAACTAAAGAATTTGGAGGGTTAGGCATATTAGACCTTAGGGATATGAATACAGCCTTGTTAGCCAAGTGGTGGTTTAAATTCAAGGACCCCACTTTCCAAAGTCCTTGGAAGTCTTTAATATTTCATATATATATTGAACATAATCATACCATACCATCACCTTTTTGGGCTAATATAGTTAAATTGGAATCATTGGGATCATGTAGTGTGGCAAATCAACCAGGCGGAAATTCCATGGTCAAGTTTTGGACTGATATTTGGTATGAAAATTGTGCGGTGGCATCCCTCTACCCACAACTCTTTATGAGATGTGTTAATCAAGATATTTTACTTTCAGATGTCCTCAATTCTCAAGGGACTAATGTCATTTTTAATGATATCTTAGATGGAGTTGAGCTGTCAGAATGGTACTCCCTTCTATTCTTGCTTAGTCAAATTTCTTTTACTCACTCAGTTGATCACTTATCATGGAGATGGGACACTAAAGGCAATTTTAGTGTTAAATCTTTATACCTAGTCTTGAACTATAGGGGTATTTTACAGGCAAATGCCATGATATGGTGGACTCTACCTTTACCTCCCAAAATTCAGATTTTTATGTGGCTGACCTTTCAAAATAAAATACTTTCAAAAGCCAACTTGAGGAAAAAAGGATGGGAGGGTGATACCACATGTCCTTTCTGTTCCCAGGAGGAAACTGTCAACCACCTCTTCCTCCAATGCCATGTAGCTAGAAAATTATGGTTTTGGTTAGGTTGCAAACAATTATATTACACACATTGGACCTCCTTTAAAGAGGTGTTAGAGTTTGCTCTGTCCCTCCCCAAAAATGCACAAACTGCTTTCTTACTCATTTTTAGTGCAACTTGTTGGACTCTGTGGAAACACAGAAATGAACTCGTTTTTAAACAGCAACAACCTAAACAACTGTTGATTTTACGGAACAGTGGTGGAAATAAATGAGTTGGATTTATGGAACAGTGATGGAAATAAATGAGACAGTGAATTGAGAAAATGAACTGTGTATCTCGTTGATTTTTACAGTGAGCTTTTATAGCTGTAATGTACAGCTGTTGGAAACATAACGGTAACTTTTGGAAAAAATGAGATATAAAGGTTGAGTAACTTTATTAACTTTTAGTTGCTCCCTTTAATGCTCATACTAGCCTATGATGAATAAAATACCGTAATGGTATAATCTGAGGCTATTATTAGTCCCTAATCCTAATTAGTTCTTAACACTCCCCCTCAAGTTAGGCGTATAGATATCAATCAAGCCTAACTTGCCTATATTTTTTTCAAATAATTTCGGATCTAACCCTTTTATAAAGACATCCGCTAATTGATTCTCACTTCTAACGAATGGAGTTTCAATTTCTTTCGCTTGAATTTTTTCTCTAATGAAATGGCAATCAACTTCGATATGTTTAGTTCTCTCATGAAATACTGGATTTGATGCTATGTGGCGAGCCGATTGATTATCACAAAACATTTGCATTGGCGCATTAATTTTAATTCCCAAATCCGAAAGCAATTGCTTGATCCATGTCAACTCACTTGCGGTGGACGCCATGGCACGATATTCTGCTTCGGCGCTTGATCGTGCCACGACGTTTTGTTTCTTGCTTTTCCATGTGACTAAGTTTCCGCCTACAAATGTGCAAAATCCGGTTGTCGATTTTCGATCGAAGCTACTGGCCCAATCTGCATCGGAATAGCCACATACATTGTTAGAATTATTGTTTCTCATGCAAATTCCTTTTCCCGGGGTTCCCTTTAGATATTTTAAAATTTTATTAATTGCTTCTAAATGAGGTGTTCTTGGTGAATGCATAAATTTGCTAATTTGGCTTACCGAAAAAGAAATGTCCGGACGAGTTACGGTTAGGTATATTAATTTACCTACAAGTCTTTGAAATTGATTGACATCTTCTAAAGGTTCTCCATCCTCAATATTTAACTTGTACCTACCGTCTATCGGTGTAGAGGCCGGTTTGCACCCTATCTTACCGGTTTCTTTTAATAAATCTAAAATATATTTTCGTTGAGAAATAAATAACCCCTCTTTTGAGTAAGCTATTTCTATACCTAAAAAATATTTTAAATAACCTAAATCTTTAATGTCAAATTGTTTCTTCAATTGAGATTTTATTCTTTGAATTTCTTCTTGATCATTTCCGGTAATTATAAGGTCATCTACATATACTAATACAATAGTAGTGTTGGTTCCTAAATTTTTTACAAATAATGAGTGATCGGCATCACTAATTTTAAAATTACAAGAAATTAAATAGGAGCTTAGTTTGCCATACCATGCCCTTGGAGATTGCTTTAATCCATAGATTGACTTCTTCAATTTGCAAACTAATCTATGTTCATTTTCTTTCTCATGACCGGGTGGTAAATTCATATACACTTCTTCCTCAAGTGTTCCTTGAAGAAAGGCATTTTTTACGTCCATTTGGTATAGTTTCCAATTTTGGTTTACCGCAATAGAAAATAAAATCCTTACGGTATTCATTTTGGCCACCGGTGCAAATGTCTCATAATAGTCTATACCATAATTTTGGGTGTACCCTTTGGCAACCAAGCGTGCCTTGTACCGTTCTATGGTACCGTCACTATTATACTTAATTTTATATATCCATCTACATCCTACGGTTTTTTTATTATTTGGTAGTTGTACAATTACCCATGTTTCATTTTTCTCAAGTGCCTCCAATTCTTCTTTCATGGCCTTAATCCAAATAGGATTTTTTACGGCTTCAAGGTAATTATTTGGTTCGGGTTCTTTAGAAATAGAGGTGAGAAATAATTTATGTGGAATTGAAATTCCATCATAAGAAATAAAATTCTCAATAGGATATTGTACCTTGTATGTTACAAAGTCTCTTAACCTTGTTGACGGTTGTATGGGCCTTGTCGATCTTCGTAGTGGAGTTTCCTCTTCATTAGTTCCCTCCATAGTTTCCTCATTGGTCTCATTTTGTGAGGTTTCTTCTATCCCCCTTTCATTTTCAATTTGGGGTCTATCTTTCTCCAAGAATTCAATTTGTGGAATTATGGATAATTTTTGTGGTTCGTGAATATTGATTTCTTTTTCAACATTTTTGTAATATGGTTCATTTTAAAAAAAGGTCACATCTCTAGAGATATAAAACTTGTGATTAATTGGATCATAGCATTTATAACCCTTCTTTTGTGATGAGTATCCCAAAAAAATTGTTTTAATTGACGTATAATCCAATTTATCTTGTCTTTGTTTGTGTACAAAACAAGTACAACCAAATACTCTCAAATGGTTTATCTTGATTTTTCTTTGATAAAGGAGTTCTAATGGACTTTTATACTCTAGTATAGCACTTGGTAATCTATTTATTAGATATGTTGAGGCAAGAACGGCATCCGACCAAAATTTCTTAGGAACATTATTTTGAAATAATAAAACTCGTGTCATTTCTAGAAGATGACGATTTTTCCTTTCCGACACTCCATTTTGTTCGAGTGTATATACACAAGTAGTTTGATGCAAAATTCCTTTTTGTTTAAAGAAATTTGAAAAATTTTGATTTACAAATTCCGTTCCATTGTCGGTTCTAAATGTTTTAATTTTTGCATTAAATTGATTTTCTACAAAATTGTAAAATTCTTGAAAATGTGAAAAAACTTCACTTTTATTTTTCATTAAGTACAACCAAGTTGTGCGAGTAAAATCATCAATAAAGAGAACAAAATATTTGTTACCATTAAATGATTCTATAGGTGCCGGTCCCCATACATCCGAGTGAATTAATTCAAAAGGTTTTTCACTCTTACAACTTGAAGAGTAAAATGGTAGTCTAGTATGTTTTCCTAATTTACACACCTCACAATTACTACAATCTATCTTTGAAAAATTAAAAATACATTTCAAGATTTTGTCGGAAGGATGCCCAATTCGTCTATGCCAAAGAGTGCTTAAATCTTCTTGTCTCTTGGCACTTAGATTAATTTTTTCTTGACTCAACATATAAAGTCCATTCTCTAAAACTCCTTTACCAATCACTCTCTTGGTTATCCATTCCTGAAAAATCACACTCTTAGATGTAAAAATAGTTTCACATTCCAATTCGGTTGTGATTTTACTAATGGATAACAAGTTTGATGAACAATTTTCTAGATATAACACATTTGGTAATTCTTTGGAAAAAATGTTAATTGTACCTATCCCTTTGATTTGCATTTTTTCACCATTTGCTACGGTAACATACTTGTCATTTGTGCATTCCTTAAAATTTTTTAACAAGGTCTTATTACCGGTCATGTGGTCAGTTGCACCCGAGTCTAAGATCCAATTTGTTGAATTTAAACTATGAATTAAGTGTGTTGCCATACCAGAATTTCTGTTGTTACTCTTCAGCAGCACAGATAGTGACTCAATAAACTGCCGCATAGGATCCTGGTTGGAAGGTGATGCATGGGTTTGATCGAACCCGCTCCCTTGACTCGAGTTCGACTCACCCTGGTTCGCTGATACCGCAAAACCCCTCTTCTCCTTCTTCTCATCGCGCCCTCCCCATTTTCTCTGTTCTCCCCCTCTGTTGAAACCCTCATTTGCCTTGCGATTAGGTCGGAGATGAGGGTAGAGGAACCAGCATCCCTCCCGCCGATGTCCTTCTTTCTTGCAGTGATCGCACCTGAGGACTGGATCTCCTCTCATCTCCGTTCTAGGGTTTTGAATGGGTTGAGCTTGTGCTTGGAAGGCTTTGTTTTCAGAGGTTAGGGGTTCTTGCGGATTCATTAGGAGTCGTCTAGACTCCTCTCGATCGATTGTTGCCACCACTTCATCAAACGATGGCAGTTCGGTTGTGAGAAGGATTTGTGACCGGATTGCTTCATAACTCGAATCAAGGCACCCCAGATAAGTAAATATTAGATCTTGATCAGCTCTTTTTTGTATTTCATCGGGATCATCTGTTGGTGGGAGATATATTTTGAGTTCCTCCCATTTTGTGGTGATTTCAGTTACAAGTTGTGAATTTGTCTGGGTTGTTTGCTTGATTTGTGTTAATTCTTGCTTGAGGTTGAATATATGAGCAAAATTATGTTGTTGCCCGAATCGTTTTTTTGCTTTCTCCCATACCTCTGTTGAAGAGTTGGCATACATGAATGGCTGGGCAATTTGGGGCTCCATTGTGTTGATTATCCAAGACATGACCATGTGGTCTGTCTTTTGCCATTCCTCAATTTTTTCTGTTTCTTCGGCAGTTGGCTCTAGTGGTTTAGCTGCCACTGGTTTTTTCTTAGTACCAGTGACAAAACCCAGTTTGCCTCTGCCACTGATACCTATGGTTACTGATCTGGACCATGGGACGTAGTTTTTGCTGCCGTTGAGGGTTATGGATGTGAGTTTGGAATTATCAAATTGTTGAGACATATTGATGAAACTCAGTTTTTCTGATATGGGTGCTGAATTGAAACAGTCTTTGGAGTTTGTTTTTGGGTGACTATGTCAGTATTTTCTGCACAGTTCTTTGGTGACCTCTTTGAGGCTCTTGTTTGTTTTACTGATGGATCAGTGCTCTGATACCATGTTGATTTTACGGAACAGTGGTGGAAATAAATGAGTTGGATTTATGGAACAGTGATGGAAATAAATGAGACAGTGAATTGAGAAAATGAACTGTGTATCTCGTTGATTTTTACAGTGAGCTTTTATAGCTGTAATGTACAGCTGTTGGAAACATAACGGTAACTTTTGGAAAAAATGAGATATAAAGGTTGAGTAACTTTATTAACTTTTAGTTGCTCCCTTTAATGCTCATACTAGCCTATGATGAATAAAATACCGTAATGGTATAATCTGAGGCTATTATTAGTCCCTAATCCTAATTAGTTCTTAACAACAACCCAAAAGCATTCTTTATCTGATCGTCTCTTTGCTTTTATATTGGACAGGTGGTAAGAAAACCAAGCCAGCCGTGCAAGAGGAGGCTCAACAGTGGATTCCTGATGAAGAGATTCTAGATGCTGTCCCTTTAAGCATGATCTTGCCAGGAGAAGAAGATAGTATCTCATACCATCCTGACGCCTCAGACAGTCATCCCTACTGTCACCCAAATTAGTTTTGTAGTTTGTTCTCATATGCCAACAGAATGTTGAATTAGAACTTTTTGTTAAATAGATAACTGCGTAGTGCAGCAGCCTCTTTTGGGTTAGTGATAGGTGCTGCTTTAGAATGCTTTATATAGCTCTTATTAGTAGCAGAGAAAGACGGTCATGTGATACCGTCTTTCTAAAAGGATTAGTCTTCAAACATTACCATTTTGTGTAAGAGTTTCGTTGCCTTAATGAAACTGGGCAGTAGTGCCTTTTTATCAAAAAAAAAAAAAAAAAATTGCAGTTCACAAGATAATTTAATGATAATTAATATAAAGTATGTACCTTTGCACAAGTTCTTGCAAGTAGCTTTCAGCAACATCCTCCAATAATTTTGTCCTCTCTTGTTGTATGAATCCTTCTGCAATCCATAATTGAATCAGAGTTGAGGCTTTGATTTGATAGTCCTCAAGAAAAGCCCCAAAATACATGAAGCAGGGCTTAAGAGCTACTGGCAAATGCTCATAACTGGTTGATATAACCTTGCTAATACTCAGTGGGACCCACAAAACATAACCTTGCTACACTACATATCCTTACTTATACTCAGTGGGACCCACAAAACATAACCTTGTTAATACTCAGTTGGGTGCCAAAAATCAATGTATTAGCAAGCGTGCTATTTGCAAGGGCTCCGCTTGCGGATACCCTGAACAAGAATATTAACAAGCGTAAGCCCTTGCAACAAATCTGAATCTGAGTATTAGCAATGGGGCTTTAACCAACGATAGTTATTGCAAGCGCAGCACTTGCTAATGGCGCTTTTCGGGCTTGTAGCAAGGGCATGCCGTTGCTACAATTGAAATCTTGCTGTTGCTAATATTGGGGATTTTAGTAGTATACGAAAGAAGCTTATAAAGTGGTGCTAATTAAGAAGCAGATCGAAAACATAAGAAAAACATACAAGTCCAAATTGAACAAGCAAGCCAATTATATATAATAATACTTTACAGAGGGAATATGCTTTATTTTTAACAAAATAAAGAATACTTAAAGATTACAGAGGGAATATGCTTTATTTTCCATTGGTATTCTCCTAGCATCTTGGATTTCATGGAATCCGCATGACTATATACAGTGCACTCTAGAATGTTGGGCAGATATTGCAAGTCAGGAACCAGCTGCGGGAAACCCCTCTCACCTCCCAGCTTGAGTTGGTTCAGGACGGGCATAGCACCCTCCTTTATTTTCCATTCGACCATAGACATTACATCAAGATGGAATTTTTGCAACCAACCAAAGCCTCCCCTGGAGCAGATCATCATCTTGTTATCAGTATGAATTGTTCCATGTAGTGTGAGTACCCTGAGCTTTGGCAACTTCTCTAGTTGGGGCATCGGGTCTTCCTCAAAACTAATCCAACAAAGTTTTAGCTTAACGAGATTCGGTGGGAACATGGTACAATCAATAACTTCTTTCAGGAGCCATCTGCCCCACGTCAGGTTGAATGAATGCAAACGGTTGTGGTTTTTGAAGGCTGAGATGCAATCGGGAAATGTGATTCGATTGTAGTCTCTTATTATTAAATGAAGAGAACCCATATAATTTAGGTTGCTTAACAAATTGACCAATGGTTTCCATTCAACATCTTCAGGTATATAAATCTCCAACTTACGAATACAGGGAAATTGAGGCAGTTTTGCAACCCAGTCTTGCCTAGCTCTCACCCCCTTTAAGGTTAATAAATTTGGCAATTCTACTGCTGGTCGTGGTCCATTTGGATCTTCTCCGCACCAAAGACAAAAAGAGAGGTTGACATGCCTCAACTGTTTGTTACCCCAAAAGGACTGTGGCAACTCACCATGACTTGTACAACCCAATGCATGCACCGTTTGTAAATTCTTCATGTAAGTTAAAGGATATCTATTAAAAAAACTAAAAAGGGCATTAATCCTAGAACATCTATCTTCAAGCCCAAAGTATTTCAAGGCCGTCAGGGAATCCAAGCCCAAATTAGTATCTTCCAAGTCTCCCTCGATGTGTAAAACTCGCAGTGTTCGAAGCCTATTATAATTTGGTACATCTCCGAAATTTATCAAAGAATGAAGATTTGTGAAAGCATGTTCTCTTATCTTATCACCGTAGTTGTGAAGTGCAACACGAGGTGTGCAAGTGCGACAACTCAGATTGGCGTCATTCTTTGAGAGTACTGTCAGAAAATTATCGTCCTTGGCCTTTTGAATGGCTAGGTCGCGTAGGAGATCATGCATATGACAATACTTTATTTTACCTGTACAAGATCTACTTGAGACTTGCACCATGCACCTGTGTTAGTTACCACAAAAGTTGATTATTAGTTATTAAAATATTCAATGCAGAATTAAGAAAGAAATATGTGAACAAATTAATGAATCCTGAGAATATAAGTACATGTATAATATTGTAGTTATAATGCGGATTTGATGCATAGAATAGTGAATCAACCATGTCTATTAAAAAAAAACTGCAAAAACTATATGTAATTGCAGTTCACAAGATAATATAATGATAATTAATATAAAGTATGTACCTTTGCACAAGTTCTTGTAAGTAGCTTTCAGCAACATCCTCCAATAATTTTGTCCTTTCTTGTCGGATGAATCCTTCTGCAATCCATAATTGAATCAGAGTTGTTGCTTTGATTTGATAGTCCTCAGGAAAAACCCCAAAATACATGAAGCAGCGCTTGAGAGCAACTGGCAAAGGCTCATAACTGGTTGATATAACACCCGTGAACTTGCTAAAATCAGTTTGCCAATCAATTCTTTGCATCTCCTTATCCCATGTAATGTAATTGGGAATTTTTTTTGATAAGAATCCGCCAAGCAACACCAATGGTAGAGGCCATCCGCCACATTTTTTCGAAAATTGAGTTGCTAGGGGAATTAAATCACTAGGGCACTCGTTTGCAAATTGATTAGGAAAAATCTTTTTCAGCAATAGTTGTTTGCTTTCTTCTTCATTTAAGGGTTGTATCATATATGGCTTAGATATTTTATCCATCTCTTCAGCAATATTAATGAACCTGATAATAATCAATACACAAATATAAGAAACATATTTTATTAGAAGGAATCACTTCATAATGGTTATTTTGACAATCTTAATTTTTTTTTTTCAAACTCAAGCCAAATTTTAATAAATTAAAATTAAAATTATAGATATATTATTGGATATATAGTTAATGTGACAATCTGATTTTATGTAATTCAATTTTTTTTTTAAGATGCATTTAAGGACAGTTAATTTTAACTTCAGACCTTGGCATGAGAAAGTTTTGATGTACGATAAAACATATATCAAATGGTACCATATTTATAAGCATTATGTGGATAATATTGATCATGTCTTTGTTGTTGGATATCAAATTAAAAATTTTTCTTTGAAGATTCATAATATTTTTCAAAAATAAAGAATTATCAAATCATGCCGTCATTAATTATTGTAACAATATTTTACAGTAAATGAATAGCACACTAACCTAGAAGTAATTAACACTCGACTTCCATTATGAGCATCAGGAAGAGCAAACTGAAGTTGATCAGTCCAGACATTGTTTAACCAAACATCATCCAATACAATCAGATATTTTCTATCGCTTAGGCATTTGTTAAGCTTGGTAATGAAATACTGTTTGCCATTTTTCCGCATCTCCGTGTCAACTTTCTGAATCTCTTCTAGCATCTTAATCAAAATATCTATCAGCTCGTATTCTTGCGAAATAGTTAACCACATGGAGATGTCGAAGTGACGTTTAACTTTAGCACTATGAAATGTATCAAATAAATTCATTAGATGATTTCTGTACAACAACTTAACATACCATACATGTTGGAAGTTAACACAAATTAATATTTTACGAAAGTACGTAGATAGTTTGAGTCATAACAAAAATTATCCGTAATTAAGTTTTTGTTATTTTTTTCTTTTGCATGTGGTGAAACTTAATTGAGCACCCAAATAACATCATACATTTAATTTGCGATAATTTATCTCCATAAACATCCACTTTAGAGTAAACAACAATATTTAGTCAATAACAAAGAGAAAGTTACCAATTTAAAAAATAAACTATTTATAGTCTCTAATATGTCTTATTTATACGTATAACAAACATTTTCTAAATCGAAGAACTTATTGCAAGGTTGTTGAGTTACCTTTTGTACACCTTCTTTGCGAGTGTAGTTTTTCCTGAACCACCGGCTCCAATAATTGAAATCACAGCTCGCCTCGTAATATTTGTATCAATGAGCTGGTCAACAATCGTTTTCATGTCAACTCCGAAGCCGACAACCTCCAGTTCATCTATGTCAGGATTAACGAATGGCCTTGTATGCTGCTCGACAGAGGCCCCACTACTAGTTTCATTTAGACCTATTATGCCGTAGGTTTTTGCGTTTTCTGATATTTCACGGAGCCTCTGTTGGATTTGGTCTATGTTCTTAGCTATTTTGTGTTTGGCAATCAGGTTCATGGACATGCTTATCTTTTGCAGTTTGTTGAGGTCTTCCGATCTACCTCCACCTACCTCCGCCAAAAACTTCTCTAATATGTCTTCTATTAAAGACCCAACTTCTTGAATATCATTCACCCATTTTTTTATCGTGTTATCTTTGTGGCCTTTTGTTTCAGCATCTTTCAAGAAACACTGGATCCATTTGAGCTGGTCTTGAACCCACTTGGCCTTCTCATGTACCCCGTGAAGAATGAGTGCTTCTTGAACTACAGCATCGGCCAGCGTGACAAGAACATGGTTAAGGATAGTCTGAGCCATCTCTTTAAATTGTATAAAATGTTTACTGACTGAGTAATTAACAATAAGGTGCAGGGATAGATGGTTTGTCTCAGTTTTTATTAGGAGTTATTGTGGCCTTTAAGAATGAGAATGGAATATATATATAGGTCTGAGAACAATAGAAATGAAATACCCATGAATCTCAACAAATATGAAAAGTAGGATGGTTGAAAAAAATGCAGGAAAAGCCAAATTAAGTTTCAATCAATTGAAATGCAAGCCCTACAAGTTCTTCCAGAAGCCCTCATGAATTAAAAATTATCAATAACCCCTCAACAAGTTCATAAACCATTGAAGGAATTTCAGATATTTAACCAAAGTTCCCTGAGAAGTTAGAAATTATAAAACTGCCCTTATAGCCTTGGAGAGCTCCGAATAAATTCAAATGAATTCCATAAAAACTAGAATAAAGCTAATAAACCTAAATAAATATTTTAAAATCACGAATAAACTAAAATAAATTCTAGAAAATTTACAACCCCAAACTCAAAACCTAAAATACTTACTTAATGTACAAAATATGTTTATCAAAATCATTATCATTTATCAATCATGAAATAATAAAATAGTATTAGACATTTATAAATGAAGGGTAAATTTCCACAATCTTTCTTATAGGGGCCCTACCACAATCGTTTCTCCATAGATGGGTCCCCTCGCTGTCTCTTGTGCTCATTTTCTTTGTTTTCTATGAATTAACCATTACTGGAGAAAGAGAAACCCATCACATACAAGTGTTTTTTAGAGAGTAACTGGACTTACTCTTTCTTATGAAATGGAGTGAAATTATGAAATTTTACGATTAAAGACAAGCTTTGTTGACCGACAATTCCAAGTCTCAGTCGTCGCCTTCAGAGTTCAGAGTGGACCCCACGCGCCTTCAGTTCCTCCGAATTATTAATGAATGCTTCATTTCCTCCGATTACCGACGCACTGGAGAAATCAATCACCTTAGCTTTTAAAAGAAACTGGACTTGTCCGTTTTTGAGGAAAGGGAGAAAATATTGCTCTTATTGACCGAGTCGTCCCCTTCAGTTCAGAGCAATAGTGATATATGAATTATTTGGATGCGGTTCCGCGAGGTAAAAAACTCATGATTCGAAAATAATTTGAGTATAATTTGAAAATAATTTGTAATTATTTGAATTAGAAATCTCAGTTCTGTAAGGAAGCAAAAAAAAACTAAAAAAAAAATTGTTCTTGAAAAAATTCAGGAAATTCAGAAAAAAAATCATAAAATTCACGAATTATTCAGGTTTAATTCGGTCAAAGTTCAATCAACCAAATAGTTCGACGTTCGGTTTGACATCACTCCAAAAGAAAATTATTCGAATATAATTCGAATATCTTATCACTATGATTCAGAGTGCACAAAGGCCCAAGGAAAAATCTAAAAGTCTTTTCATTATTTTTCCGTTTCATCAAACACTTCATCATAGCACCAATCTGAAAGCAGATCAAACGGTCAAATTCATATGTGGGGACAAAGAATTCGCTTCCTTTTTTTTTTTAAAAACCGTGACAATTGACAAAAATAATTACCAACATTAAAAATATACTTTATAGTATAGATATTGATTGTATAACAATATTCTTTACCTTTCTTTTTCTTCACCTTTGAGAATTGGGGGTTCAAGGCTTAGAAATAGGTATGATATTTTTTTTTACAATTTTGTGGTTTAGAAAAAGTTCATTATTACTCCAAACTTCTGATCATTTTTAGTTTGGGCTGATTGAATTAAAAAGTATTATATTTAATCAATGCAGCACGACCATTTTTTAGTTTATTTGGTTCGATTCGAATTTGAATTAATTCAGGTCATGACCTCAGATTTTAATTTACAGGTTTGATTTCGACAAATTAAATAAATTGAAATATTAGCAAATATTATATTAATTAGTATTTTGACAAGTTAATACTTATATTTTTTGCTTCAATTTTTCTTTCATATTAATTCGGTTTAAACAATTTTAAATTTGGTTAATTTAATTGAGTTTATAATTAACTTAATTTGGTAATTTGGTTAGGTTTAATTCTCATTTTGTACGTCTTAATTTCATTTAATTTATTTATTGCTGGCTGATAATCGTTTAATCAAAGAAAACATGAATGGAGATCAATACAATATTTCTCTCTCTCAAAAAAAAAAAAAAATGAACCACAAAATAAAAAAAATGTGAGAAGATCGATGCCACATATATATACCCAAAGAGGAAACACGGTATAACTACATTTGTTTGTTTGTTTTTTAAATTGAGAAGTCTTCATATTGGAACCAAACCAAACATCAAAACTAGTGTTATTAAAACTAGACTTGACCGAACGGTTAGACCGAAATAAACCGGAACCGGACCTCTTTTTCGATTTGGTTTGTATAGAAGACCGTTTGTGCTATTGAACCAGTAAAAGCCAGTTTATTTTTCTAGTTTTTTAAAAAATCAACAGCTAATTCTTTAAAAAAACCCGGGTTTTAATCTTAGTCTAGATTTTTTTTGTACTTTTTCTTGCTTTAAATGGGAGAAGTCTAGGGAATGACTATTAGCTACTACCTAGGTTCTGAGATTCGTACCTTGTAACATGTGAACTTGTTAAGTCACAACTTTAATTTATTTTATATTAAAATATTTACATAAGACCTCAAGATTTAAGATATTCTAAAAGAACTAATTATGTATAGTATACAAAGCTAAAATTATACATATTTTGTGTATTTTTTCTTCAAAATAACATTTGTTATTATTGTTTATTTATTATTATTATTGTTATTTTTTTGTTGAAGCACTCTTTTTTTTATTAAAAATATAATTTATTGTAATTATAAGAGATGGGATACGGTGAGTTGCGAAGTAAAGCAACTATTTTGCTTTTCGCTCATATTTTGCGATTTTAAAGTTCAAAACGTCGATCCGAACCGTTCATCTTGTTCTCCATATTGAAATGTGCTTGGAGACCAAATTTTATATTTTTTGAAATTTTTTTACTATTTATTAAACAATTTTGAAAGTCGCTAATCTGATGGTCCAGAAAATTTTACTGTTTTTTTACTGTTCACATCAAAACAGCAATTTAAAAAAATGCTTAATAAATAGTACAAAAATTTCAAAAAATGTAAAATTTGGTCTCCAAGCACATTTCAATATGGATTAAACATCTAACGGTTTCGATCGGTCATTTGGACTTTCAAAATAAAAATATGGCGTGAAGTATAAACGCATTTTACTTCACAACTCACTGTAGCCCATCTCGTAATTATAATATTAATATAATGTCTAGATAATTATTAGATAAAGAAATTTGGTTGTTATATTCTGCAACTTATTGGAAAACATTTAATTATTTAATAAATTTAGTATTTTCAATTTAGTTAGACGATAAATATGAAATATATTTATAAATTTGATCTCACATTATATTATTGAACATATAGGTGAAAACTCACGAATAAAATATACTATTATCTTATAATAATTTTTATATTTCATTTCTATGTGAGTATTTAAATAAACCAGCAATTGAACCGGTTGAAACATCGGTCCAACCAGTAAACCATCAACCGAAGGTTTACCAATTCGATGTCCAGTCTGATTGTGATAACATTAACCAAAACCATTTGAGATAATTGGCAACAAACTTTTCTACACAACTTGCACCCAGGCTGCTTTGCTGGGGACCCAACTTGCACTCATTAGCCCTGTGCTCCCTTTTGTACTGTGTGATATTAAAAAATTTAATGGTACAAAAACAACAATTTTGTAAAATACTTAATAAATAGTAAAATGATTCAAAAAAAAAAAATTTAATCTACAAGCACATTTTAATATATCTATCATATTGAATAGTTTAGATTGACTGTTTGAAATTTGAAAACTTTGAAAATGGAGATTGTAATTCGGTGTCACCAAAAAAATAGTGTAATTGGATCCCTCCTCTCTCTCTCTCTCGCTCTCTCTCTATATATAGAGAGAGAGTAAGGTTACCATGCTTTGCAAATTAAAGTTGATGTTTTAATTTGTGCTCATATCTCTAGTTTTAAAGTTCAAAACGTTGATCCGAACCGTTCAAGTTGATATCCATATTAAATTGTGCTTGGAGACCAAATTTTATATTTTTTTAGAATTTTTTACTATTTTTTTAGAATTTTTCAAAATCACTGTTTTTAATGGTCGAGAATTTTTTGAAAAACACTGATTTTAAAAAATTTTAAAAAAATATAAATTTGGTCTCCAAGCACAATTTAATATGGATATCAACTTGAACGGTTTGGATTGATATTTTGAGCTTTGAAACTAGAGATGTGAACGCAAATTAAAACGCCAACTTTAATTTGCAAAGTATGGTAGCCTTACTCTCTATATATGTATATATATATATATATATATAGAGAGAGAGAGAGAGAGAGGGGTTGGCTACTCTACTCCTATAAGCATATGAGAGCATATACTTATAAGTTATTTTTACATTTTTAATGACCAAATGGTCAATCTGAAGCACTCAACATGTTATTCATACTAGAATGTACTTGGAGACCAAATTTTATATATTTTTAAAAAAAATTTACTATTTTTTCAGAAATTTTCAAAACAGTCACAAAAAATATTTAAATAAATAATAAAAATATATAAAAAAACCCTTTTTTGAAAAATTCTAAAAAAATAGTAAAAAAAATTTCAAAAATGTAAAATTTGGTCTCCTACCACATATTAATATGGAGAAGGAGAACATATTGAGCACTTCAGATCAGAAATTTGAATATTGAAAATGCAAAAATAATTTATAAACATATGCCTTCACATGCACAAAGGAGTTTAAAAAAAAAAAAAATAGGGTACATACACTTCTGGCATTTAATTTCAGCACAATTCTGCCTTGCATGTATTCCTCTTGGAAAACATGATTTCCCCGGAAGTATCTTCACAAAAGAGTTTTGAAATAGTATATAGATTTTCTTATTTATTATTTTGAAAGGAAAAATTATTATTTTCTTCGCGTTTTTTATTATTAATGCCGTATTTACGTGGGAGAAATGAAGATCAATGATTTTTTTTTTCTTTTCTTTTCTGAAGAAAAGTAAGGGTCAAATTAAGCCCCTATTTTGTTTTATAGAAAGAAAAGTCTTGGTTATAACAATATTCAAAATACATGTCACAATTTATTTTTACTTGGAAGTACTCATTATTGTCTTTTCTGTTTTTTTTTCTTGAGTGCAACAGTGAAGCTTCGAATAAACGTCTGTATCAGACCTCAGAATATTCAATTCAACTATTCAACAAACCACACAAGTATTTAGATACACAACAACCGTTTGCCTTGAAGCTTCCTGTTCAACACTATTAGGATCTTGATCATTTAATGCAGATTGTTTCTTTCTATATACATGTTTATCAGTATCTAACCAATATTCTCTGTTAAATGTACAAAAAATAAGGATATTAAGAAAATAAGTGAGTTCAGATGAGAAAATATTTAATATAAAATTTGATGAAAAAAATACGTAAATCGAGAACATGCCAATAGTATATATATAAATTTCTCTTTCTTCTTTTATTTGTATGTCAGTGCGGCTGCAGCTGTATCAGGTCTCATCAAAAAATAAAAATCGTAAAGTTGAAAAAAATAAAATAAATAAAACTAGTAAAGTTGAAAATTCAAAAACTAAAAGTCATAAAGTTGAAAAATAAAAATAAAAAGTCATAGATCTGAAAAAGACGGAAAGGTACATATTAATTGCTTAAGAGCTTGTATTATATTTTTTTTTAATGCTTGCATTTTGTTCAGATTAAAAATGCATAATAAATTGTTAAGAGAGATTTTAACTCAAATCTACACAATTGCAATTGTTAAGACTTAAGAGCGAGTATCTAAATGTCAATCCGTGTAGTAAGTACATCTATATCTAAATTTAGACTTCCATACGAAAAAAAGATGTATTTAATAAAAAGAAAACAAATTATTTGATTGAAGAGTTGATATTTAATCTGAAAATTCATCTTTTAATCACAGCTGTTGACGGATAAGACACCCAACGTTCTTATTAATGGAATAGAGATACCAAAGAATTAGTAGCTTGTCATCAACTAACATTTTTCTTTCAATCTTTAATAGGAAATTAAGATGCATATCGTATTTATCTGAAATTGTTTGTAAATTAATGTAAGGGAAAAATTATGCACTCATATATAGTTTGGAGGCTACTCCGATTCATTGACATTAGCTTAATTAGATTTAAAGAAATTGAAGAAGCCAAGCAAATCACAAGCATCTATGTACATAGTCTAACTGATAATGATGCCTTCTTTTCAGGTAAGTATCCTTAAAGTATATGATGTTTTGATATAAATTTTTGTCATTAATAATTGTTAACCATTATCTTAAATATAATACAAAAATACAGCAGAAATATGTCAACTATTAATTATCTGTATCATCATCACTTGTGAAGTAGATGGATTTCAACAGCTTAGATTTATTGTTTGAAACCGATATAATATATTTTGGAGTTAAGCTCGCCAAACACCTAGGTGAGTTTAAAAACATGCTAGTTCTACTAATATTTTATTGCAAATTTATATGAAGTACGCCTGTCTTAATATACTGCATGCTTTTTTGTTAATACAAGTTATTAAAAGTTATTTACCTCTAGTTCATTTTCTTAATTTCAACTACCATCATATATACAGGAGGAATTCAATTACACTATTTTATAATGACATATATTGACATTATGTTTTTATAAGTCATTTTTGTGATTTTAAAATTCAAATAGTTGATCCGAACCGTTCAACGTGATGTCCATATTAAAATGTACTTGGAGACTAAATTTTACATTTTTTGGAAATTTATTACTATTTATTTATAATTTTTTAAAATTGTTATTTTTCAATGGTCCAAAATTGGCTGAAAACAATAATTTTCTACAGGTCCTAATAAATACTAAAAAAAATCTAAAAAATGTAAAATTTGGTCTCTAAGCACATTTTAATATGGAGATTATGTTGAATGGTTCAGATCACCTATTTGGATTTTAAAATCACAAAAAAGACTTATAAAAAATATGGTGTCAAGATGAGTCACTATAAAATGGTGTAATTTGATCCCTCCTCATATATATATATATATATATATATAGAGTAAGGCTGGGGTGCTATGGATAGTATAGAGGTCTCTATGTTATGGCTCGATATTTAAGTTTTCAAAATCCAAACGGTTGATCCGAACCGTTCATCTTATTCTCCATATTAATATCTGCTTGGAGACCAAATTTTACATTTTTCTGAATTTTTTTACTATTTATTAAGTATTTTACAAAATTGTTGATCCAACGGTGGCTGCACAAAACAGTAAAACCGTTGGATTAGCGATTTTCAAAGTGGCTTAATAAATAGTAAAAAAATTCAGAAAATTATAAAATTTGGTCTCCAAGCAGATATTAATATGGAGAATAAGATGAACGGTTCGGATCGACCGTTTGGATTTTGAAAACTTGAATATTGAGCCGTAGCATAGAGGCCTCTATGCTATCCATAGCACCCCAGCCTTACTCTATATATATATAGAGAGAGAGAGAGAGAGAGTAAGGCTACTCTACTTTGCAAAATAAACATCCCTTTGTGCTTTGCATTTTCATCCATTAGATTGCCTTCAAGATTCGTGCAAATCCATTTGATATGATCTGTGAATTGTTGCTAAAAAATGAAATGGACCCTCCATTTAAAATTTGAACCCCTTATTTTCTTCCTCTTGACTCCTCCCTCCCAGGACAACTGTCTCTAGCGCAACTTCACTCCCAGCGGCGAAGCAAGCTCTCTCACAGACCCAGCAAGGACTAGGGTTTCGACGATCATCTTTCCTTCTGTGACAGCGGCGATCTTCCCTCCTTCTGTGATAGCGGCGATCTCTCCTCCTTTGGTGATAGCACCACGCACCTAGGGTTTCGGCGACAATGCTCGTCCTCCATTGCCGTTGAAGTTTCGAGAACTCTTCGAATTAGTTCCAAACTAAATTCTTTTTGTCTTTTTGAGCTTTCTCTATTGTTAGTCAGCGCCACCTCTCCTTGGACAGCCAAGATAGTGAAATGGTGATTTTCTAATTGGTGTATGTTAGCAACGCTGTTCTTGATGACAGATGAGATATCACAGTCACTTCGTTTCAACTTGGTTCCTCATATGACGAGTTCAAGCTTGACTCAGTTCGACTCGATCTAGCTCGCTCAGTTCGTTATTGAGCTAAATCTGGACCATTAATTATTTTTTTTATTAATATGAACCATTGTTATTTTAGGGTATAATTATATTTTGACTTAATATCAATTATATATAATAGTATTATTTTCAGATAAACTTATAATGTAAAATTGCTATTATATGTATTTGTTATGAGGAGGGATCAAATGCCTCCATTTTTCGTGTCTCCACCATGCTTCCATTTATAAAAACTTTAATAATTCAAAATTTTAAACTTAGAAGTCGAAATAAAATCGTTGGATATGATCTACATCATTTTATTTATGCACATGTAAAAAATTATGATATTTCAATTTTATTTTGATTGTCATCAAGAGCTTGTAAAAAATGCACTAATGTGGATGATTTCTAGACGTTGATTTTTTTTTTTTTGGAAAGAAGTGGTAATATCCACCGATTTCCATTAAAATGAAAACCCCATACACAGTTTCTAGACGTTGATTTTTGAACTTATTGATTCACATAAAAACAAAATTGAAGAGTGTTGAAGAGTGTTGAAGGTCCACAACAGTTGATAACTGTTATAACGGTCCAGTGACCGTTACAACGGTCAATTATATTGGCATGTGACTGTTTAATTCGGTTGGAGCCGTCACCGAATGGTAGGATTTTCAGAGGCTGACCGTTGCAATGGTTCCAGACTGTTATAACAGTTTAATTCCAACAGCCTACACACCTTTCGTATTTTGGCAACCTTTTGGTCATACAAACTCCGATTTTAGTGAATCAAAACTGAAAATTTTCAGGAGATTGAGATTTACAACTTATATGCATTAACATTGTTCAAAATATGAATGGATTGATCACTATAGACTGTGGAAGACAGACGTTAGATATGGTAACGTCTATAAACCTAGATTTGCTCCTCTTCCTTTATATAGAAGCAAATACTAAGTTTCTTGTGTGTCCTCCAACCGTCAAACTTCTTCTTCTCAACTCAGAAAGAGAGACACCATGGTTGCTTGATCTTGAAACTTCAATACTCATTCAATAACCGAGAATGTTCTCCACCATACTCAATCAACTTCAAGAATTCGAGTGATTTATGAGAGATCTTTATTTACTACAAACACTAAAGCCTTTGTTGCTCGCTTCTTCTCCTTTGAGCCTTTGGTGCTCACCCTTTGAGTCTTTGTTGCTCGTCTTGTTATCTTGAGGCTTTAGTGCTCCTTGAGCCAATTCCGTTCTCGGGCCATGTGACTTCCCATAAGCTTTGTAAGGGCTCACTGGCTTGTACTTTTTTTCTCATTGGGTAAAGAGATGTGAGCCATCTCGAAAGTCGTGGACCTTGGAAACGTAAGGATTAGTGCCAAACTCTGTAAATAACTTTCGTGTCAACTATCTCTAAACTCTACTATTTAATTTATTATTTTATATTTTAGTTTAGGACCAAGTTATTCGAGTTTCTGCCAAGAATAACTTATAGACACGTTAGATAATTTAATTAAATTAAAATAAAAAAAACCCTATTCACCTCCCCTTCTAGGTGCCTTTGGGACCAACATAGAAATGACATTTTCATCTAAGTTTTGCTTGATAAAATATCTGTAAATTTCTCTGTGTTTGGTACAGTCGTGTTGTACAAGATTTTGAGATATAGAAATTGCTGCCTTATTGTCATAAAAAAAGTTTAATTTCTTCTTTGGGGTTTAAATCCGAGCTCACTTACAATCTTCTTAAGCCATATTAGTTCCTGTAACCCTTTAGCAATTCCTCTGAAATCTGCTTTAGCACTAGGTAACACCACCACCTTTTGTTTCTTACTCCATGTCATTAATTTTCCTCCAACAAATGTAAAATATCCAGATGTGAATTTCCGATATGTTATATCACCTGCTCAATCTGAGTCTATATATTTCTTAATTCTTAGATGTCCATTCTTCTTAAAGTAAATAACCTTTGAGATATTTCAAAATTTGAAACACAGGTTCCACGTGTTAGTTAGTTGTCACACATCATACAGTAGTGCAATTCAACTAATTGTTGAGGATAAGTCATTGATGACCAAGAGCATTCCCCTTGTCCCTGTCTCCTCTACAATAATTTGTACCCCTTAATTGACTACAAGTATTTTGATCAATTCAAAGCATTTTGCTCTCTATTTCTATTTCTGAAGCCGAAAAGATAATGTATGTATGGTCCGGAATGATGCTTGAATATTCTTATCCAACTGAGAGAGATGCATTTGTTCTTGTTTTTAGGGTCGGATTAGTCTATTGTCGTGTGGTATTTGGTGTGGCATTTTTTCGTTTGTTAATTTTGTTAGTTAATTTGGCAATTTTGTTGGGTCCAATATTTTTAAAATATATTGGTCATTTAATATAATTAAGTGATCGAATAGTCCAGAATAATTAGGTCTAATATGTTTACAAATTTAGAGATTTTAAGGTGTCTGGTCTTCACTGAATATAAGGCCTATAACAATGCCTTATATTTAACAAAATAGATTTTCCTAAGAAACAAGCAGCCTAAATAGAGAACAGTCAGGTTACAATAAAACTTTATATGGACATGTTCAACAAAATCTGGTGACCTAATAAAGGCCTGTTGGGCCGATCCATATGCCCACTTAATCTGGTGATATAAAATCTATTTAAATTGTAAAAACATCTCTACAAACTTTTTTTTATTTTGCATAAATATTTTATCAGAGTTAAATAAAAATTTCTGTTTCAAAAAATATAAAATGATTGGGCGCGGACAACAAACCAAATCCAGTTCAAATATATTAAAATCAAAAGACAAGAAAGTGAATTTTTTTGACATTCAAATGCCTATTTTTCATGTGGTTATTTTTTTAGAGTGTTAAAACGAATGGTCTACAAGTACATATTGCACTATAAATTAAATAAAGTTATACGAGGACAAGGTTTATGTGTTTGTATATAATATATAACCACATGCACCAAGTATGCAACCACCAGCTTCTACTGTGGCTGGCGATGGGACCAGAGTGTGTACGGAGCCATGTTCCTGAGGAAATGTGGTAGGCATTAATCGACCTTGTGCACCGCGCACGCATCAAGGATATTTTTGGTAATATTGAGGCTCAACCCCCCAGCTATATGGAAAATGCCACTCGCAGTTGCTCCAACACAACCACAACTAATACCTTTGGCTCCGCAATAATTGACACGCCAACTGTAAGTCTCTGGGTAATACTCCTCCACACTCCATAGCACACAACATAGTGACAAATGAATTATTCGGGTTCGGTTTGACGAGATCAAAGTTTTGTGATTCGGAATTAATTCGGGTGTAAGTCAGAAATGATTTAAAATTATCTGTATCAAAGATCCCAGTCCTTAAGGAAGAAAAAAAGAAAAGAAAAATTTGGAAAAATTCGAAAAAAATTTGCGAATAATTCGTAAAATTTGAAGAAAAGTTCGTAAAATTTGCGTTAGATTAAAATTCGATTAACCGAATAATTTGACGTTCAGTTCGTCATCACAAAAAAAAAACTGAATTATTCGTGAATAATTTCACAAATCTTGTGACTATGCTCCACGGTCGACTTCCTGAAAATTCACCTGGAACATAGATGCAACCATCTACAGCTGCCACATATATGCAGCAAACTTCTTATGTGAGATGCTCTCCACAAATGGTTACAAATCCAGTCCACACATCACACCAGGTTAGGGATGGCAGAAAAGACCATCGGTCCGATAGCCTGGTCATGTCCACCCGGCCCGGCCCTTTACCTGGTCAGTCCGGCACTGTAAAGGACCAGGTAAGACCAAACTGATAGACAGGCCTGGGCTTATACTGAAGCCCACAGGCTGCCTGTTGGGCCTTTATGTTGAAAACATCATTGGGTTTTGCATTTTCATTAAGTTTTCTTTTATTTAATTTTTATTATCTTTTTAGTTAGTTGTTTGAGATTATTATTATCTTCTTTTTTCTTTTTTTTTTTACATTTCCTTGATAGATATTATTACTATCATTATTATATATTTTTTTAGATAGTTAGTATTTTCATATTGATTTCATTTTTTTATTTCCTCCAATTAAAGTGAAAAACAGAATAATAGAAGTAGCTGAATTATATTGAACTGTTATCCTAGCTAGAAATTAATTGCATAATCTCATAATTTAATCCAGGCAAAGTCCTTCAATTATTATCAATAGGAAATTAAGCAAACACATACGAAAGAAGCTTATAAAGTGGTGCTAATTAAGAAGCAGAAAACATAAGAAAAACATACAGGTCCAAATTGAACAAGCAAGCCAACTACATATAATGAATATGTAAATTAACTGGACAACCAGGGAAGCTTCAATAATAACTGCTAAAGATTACAGAGGGAATATGCTTTATTTTCCATTCTTCTTCTAGCATCTTGGGTTTGATGGAATCCGCAAGACGTACAGTGCACTCTAGAATGTTGGGCAGATATTGCAAGTCAGGTACCTGCTCCGGGAACCCCCAGTCACCTCCCAGCTTGAGTTGGTTGAGGACCGGCATAGCACCCTCATTACTAGAATTCTGACTTGTTGCATCGGCTTACCCATGCTACAACTCCCGTTGCAACTACTTAATTTTCGACTTGTTGCATGGGTTATCCATGCAACAAGTCGAAAATTGAGTAGTTGTATAGGTTATCCATGCAAGAAGCCCAAAAAAATACTGTTGCAACTACTCAATTTTCAACTTGTTGCATGGGTTATTCATGCAACTGACATTTTTTAGGAGATTGCTGCATGGGTAAGCTCATGCAACAAGTCAGAATATCCATACAACAAGTCATTTGTTGCATGGACACTACTTACTCATACAACAAATACTTTTACCCATGTAATAAACTCAGATTCTAGTAGTGCCTCCTCTATTTTCCATTCGACCATGTTAAATACATCAAGAAGGAATTTTTGCAAGCAACCAAAGCCTCCCCTCGAGCAGATCATCATCTGGTTTTCAGTTTCAATTGTTCCTTCTAGTGCGAGTTCCCTGAGCTTTGGCAACTTCTCTAGTTGGGGCATCGGGTCTTCCTTAAAAGTAATCCAACAAAGTTTTCTCTAGTTGGGGTAAACAGCTAAAAAGGTACCATTGACACCCCTAATTCAATGGGTTAAATTTCTATTTATAATTGAAAACATCTTCAGTTTTCTATTTACTTTTGTACTCTTTATTGTCTGTAATATATCTCTTAACTCTAATTTTATTATTCTGTTTATTAATAGAGTTAATTACTTAAAATTGAATATTCCTTAATTTATATTTTTGCCATCATTCCCTAATCATTTTCCTATGATTTAAATGGGTGTCTCACTGTTCGATATTACAATTTCCGATCAAAATCGAACGCCATCACAACTTGCAAATTGAGTGTCTTAATTCTCTCTTAGTTAACTTATACATGATTAGAAACTCACTACAAGAATGGAACAATATCTGCGAGGGTAAAAAAAATAAAAAATACTATTGTTGAGTTCGAGTGTACACCGATAGAAACATGCTATTTTTTAGTGTATCGATATTATTGACATAAGTATCCACGATGATACTGTTGATAAAAAATACCAAAGAAATAGTAGCTTGTCATCAACTAACATTTTTCTTTCAATCCTTAATAGGAAATTAAGATGCATATCGTATTTATCTGAAATTGTTTGTAAATTAATGTAAGGGAAAAATTATGCACTCATAGTTTGGAGGCTACTACAATTAATTGACATTAGCTTAATTAGATTTAAAGAAATTGAATAAGCCAAGCAAATCACAAGCATCTATGTACGTACATAGTCTAATTGATAATGATGAGTTTATCTAGTATAACATCAGTGTCATATGACATTAACTTTAAAATCAATTGAATAGACTTCAAATAATTAATTCAAACTGTTCAACCAGATTTACTTTATGAGTGATGAGTTTAGATACAATTTTTTTATATTTCGAGTTATTTTAGTATCAAATCAAGTGGTAAAAATATTGAAAAATGAATGTATTAAAATTAACTTAAAAATTCACAAATTTGACCGTTTGACTTGATACTAAATAAATTCGAAAAATTATAAATTTTGATGAAAACACACAACTAATGAAGTAGATCGATTTGAACGGTTTGAATTTGCCGTTTGAAGTCGATTCAATAGATTTTGAAGTTGGTGTTATATAAGCTGATGTGACACTGATGTTATACTAGCCAAACTTGATAATGATGCCTTCTTTTCAGGTAAGTATCCTAAAGTATATGATGTTTTGATATAAATTTTTGTCATTAATAATTGTTAACCATTATCTTAAATATAATGCAAAAATACAGAAGAAATTTGTCAAGTATTATTTGTGTCATCATATAATTATTTTAACCTGAGAGAAATAATTGAGTTCCAATTTTTTTTGGCAAGTCCATGTGGAATATTTAATTTTATTGCAAATTTATATGAAGTACGTCTGTCTTAATATACAGCTTTTTTGTTAATACAAGTTGTTAAAAGTTATTTACCTCTAGTTCATTTTCTTAATTTCAACTACCACCATATATATGTGTGTGTGTGTGTGTGTGTGTGAAAGTTATATGAATTTGGTAATTTATATCATCCTTGTAAGTATTCTGCAATTTTTTATATTTTATTAGATGCTTGATAGCTGTTTTTAATTTTTTTTTTTTAATTTGACTAATGTAGATGTTCTTAATTTATTTTTTCTAAAATTACGCGCGAATAGAGATAGAGATTATTGGCGAGTTAACTATGGTATGATATGTTTACTCGGGGGTAACGAGCTCACGGTACATAAAGAAAGAGGAGGGACCAGCACTATTTCTGGGAGCTGTCACACAGTAATCAAGTAATTTGGGGTCAGGCATCACGCATTAATAAACTCCATAATCAAAGCTTCCTCTTCTCTTTGTGAACATATAATCGATTTATAAATATAGAGAGGAGAGATCCAATTACACCATAAAATAGTAACACATCTTGGTATCATATTTTTATTAGTTATTTTTACGACTTTAAAATTCAAACAGATGATCCAAACCGTTCAATATGATCTCCATATTAAAATGTAGTTGGAGATCAAATTTTACATTTTTTGGATTCTTTTTTAGTATTTATTAAGATGTGTACAAAATTGTTGTTTTTACGCAATTTTGAACCATTGAAAAACAACAATTTTAAAAAATTCTAAATAAATAGTAATAAATTTTCAGAAAATGTAAAATTTGATCTCCAACTACATTTTAATATGGAGATCATATTGAACGGTTCGGATCATCTGTTTGAATTTTAAAGTCGTAAAAATAACTAATAAAAATATGGTACCAACACTACAACAAATGCAACTATCAGCGACCGGTGAAACCGGTCTCTGATAGTCATGGCGCTGGTCGCTGATTCTCAATCCGATCGCTGATAGTCAAAAACGGTCGCTGATACCCCGGTCGCTGAAGGCATTGTCGCTGATGCTCGCCCGATGACGCCACCGGTCGCTGAATGACGTCATCCCAGTCGCTGATAACTTATCAACGACCAATTTTTTTTTGTCGCTATTGGTTTTTGCTGATGTCATGTAAAGGCATCAGCGATTGTTGAACCGGTCGCTAATACCCAAAAACCGGTCGCTGATACTTTTCTGTCAGTTTTTTGATTTTTTTAGTTATTTACTTTTTCCCCATTTAATTGGTACCACACATACCAAACATTCACAAATATTAAAAAATAATATCAAATAATAGCTCGATTCGAATATAATATCAAATAATCATAACATACATAATAGCTCGATTCAAATTTAATATGAAATATCATACAACAATTCAATATTGACATACAACATGATCTTATATAACATAAATAAAAAGCCATCACATATATATACGCACATTGATATTTTTCTACAAAGTTACAAACTCCATTAGTTACAAATTTACTTAATTTCTAAAGATGTTTCTTACATTTGTAGTGAAACATAGATTTCAACGAGTTCTCTCCGAGCATGATGATCGGCCATGAATCTAACAAATGCAAATGATAGTAACACCAATTAATAAAAGGTACCAAGCAAGGACTTATTGTGGAAAGTTTCAGCTTCAAACGATAAGCCGATAGGGAGAAATTCAAATCATATATGCTGTTTTTATATTTTTGAAAACTCTAACTTTGAAAATAGCTAGAAAATAGTAGAAAAATCAAAATGAAGAAAAATTCAGCTCTAAACCACTTGTTTTTCTGTCCTCTATCTAACTGTGTAAGTGGATTTTGGATTTGGACTTTTGATCAGCCTGCACTGGCTGATCTGTCACAGGAGGTCAAGAAGGGATCGTACGTAACCAACTTTATAAATTCATTCCAAGAGTTTTACTAAGCCAAATTTCATGTTCTTTATATGGAAATTCTCAAGACATGGTGTTCTATACGCTGGTAAAGTTTCATAAATTTTGGGACTTCCTAGCTATATCAAACAGTAGCCTAAACACAGGGATAAACTAGGAACAGTTCTGTCATTTTTGCTGTTTTTTTTCCATTTCAAAGACTGAACTTCAAAAATTCATTAAAAATAGCCAAAAAATCCAAATTGATCAAAATTTGAGCCTAAACTGCATGAAATTAAATCCTCTTTCTGGTTGTCCTATTTATTTTACCAGAATCAGAGTTTATATTCTCTGATTTGCAGTTTTCAACAGAAGGGTATTTTTGACCCTTTTTGATGACAATTGAGTCAATTAATAGGCTTCATCACTGATACTTTCAAGCTGAAATAAATGGACAGACTCAAACTCATATTCACTGAACAAAGAAGTACATGATAAATTCAATACCTTTGTGCCGATTTGCATAGCCAACCTCCGTACCTGAAAAAAACATCTGAATTTAGATCACAGAAAATATTTCCAGTAACCAAAATTTATAAGAACATAAGCTGGATACAATGAAAAGTCAATGGAAAGTATTAGAGAGTGGGACCCACATAACAATTCTACGGTTTCCTATGGCTGAAGCTGCAGCAAACTCGCGTGGTGACGGTAAATTTCCAAAGCTTGTAAGTTCAGACCATTGCCATATCTCTTCGAAAGACAACATTAAAAGCAATAAGTAAATGTCAGAGCTAATCAAACAGAAATTAAGAAGAAAGGGAGAGAGAGAACAAGAAATTTTAATTAGCAAATCAGAGAACAAATCAAACAAAAATTAAGAAGATAGCATCACCTTTCCAGATCCAGCCATGGCGACGATAGCTCGGGAGGCCCTGCAACTCTGGTCAAGTCGGAAGTGAACCAGCCGCATGCGAAAACGGCTCGGTCTTGGCTGATCCGACAAGAGAGCAAGAGAAAGATGGTGCGTCGAGAGAGGCGAGAGAGCCAGAGAGAGATGCTGAGGGCCATTGGTCTGAGGCGAGAGAGCCGATCGATTTTGGAAAAGGGTTTCGGGTTCCAATCAAAATTTGAAGGGTTTCTAATGGGTTCTGGCGCGCGGAGGAGAAGGTTCTGGCGCCCACATGTTTTACCCAAAAATTTTAGCGTTAAAAAAAAAAAAAACTTTCAGCGACCGGTGATGGCGCCGGTCGCTGATACCGGTCGTGGATACAGTTGGTCGCCGAAATTTGAGTGAAATTTTTTATATTTGATGAAAAATTTAACATTAGTGACCGGCGTCACTACCGGTCGCTGATACCGGTCGCTGAAGTTCTGTTTTGCTGTAGTGATTGCAATGTATGGTAGACTTACTCTTTTTAAAATATTATGTATAGCACAAATTAGTTTTTACAGTAGATCAATATTTTTATTTAAACAATCGATTTTTCCCATTTAACATGATCCTTATATAAAAATATACCTACAAAGCAAATTTTATATTTTTTTTATAATTTTGGTACTTGTTTTTTTTAGGTAGGTCAATATTTTTCTATAAAATTTGGTCTCCAAACCAATATTAATATGGACAATATGTTGAGCAGTTCAAATCGATTGTTTATACATTAAAATAAAAAAAAATGACTCGTTATAACTTAAACTGGAATTATATAATTTTAATATTTTACATGATTAGTGAGATGTTGCAAATTATGATCAGCGTAGGATATATATCTGAGCTTGGATTAAAAAAACTAAGGGAATAATGGTAAAGGAAAATCAAGAGAAAAATGAGACGGGAGCAAGAACAAAACAAAACTTAACGGGAATTAAGGGTTGGATTAACCAGAATTAAATTTTGTGTAGTTCAGATCATGAACAATTAGAGCACAACTCTATACCCCCCATTGCTAGCTAGTCCTGCAGAATTCGTGCTTCCAAGTAGTATCTTGTAATTTTGTGATTTTTTTTTTCGCGCATGGACTTTCATCTCCAAGTTGTCAAGCCATGCAGCTTGATTTACTTGGTTTTTGGATTTAATTAAGCTGTCAAGCCAGTTCATGATTACAATTATCCACAGAAAGAAACCTGTTTATAATTATCCTTAAAAGAATATTTCAACTCTCCTATCATGTTGTGATGTATGCATGTTCCATTTAATATTAATATGAGACAGGATAGAATGGGTTGTATTGACATTGATATTGTATTCTATATCATATATATCCAATGATGTTATACAAATTTAATAATTACAAAATTCGACTATTCATATGGAGATTTTTTGGATAGATAATCACAATCACTAATCATTAATCAATGAGCTTTCTTGTTGATATTTGTGCACTTATGAACTTTTAATAATGGCATCATATTTATGAAAAGTTCATTTTTTATATGATGTATCGGTGGTGTTTCTTTGATCATGTTCTTGTCACAATGTACTTTGATTACATATAAATTGGGACAAAGAGAACCCCTGTTGAGCCTCGTCATTGTAATTTAACAATTTTGATTATTATATTTAATATTTCTTATGGGAGGAAAAGGTGTCGAATTTTTTTTGCAAAGCTAGAGTGTGATGTGCTTATCAAGAGAGTTTGGTTAACAAAACTTCAAAAATATATCGGATCGACTTCAAATGACGAAATCAAACAGTTGAAATCCATGTACTTCATTAGTGATGTGTGTACATGCAAAATTTTAAAAGTTTCGAGTTTATTTGCTACAAGATCAAGTGATCAAAGAAATGAATATTTTTATAAGTTATTCTATAAATTGTTTTATATATTCATTTTTATCATTTCTTTGTGTATAATATATATTTATAAATCATACGCCCCATTCTTATATATACAAGTCTCCGGTATCAAAGCCACTAACTTCCAGAAAAAAAATAAAAATAAAAAATAAAAAACTCCTGTATCAAGGAATGCAATTATCCTATTAAGTTAACACAATGATTTGTTTCTTTGTTACTCCCTTAGCTTATGCATAATTTTGGTCCTATATCTAAACTAATACTTGCATAATATATACTGTTTTTTGTTGAATGGTTAATAACTTGACAAGATTTTTGTGTTGGAAATTGGCAAGTGTGAGTACTTCATTTTTGAGCTCGGAAACACCATGTCTGGGACCATGGGAGAGACGTTTGACATCTATTTCATCCCTATTGATAGACATTGTTGGAAAATTATATGTTACTAATTGTATTTATTTGTTTGGTGACAGGATTGCTTTTGAAAGGGTTGTTTATTATCTTCTTGATTTGTTGGTTATCTCATGTACATGACACCTCTATTTATACTACTCCAAAGAATATTCTAAACCTATTACACCTCATATACAATATATCCACATATTTTTACATCTCATCCTTATCCTCTTCCTACATATTTGTCAAGATTATTCTAGAACTTGGATATTTCACTAACTTTCTAGAATACTTATCAATCCTAGATATTTCCATACAAATTTTGAAACTCCAAAGTATTTTTGTACAACAATATACACTACAACAAAGTAGACACTTTTTGCGAGGAAAAAAACCTATTTATGATGGTCGTCCGTCGCAAAAAGTACCGTCATTAAAAGAAAAAACTGAACAATAAGAGTAGTCTGTCACAAAAAGTTGCTTCTTTATCCTCACGAAAAGTGTCTCATTCTTGTTGTGATAGAACCCAGATATTTAACAAAATATTAAAGTAAGTGTATTCATTCAACAGACATCTATCTCACAAATGAATACCAACTACAAGTGTTTGGGTACAACAGTCACATTTGAAATTGATAATTATTAAATTGAAAATTAGACACAAATATGCTCTAAATTATTAAGTTTGATGAAGTGTTTTATAGTAGAATACTTTTGGGAGCTTAATTACAGCTGTAAAGCTGTTTCGACCATTTGTGCGCACTGGTACAGATAGTTGGTGGAATAGATACCTTAATATGTGTAGATAAACAGTACTCATATAATACTGCTGACAGGTAGGTCCCACTATTATCTTCATTTTCTCCATAAATTAGTTCTCACAATCACAGATGTCAAAGGCATTCCATGATCAAAATTATTGCAGTAATGACAGCAACTCAACTGTTCTCTTCGATCACTTTTTGTACCAACCAAACAGTAATTTGTAGTACACGAGTTTATGGTAATATATTATACTGAAAATCCATTCACAGTGTAAATTTAATTATCAATTAAAATTTAATAAAAAAAGGTAAATAAAGTTGATTTGGCAATATTGACAATAATTATATACGTTAAGTTGAAATCTAACAGTTTTCCTATTCTACCTAACATTTCTCATTTATGATGTCTTGATTGACATTTCCTTCTCTCTTTTAAAAAAAAAAAATCCAACAAATATTTTTATTTTTTTGAAGTAAAAGACTTGGGTGACTTTAAAAGTGCTCTCCTATCCCCCATTACTTACCGTCCATTATTTTTCTTTCTGATAAAAATTCAAATCAATTTTTCATATTTTAAATATTAAAAAAAAAAACTTATATTGGAATTTCAAACGTATGATTTTCTATGCGTGGATCAGTTCAATCTGTCAGGTTCAATCAAAAGTTAGTCGAGTTATACAAATCTATTAAAATATAAAA
The DNA here is from genome assembly GCA_033356055.1 of Carex pumila. NCBI lineage: Eukaryota > Viridiplantae > Streptophyta > Magnoliopsida > Poales > Cyperaceae > Carex > Carex pumila. The sequence continues at coordinate 343,170 of JARJHM010000304.1, forward strand.
GTATTAGGTTGCTGTTGTTGAAATAAAATAATATATATACATATATAAGAGGATGGTTAAAATGCATCCTCTCTTTTGTACCGCTAACGTGCACCCTCTCTTCATATTTTCATTTTTAAAGTTCAAATAGTCGATTCGAGCCTTCCAACATGTTCTTCATATTAAAATGTGCTAGGAGACCAAATTTTACATTTTTGGAAATTTTTTACTATTTTTTCAGAATTTTTCAAAATCATCACTTTGCTCAATTTTTTTTATTATTGTCTAGTTTAATCAAAAATTCTGAAAAAATAGTAAAAATTTTCCAAAAAATGTAAAATTTGGTCTCCAAGCACATTTTAATATGAATAACACATTGGCCAATCCAAATTATTCATCTTGTTCTACATATTAAAATGTGCTTAGAGATTAAACTTTATATTTTTGGAATTTTTTTACTATTTTTTTAGATAGGTACAAAATCACTATTTTGGATGGTCCAGATATAGTGATTTTGTACCTATCTAAACAAATAATAAAAAGATTTCAAAAAATATAAAATTTGGTCTATAAGCAAATTTTAATATGTCGAACAATATGAACAGTTCAGATCGATTGTTTGAACTTTGTAAATGTAGATAGAGACGTGGGATATGGTTGGGGCACAAAACCAATGGTGCATTTTAACCCTACTCCTATATATATATATAGAGAGAGAGAGAGTAAGGCTACCATCGTTTGCAAATTAAAGTGGATGTTTTAATTTACGCTCATATCTCTAGTTTCAAAGTTCAAAACGTTGATTTGAACCGTTCAAGTTGAAATCCATATTAAATTGTACTTGGAGACCAAATTTTTATATTTTTATGGAAAAATTTTATTATTTTTTTTATAATTTTTCAAAAATTCTAAATAAATAATAAAAAATTTCCAAAAATATAAAATTTGGTCTCCAAGTACAATTTAATATGGATATCAATTTGAACAATTTAGATCTACATTTTGAATTTTGAAACTAGAGATATGAGCACAAATTAAAACATCCACTTTAATTTGCAAATCATAGTAGCTTTACTATATATATAGAGAGAGAGTAAAGCTAATATACACTTAAGTGTACCAATGAACCCATACACTTAACTCTAGAACCGTATGATTTGCTTTGAGATTCGTGTATCACGACTTTTAAAGAAGCTACACGACTTTTAAAGAATCTACACAAATCTCAAAGCTAATCGTACGGTTCTAGAGTTAAGTGTATGAGTTCATTGGTACACTTAAGTGTATATTATCTTTACTCATATATATATATATATAGGAGTAAAGCTAAGGTGTGACGTGCTCACCAAGAAAGTTTGGTGAGCATAACTCCAAAAGTATATCGGATTGACATCAAATGCCGAATCCAAACCGTTGAAATCCATGTACTTCATGAGTGATGCATATACATGCAAAATTTTAAAAGTTTCGAGTTTATTTACTACACGGTCAAGTTCAAGTGGTCAAAGAAATGAACATTTTATAAATTAATTTATAAGTTAATTTATATATTCAATTTTTATTATTTCTTTGACCACTTGACCATGTAGCTAATAAACTCGAAACTTTCAAAATTTTGCATGTATATGCATCACTCATGAAGTACATGGATTTCAACGGTTTGGATTCAGTATTTGACATCGATCCGATATACTTTTGGAGTTATGCTTACCAAACTTTCTTGGTGAGCACGTCACACCCTAGCTTTACTCTATAGAGTAAAGCTAGGGTGTGATAGGCTTACCAAGAGAGTTTGGTGAGCACAACTTCAAAAGTTCATCGGATCGATTTCAAATGCCGAATCTAAACCGTTGAAATCCATGTGCATGCAAAATTTTGAAAGTTTCGAGTTCATTTGCTACACGGTCAAGCGGTCAAAGAAATGAACATTTTATTAAGTTAATTTATAAGTAGTTTTATATAGTCAATTTTTATTATTTCTTTGACCGCTTAACCGTGTAGCAAATAAACTCAAAACTTTTAAAATTATGTATGCACATGCATTACTCATGAAGCATATGGATTTCAACGGTTTGGATTTGATGTTTAAAGTCGATCCAATAAACTTTTGGAATTGTGCTCACCAAACTCTCTTGGTGAGCATATCACACCCTAACTTTACTCTCTCTATATATATATCTATATATATACACACACATATATACACACACATATATATATACATATATATACATATATCTTACATTATTAATTTTGGATGGTTGAGTGAACAGTACCACCTACAGTGGAATGTATCAGTGACACTGTTTTTTTGTCCTGTTGTCGGACATGCTAAGGTTTTCTCCCCCTCTTTGTCCAAAAATTCTTCTTCAGTTTCTCATGTCTTCTACAGCCTTTTTTATCTTCCGAATAAAAAATGACCTCTCCATCTACCGTGTCTCTCTTTCTCTCTCCTCGCCAATGGTCTGCCACTATTTGCTTTGCCTATTAATGCGATCTCCAACCAACGACTTTCAACTAGTGTTTTATTGTTTTTGCAGAGTAACATTTTAAAATAAAACAACTTTTCTCTTCAATCGTACTTTCTACACTAACTCAATCAGTAAGATTAAATCCGACTATTTTTTGTAGTTTTACTTTCAATATATAACTATCTTATAACCTTTTAGTATTCATTTCATTTTAGATGTCTCTTGCGAAAATTAAACCCATGCTCTCTGTTAAAACATAGAATTTATTATATTGGATCTTCGATTATTTATAGTCCTTTTAAATCTAAAAAAATTACAAAAGAAAAAAAAAATATATATATATATACTTGTAATGATACGGCTATGGGCCGTACTTCTTATCTAATAGTTTTATTTATTTATTTATTTTTCTAGTTGATGAATAAAGTGTGTTGCACTAAAATTTTTTTGGTGTTAAAAAAAATGCATACTTTGTGAATCCATGTACAATTCATATTTAAGAAATTTTGGTCTATCTATTAATGTACATTTATGAATTTTGTAGTAAATAAAAATATTTTATTCAGAAGTTTATAATAAAAAATGTTTTCTTTTTTATTATTCAAATATTACAACTTTATTTCAGAGAACCAATTTTCAAATTAAAATATAAAATACTAAATATTTTATCACCTCACATACACAAGTGTTCCCATATACTAGCCTTGGTAAAATAAAAATCTTCAATCTCACCTTACCTAGGTTTGGATCAAACGGTCCAAACCCAATATAAAACAAAAATTTCAAGAGCATAATATAAAACTCACCTTACCTAGGTTTGGCAGAGCTTGGTTGTGCAGTAAGAAAATTTCAAGAGCATAATAGACAAATAATTAACTAAATAAATCAAATAAATGTAAAACAAAAATAAAAGCAAAAGCTATCTGAATGTTGAGCTCAAGCTATTCAAACATCTTGTATGTGCCTTTTAGAAACTTTTTGTTTCATCACCAACAAAACATTTAGGCAGGGTAGATAACACAAAATGAGAAAATCGTTATAATAGTGCTGGTGAAAGTGCGAGATAATTCGCCATTATTGCTGAAAACTAATCAGAAGGGAAGATGAAAAATAACAGAGTGCGTTTCATTTTATATATTTGTGATGCTTAATTTAGTATTATTAATCACATTTAATTCTTGAAAAGAACTATGCACCTAACAGAGTACGATATTTTGGTTGATGCAACAGACTCTCTTGAATGCATAACTGTCTATTAATGATCGTTGCTATTGAAATGAAGAGAGACTAGCGCATATATGCCATTTTCCATATGCACAAAAATTTTAGTGAAAAGGATAGAATCGTAAGTGACATATAAGAAGATTGAGTTGTATTATGTGAGTTTGATTTCTTTGGTATTTAAAGGGCAGTAGTTTTATTATATAGCATGGGTTAACAAAATAGAAGGAAATAATAATGTTCTCTTTGCTAACTAGAAAAAAATATTTTCATTAGAAAAATGTAATTGCTTTAAGAATTCTATCTATAGAGCAGCTAAATCCATTTTAAACATTGCGCAAGTCTATTCCTTGAAGAAAAAAAAAAAAACTTATATTTTAGCATTGCTCGTGTTAATATTTCAATCAATTTATCAATAAAATAATGCCACAAGAAAACTTTTTCTTGAAAAAGCAAGAAGAAATAATTGTTATTTGCAATCAAATGACCAAGCAAAGCTAAAAGGAAAAACAAAACAAAAAAAAATGTCCGAGGTAGATAGGAAAAGAGAATGTATTGCATATGCACTCACCAAACATCATAAGCTATTTAATTTCATTTGGAGCCTTGCAACACAATGATACTTTGGTAGTTGGTTGGTGAACACAGGAAACTTGTTGGGTACTTCAGATCAAATTAGGAGATCCTGCCAACGTCTCACTGATTCTAATAAATGTGATGTGCATTCATCATTCAAATTTCAAAATCATGATGACTAATGTTTAATGAATAATTGATACATCACTGTAGTTTTACAGAAAAGTTAGATTAATCTTGCCAGTTATTTTGGAAATTTATTATTGATATTGACTCCCAGGTAAGTGATAATTATCATTGCGGGGCCCACGAAGCATTAAATGTATAAGTTTTAAACGGTTATTAGGTAATAGCGTCCATAAAAGATCAATTACATTCCTGGTATGCTGTTAGTGCTGTCAGAAATTCAATAATAGAGCTTGGCAAGTAGCAGTGTACAAAAATACTGTTGATCCACCCTATCCGTCTGACCCGTCCGACCCGACCTGTATTTTACTGGGTTGAGATGTTATTGGATTGGGTACGGGTTGGATTTTGACAAACCCGTTACTCTGGGTCGGGTCATGAGTTTGCTCTTAATAACCCCTTTATATCCGGACTTGGCCTCAAACCTATGTGAATGAATAATTCATTCAGTTTGACCCGCTACATGAAATAAATCACATAAGATCTCTGTTGAAAGGATGAGTGCTGTGTTTATGCTGAATTCGCATCCTCTGAGATATCTCATATTTTGCGTGACTTTTTGGAAAATCTCAATTGTTCAAAGACGTTATGCATGAATCTCAAAGGTTAAACAATACTGGGCCCTTGCGTTCTCCTCGAATAGGCACCGGACACGTAGGTCACTCAAAATATGAGATATCTCAGGGGATGTGGACTCGTTTAAGCTTTGATAAAAATCACAAAAGATATCTGTTGAAATGATGATCCGCTACATGAATTTGAATTGTTATGTTTTTTTATTTCATGAATTTTATATGTGATTGTTATATGTCGCTGTCTTTTTTTTTAGGATGTTATATTTTGGATATGTTCTTTTTGTTGTGGATGTTATATGCTAAATCATTTCTATTTTATTTATGTTTATCACTTTTATTTGTACCTAGTTTTAATAAAAATAGTAAAAAGATATATAATAGATTTTCGATCAAAATTATAACCCGTTTAACCCGTCTAACCCGCATAACCCGTAATTACCTGTATATAAAAAAATAGATGGGTTGGATTAGATTATGGGTGGGTCAAGTAAATAATTTTTTTAACCCGGTATAATCGAGTTGGATTCAAATTTTAATAAAATATCTTCGACCAGTCCGTTGTACACCCCTATTGGCAAGACAAGACAGAACAGGGCAGGACACTTCTAGCAGACTAGATGGATCATTAATTAAACATTGTTAACACATTTTGCCAAAATTACAAAACAGATATGCAGTAATCTAACTCAAAGGAAATGATTAAATCAAAATATATTTTCGTATTACAAATTTAATGGCCTCTCCTTGCAGGTGTCAACAACGAATTTAACACCTCCAAACTGTCGGCACCCACCGCTCGGGCCCGATGGGAGGCCTATGCCACAGTATTCCACTCCTCAGTTACTTATCTATGTGGTGCTATAATGCTGGCACAAAGCATCTGACGTGCTGGGACCGCCCGCGACCTCCTCCTTCATGACAAGTCAATTCCCCAGGACAAGCTCGACGCCCTTGCTGCTGCTGGGTGGACCCTTCATCTAATAAAACGGATCCGCATCCCCCGGACTAAACCTGGGACATATAATGAGCACAACTACAGAAAATTCCGCCTCTGGCAACTTACTGATTCTGACAAAATAATCACATTGACATGCGCATATGGGGACTAGTTAATTAATAAGTACTCTCAGGATCTGTTGTGGTTGAAAGACATCAAAGACCTCATATTTGTTTTGGCAAACAGACCATAGGCAACTTTCATTGGAAAGACCACAAATAGGGGTGTCAATAATATTCGTTTAACCGTTTATCCTATCCGTACTGTATTCTATAAGACATATATAAGTAAGTTTTTTTTTCTTTTTCTATTAGCTTATAGGGTATGGATATGGATAAGAATTTTATTTTGTTAGCTAAACAGGTAAGGGTATGGGTAATGCTATAATTATTGATCATTAAATTATGAATTTACTCCCATGTATATCTTCCAATATTTCGATAGGAAGTTTTCACTAGTTGATTATGTACCTACAATTTATATCTTCAACTACAATTTATAAAGCGTCGCTGTAGTTGATTGAGTCTGTACCTATATATATACACAGAAAAGTACAATAAATAAAGGCTATGTTCGTGCAACAGGGACAAAGAGCCTGCACCTGTATCTATAATATTAAAGGGTCACAGTAGTTTTACACCTAACTATAGTAAAGGGTGGCTGGTGGTTGAGCCTGTACCCACCTCTCCTTCGCAGCTACAGCATTTTGAGTATGCCACAATTAATTGATGTTGAATTTTTCAAAACAGTGTTTTTTAGATTTTTTTTTTTTGATTTATTTACTATATTGAAACGTTGTTTCGAAAAATTCTAATAACGTAGTGAAAAATTTCCAAAAAATGTAAAATTGTCTCCAAGCACATTCTAATATATATGGAGAACATGCTGAGGACTTTGGATCAATTATTTGGAGTTTGAAAATATGAAAATGACTTACAAGCATGTGGCCCCATATGCTTACATATGTAGAGTAGCCAACTTCTATATCTATATTCATATAAATCTATATAGAGGTTGGTTGATATCAATACATTTCTTCCGGTGCCGTGGTGCAACCAATAGATTTTTTTATTTTCAAAGTCCAAATGGTCAATCCAAGCCATTATATGTGATCTCTATATTAAAATATACTTGGAGACCAAATTTTACATTTTTTGGATTTTTTTTACTAATAATTAAGCATTGTTTTAAAATCATTGATTTTAATAAATAGTGAAAAAAATTATGGCTCATTAAAAACAACGATTTTAAAACTAGCTTCATAAAATATAAAAATATTTCAGAAAACATAGATATAGATGTATATGTATATGCATATATATATACATGTATATGTATATGTATGTGTGTGTGTATATATATATATGTGTGTGTGTGTGTGTGTGGAGTAAGGCTATCATGCTTTGCAAATTAAAGTACATGTTTTAATTTACGCTCATATTTTATAGTTTCGAAGTTCAAAACATCGATTCGAACCATTCAAGTTGATATCCATATTAAATTTTGCTTGGAGACCAAATTTTATATTTTTTGGAAATTGTTTACTATTTTTTTAGAATTTTTCAAAATCAGTGTTTTTCAGAAAATTCTGACCATCAAAAACAGTGATTTTGAAACTTTTTTAAAAAATGTAAAATATTTCCAAAAATTATAAAATTTGGTCTCCAAGCACAATTTAATATGGATATCAACTTGAACGGTTCACATTGACATTTTGAACTTTGAAACTAGAGATACGAGCACAAATTAAATCACCCACTTTAATTTACAAAGTACAGTGGCCTTACTTCATATATGTACATATATGTATATATATATATATAGATATATCTGCATATACATGTGTGTGTGTACACACACACACACACACACATTTTACTATATCCATCATGTTGCATGTTTAGATCGACTATTTGGAATTTGAGAACTTTGAAAATGAAGAGTGTAATTGGATCTCTTCTCTCTCTCTCTCTCTCTCTATATATATAGGACTTGGCTATGGTGCTATGGGTTGCATAGAGGCCTTCCATACTATGGCTCAATATTTGAGTTTTCAAAATCCTAACGGTCAATCCGAACCGTTTATCTTGTTCTCCATATTAATATGTGTTTGGAGACCAAATTTTACATTTTTTTGAAATTTTTTACTATTTTTTTAGATTTATTGAAAATAGTTGTTTTTTAGACAAATCTGGATCATAAAAAACAGCAATATTCAATAAATATAAAAAATAGTAAAAAATTTCCTATAGCATATTAGCATGGAAGGCCTCTATGCAACCCATAGCATATTAGCCAAATCATATATATATATATATATATATAAAGAGAGAGAGAGAGAGACAGAGATGGGCTATGGTACATTACAATGCACAAGCATTTTTGTGCATTGGACCATAAATCACCAATTCAAAGTTCAAATGACCGATCCAAACCATTCATCTTGTTCTCCATAATAATATGTGCTTGGAGACCAAATTTTACATTTTTTGAAATTTTTTTACTATTTATTAAGCCACTTTGAAAATCGCTGATCCAACGGTAATAGTAAAATCAAAAGGGACCGTTGGATTAATAATTTTCAAAGTGACTTAATAAATAGTAAAAAAATTCCAAAAAATATAAAATTTGGTCTCCAAGCACATTTTAATCTATGGTGCATTGTAATGCATAGGCATTTTTGTGCATTGGACTACAAATCATCAGATTCAAAGTCCAAATGACCGATCCAAACCGTTCATCTTGTTCTCCATATTAAAATGTGCTTGGAGACCAAATTTTATATTTTTTGGAATTTTTTTACTATTTGTTAAGATAGTTTGAAAATCGTTGTTTTTTAATGGTGCAGAATTTTAATAAAAATAACAATTTTTAAACCATTTTAATAAATAGTAAAGAAATTCCAACAAAATATAAAATTTGGTCTCCAAGCACATTTTAATATAGATTAAACATCTAACGGTTTGGATCAACTATTTTGAACTTTGAAACTAGAGATATGAGAGCGAATTAAAACACTCTTATTAATTCATGAAGTAGCGTAGCCTTACTCTATCTATATATATAGAGAGAGAGAGAGAGAGATGGGCTATTATACATTGCAACGTATAGGACCCTTTGTGCATTAGATTATGGATTGTTGGATTCGTTGTAAGATTTGTGCAGATCAGTGTTGATGGGTGCCCATTTTTATAGCACAAATTTCTTGATACACAACACAATAAAATTTTAGGGACGAAAATATCCCTGCTCTTATTTACACAGCATAGCCCTGCACAAAAACTATTACGAAAATTTGATTTACTTTTGTTACTATTATGAAATTGTAAGATTTGTATACTTGTCAGATAACTGAATTTTTCTGATAATCTCTGATTTAAATATAGTTGGGAAGAAATGGGTCACGGATCACACAAAAGACGGGTGCCCATTTTTACAGCACCAAGTCCTTGGTATATAATACAATAAAATTTTAGGAATGAAAATGCCCATATTCTTATTTCCATAGCAGAGCCTTGCGTCCCTGTCTGTATTTTGTGTCTCTTAACCCTCTTGATTCGTGACCCGTTTCTTCCCAACTATATTTAAATCAGAGATTATTAGAAAAATTCAGTTATCTGACAAGTATGCAAAACTTACAATTTGGTAATAATAACAAAAGTAAATCAAATTTTCGTAATAGTTTTTGCGAAGGGCTGTGCTGTGTAAATAAGAGCAGGGGTATTTTTGTCCCTAAAATTTTATTGTGCTATGTATCAAGAAATTGGTGCTGTAAAAATGGGCACCTAGTGTTGATCAATTCGCTGACCAATTCAAATTTTCAGAAATTTTACTCAAGTGACTAGAGGCATCCAGTCAGCACCTCTCTCTTCCAACATTTTCCCTCCCCTATCCCCTCTCAAAAAGGAAAAAGAAGAAGATGAAAAACCTAGCCTCAGGTGACCCGTGTGCCACCCCTCCGCCAACCCTCATCATCTCTCGCAAAGAATCGATCTACTCCCTTGCACCTCTTCCCTTTGGTCGTTCTCTCTCACCATCTCTCTTCTCCTTCTCTTGCTCTCCGTGTTTCGCTCATTCCCAGTTGCTAACTCTTGATTCCCCTCTCAGTGGTTCTACTTTTCTATTAAATGATTGAAGAAAGAGATTTCTACTCTACAAAATGCAATGTCCATGGAAATCTAAGTCAATATACTGGACACCATTCGAATCGTCTTTTTCTTTTTCCTTTATTAGAGGGGATAGGGGAGGGGAAATGTTGCAAGAGAGAGGTGTTGACTGGATGCCTCCAGTCACTGGAGGAGTAAAATTTCTGCAAAATTGAATTGGTCAGCGAACTGATCTGCACAAATCTTATAGCAAATCCAACGATCCATAATCTAATACAGAAAGGGTACTATACGTTGTAATGTATAATAGCCCATCTCTCTCTATATATATATAGAGAGAGTAAGGCTACCATACATTGTAATGCATAGGCATTTTTGTACATTGAAGTACAAATCAGTAGATTCAAAGTCCAAATAACCAATCCAAACCATTCATCTTGTTCTCCATATTAATGTGTTTGGAGACCAAATTTTTACTATTTTTATAGATTTATTGAAAATCACTGTTTCTTATGGTACATATTAATA